>CM030362.1:80971039-81529411 GCA_017893485.1 Hemerocallis citrina
TGACAGTACACCATTGGTGGTAGAGCTCGGGTCGGGGTCTGCAATAGAGCTTTCCACAGATGGCACCAACCTGATGCGGTTTGTTTTTGGGAGGCGTGTGGATGCACCAGGTGTGAGTTCTTACTCGATTTGTATTGATGGAGGAAACTCCTATGCAGACGACCCTCGGCCGGGCGAACGGTGCGGAAGTGGGCGGTAGTAAGGTGGAGACTGGACTCTCGGCTCGGATCGGGGGCTCGGATCCGAGGTCTCGTGTACCTGCAGACAGTATCGGAACACTGGGATTGGTCCCGGTGGTAGACCTTCCGACGATCTAGTCAGTCACTGAGAGAGAGTAACAATAACTAGGGTTTTGAGTGGGAAAAGATCCTGGATCAAGGGGTAGGGGTCTGGTATTTATAAGAGAACCCAACCGGGTCTGGACCCATTTGGGGTCGGGTCTGGACCCGGTTGCCCGTGGGGTTGAAGCGGTGGAAACCCGGGCGGTATAGGGCTGACGTGGCAAGGGCTCGGGCGGTTTTCGGGCTGACATGGCAGAGGCCCAGGCGGTTTTCCGGTGCTGACGTGGCAGAGGCCCGGGCGGTTTTCCGGTGCTGATGTGGCGGATCTGGATGATCTGGAGGTGCGCGCATTTTTGAGGGGATCCTGTGGCCCAGGAGGGGCCACGTCATCCAACCCATATCATCCTCATTTATCCATAAACCTTATTTCTATTAGTGCATTATGCGATAGTGGTCTTGTCGTTACTTTTGACTCTTTTGGTTGTTCTGTTACTGATTCATGCACCGGTGAGGAGTTTGGGCATGCTAGTTGTCAGGATCGTCTATATCATCTAGATTTTCTTCGTGCACATCACTCTCCTTCTAGTTTTGCGGGTATTGTTTTCACTGATGCTGATCTGTGGCACAGACATTTAGGTCATATTAGTGCGTCTCGACTCCAGACTTTAGCCCGTAGTGGTGCCCTTGGTTCCCTTACTTTTAAACATTTATCTGATTATCAGGGTTGTCATTTGGCCAAACATATCGCACTCCCCTTTAGTCACAAAAGCACTTCTCAAACCACTCATCCTTTTCCACTTATTCATTCCGACATATGGGGACCCTCTCCCGTTCCTTCATGGAAATGCTATCTCTATTATGTTGCCTTCATCAATGACTTCACTAAGACATACATGGATTTTTCTTATGCATCAACGATCTGAGATACCTGATATTTACCTGTTCTTTACGACTATGATTCTCACTCAGTTCGGTGTGCGCATTGCGAATTTCCGATCAGATGGTGCTCGTGAGCACACTTCCACCACTATGAGATCAATCCTTCAGTCTCACGGCACCCTTTTTCAGCAATTATGCCCTCACACTCATGAGCAAAATGGGGTAGCTGAACGCAAGCATCGTCACATCCTTGAGACGGCGCATGCTCTTTTACTCTCCTGTAACTCCTGTTTCCCGTATCTGCATTTTTCTACTGTATTTTTCATTTCTTGTATTCTCGTATTCAAATGGTGATCCTGTATTTTGTTTCCGTTTGAATAAAACTATTAATTTGTTTTCGACTCAATTTTTGGTCCTTTCATCTAATTCAATTGTGTGTGCTCTTTGTGTCATTCTTCATGAAGAATGAGTTGCTCGATGTCAATCATCTCGTTATTCCCCATTTTAATACATTTTTACCAATTCTCCAGTTGGATCCCACTCGAAGCGGATACCCTAATACCCATTAAACCAAACCCTCACTATTTAAACCCTAATCTCCTAACCTTAACCCTAACCCCTACCCTAGCTACTGTGTAAACCTAAATCCTACCGCCGCCTACCTTCTCTTCCTCTCCCGTTTTCTTCCCTAGCCTTCATCGAACCCATCTTCGATATCCATCACCTCTGCCGATCACCTCGTTTTGCCTCCCTCTCCTCATCGTCAACATCCTCGCCATCAACTACCATCGTCAACCTCCGCTCCTCCTTATCCTATGATCGTCCCCTATTCCTTTCGCCATTTTCGACCTCCACCAATCTCTACCCAATCGCCATTACCTCGCCAGTCATCGCCTCATCTCCTCCTCATCACCACGACCTCCGTCCACGCCGCTAACACTCCCGAACCCACTCCTCCGATCGCTCCTCTGTTCTGAACCCACGAACAGAGCTGCGCGCTGCGTCGCTTCTCGACGTCGCGCCGCTGATTCCGCTGTCGTCGTCCTCCTCGTCGTCACGAGCCTCGCCTCGTGACCGTCGAAGCCATTGCTGCTGCCGGTCGCTGCCGTCTCTCCCTCTCTCTCTCGCTCTTTGTTTCGACGAAGAAGGAAGAAGGAACAGGATTAGCAAGATCGAATCTCAACCATTGGATCGCTTCCAGATCCATGCAACTCAGCCTGATCTGATCGCTGTCCCATGATTTGCCACACCGAATCCCACTCGCCGTCCCGTGTTCTGGCCCCGATCTGCTGCAAAGGAGAGATCTGATTAGGCGATTCTGGTGTTTTGCTGTTTTGGCATGCCAGATCCCGAACGCTGTTTGCTGTTCTGGGCTGATCCTGTGTGGGGGATTTTCCTCTACTATTGAATTTTTGCACGTGCTTTTGGGAGATTTTGCCCAGGGTTTTTCGATCCCATTTCCTTCAACTAACGGATCTATTCGTCGTCAATCAAGGCAAGTATTCCTCTTGTACACATTTTGTTCTAGTACAAGCATTCCTTGAAAATACTACAAATAGTTAGAAGTTGTGACTCCTCCTTGACTTGTCGTTGTTGATCAAATATTAATGTCCATCAATTTCATAATCTTTAGAGTCACAACAATTTCATTGTATTATATTACAACTACTTGGACTCATTTTATTCCCCAAGACACATGAACACATGAAATTAAGGAAGCCTAGATTTGTAGACGTATGTTATATCTTGTATGTGACTAATTTGCACCCACTAGAGTTGAAAAATAAATATTATTTGCTGTTTTGATGACCATTACCCCGTACTTATATCATACATTAACCTAGACACCTAATAACCAATTTTCATGTAACATATACTCGTAAGACATTACCACATGTTGCTATCCGGGATCTTATTATGCTATTTTGACCCCTTTAACATCAGAATCTGAACCCGAGACCTGAACAGTAAACGTAGATCCAGATGTCTAGATGTCAAAAGCCTCCGAAATTTTCGAATTCCGAGTTACGGTGTAGGAGATATCACAGTTTTGGTGTAGCAACGTCGTGCTGTCCAGATTTGGAATTTTCGTTGTTCGTGATATTATTATTTATGTTGACCCTCGAATATGCCATATAATTACCTTAAACTTGTTTCATGTCCATGACCATGATTCCTTGACTTGTTTCGTACACTTGTATGCTTGCTTGATAAAAATTAATAAATGTAATAAGCCGGAGTTTAAGGGAAAGACCATAGTAGTGGACAACATAGGTAAGTGTACTCGGAAGGGGGCCCGTATTTCCCATAATTTTATGTTAAATGGAACTAAGTGCCACGTAAAACTAAGTGCCGCGTCATGGTGATGGGGGCCACCTCTAGAGCCTACGGGGGTCACCTCTAGAGCCCATTATATGATTACATGATATATATATTTGAGATCACATGAAACTAAGTGCCATGTAGAACTAAGTGTCACGTCATGGTGACGGGGGCCACCTCTAGAGCCTACGGGAGCCACCTCTAGAGCCCATTGTTTGATCACTTGCTTGATATTTGATACTTGATACCCGAGTACGCCGCCCTATAGACTCCATTACTAGGCCTAAACGAAATTGTATTGACTGTAGCAACCATGTAGTAAAAGTATGGATGCATGAAGTGCTACCTAGATAGTAATAACTACAAGACTTGAACATGATACCTATTTACTCGATACTTGATTACATGATACATGAAACTTGATACATTAAATATGATACATGAGACTTGAAACCTGAATTTGAACTTGATACATGTTACCTGATACTTGATAACTTGTTACTTGAGACTTGACACTTGAATATAATATTTGACACTAGACTTGGCACTTATTACATGACACTAGATTTGAGACTTGCCACTTGTTGTTAGATACCCCTACAGGTTTACTTGTCACTTGTTTCACCATTAGCATTTGTTATCCAGCCTATTTACTAAGATGTCCCTCTTGCTAACTAGTTCTTGGTTTATCCACTACTTGTTGTATTCCTGTTACATTCTTGATTCCAATTTTTGTTTCCCATTACTCGTACTCGTTTTTACTATTTGTGGCCCTAGCTTGCACTAAGGGCATTTTCTCTTGTTTTTTCCTGTTTTTTCCTGTTTTTCCTTTTTATATTTATTAAGCAGACTTTGGAGACGTGCTACCTGCTGAAATTGGTGAGAAAAGGTTCTAGCTTTCAAGTGGAGAAAGGACTTGAATTGAATACTTGCTTTCTTGGATTATTATTTTTCTTGAATTATTTATTCTTGCTATTTAAGACTTGTAACGGGCTGATGTTCCCGAGTTTTTTCTTTTGTTCCAGACTTGAAAACTAATTGAATATTATTATTGTTTCAATTGTTTTCTGTTGCTTAATAAATTATTCGTGCATGCTTGGTTATATATAAATCTTGTTATATTCTTGTTATGATGCTGAGTCGATCCTACAGCTTATGGATGATATGAGTTGGCGTACTTATATCATTCGCTGAGCTTCGTCACGTGCTCGTATTCCATATTTTGGGAAGCGGGGCGTGACATCTCATCTTTCGCTCCTCGTTTTTTCTGGGCTGAAGCTGTTATGACCTCTGTTAGTCTTATTAACATTACTCCCCCATCTGCCCTAACTGGTATGACGCCTTATGAGGCTCTTTATCACTCACCTCTCGGCTACAGTTTGCTCCGTATCTTTGGGTGCACCTATTATGTTCTTCTCCCTTCTACTGAGCGTACGAAGCTTTCCGCTGGTGCTGCTAAGTGCGTTCACCTAGGTCTCAGTTCCGAACACAAAGACTATCGTTGTTTTGATCCATCGGCAGATCGTGTCTGCATTTCTCGACATGTATCCTTTGTGGAAGACTCCCCTTACTATCTCACTCCCCCGAGGATACTAGATTTCTCGATTCCCCAGTTGTTGCTAACTCTCCGACTTCATCTTCCCACATATCTTTTGATCCCACTCATCTGACTCCATTCACATCTCCTGCAGTCCTTACACCTATTGTTCCCCCTACTAAAACACCACCTGCATCCCCACAGTTGCCAACACCCACCCCCACCCACTTGCCCACCGACACATGCACCCACTCCACCGTCCTTACCCCCACACCCTGTCAGTCCACCATCGCTTCGTCAGTCTACACATTCCACTTCTGGTATTCCTCTGGCACGTTATGCACCTGATGCCACTGGTCCTTCTGACCAGTTTGGTTTTGCCACCCTAGCTTCCTACTCACCACAGTTTTATGCATATCTCACTGCTATACACTCTACACGTGAGCCCAGAACCTATAAGGATGCAATTCAATATCCCGAGTGAAGGAAAGCTATTGCAGAGCAATTCAGTGCATTTAATTAGACTTGCACTTAGGATGTCGTTTCTCTGCCAAAGGGCATTCAGCCTATTAGTTGCAAGTGGATTTTCAAGGTTAAATATCAACCTGATGGATCTATTGAGCGGTACAAGGCTCGTTTAGTAGCCCGAGGATTTACTCAGGAGCATGGCAGTGATTATGATGAGACCTTTGCTTTCCTTGCACAGATGACTGTTGTTCGCGCTCTTCTTGCTATTGCAGCCATCCGCCAGTGGCCGTTATACCAGATGGACGTGAAGAATGCTTTTCTTCATGGTACCTTATCTGAGGTTGTTTATATGGATCCTCCTCCTGGCCTCCCTACTCCTCCTCGTCATGTTTGCCGGCTGCGTCGGGTTATATATGGTTTGAAGCAGGCCCCTCGAGCCTGGTTTGAGTGTTTTCGCCTTGTCATCACCAAGGCTGGTTCTAGTCAGAGTTCTCAGGACCATTCTATGTTTATGCGGTCATCACCGCAGGGGAGAGTACTGCTACTATTTTATGTTGATGATATGATCATTACTGGGGATGACTCAGCAGGCATTACATCCTGTTGGATCCTGTAGGCAAGACAACAAACACTAGAGGGGGGGTGAATAGTGTTTAATAAAAACTGCGGAAATTTTTCTCGGTACAGTCGACTGAGATATGAACCAGTCGACTAATTTGTCCAAAGTAAATGAAAACAATAGCTCTGTGCAGTCGACTGCTGAATGAGACAGACGACTGAAGGCACAATGAAATTACAACTACAAACGGCACTGACCAGTCGACTGATGGTGCAAGGAGTCGACTGTCCAGAAACTTTTTGCAGAAATAAAATAAACAGAAGTGAATGCAAACACAAGATAATCAATCACAGAGTACACAAGATATATCCTGGTTCGGTCCTCCCGACCTACATCCAGTCCCCAAGCAACCCACTTGAGATTTCCACTATTCTTGAAAAATTACAAGAATACCCTACGGCGTTACGACAACAACCTTGTCTAACCCGTAGTCCTTTCTCTCAACCAGAGAAAGCAACCCACTCTACTACCAAGAGTGAAAAGACACCGACTCTACAACCAAGAGTCAAAAACACTCTCCAACCGAGAGCAAGAGAACAAGAATACTTTACAGTCAACCTATAGCCTTGTTGTTGTATGTGTTGATGCACGTGGCTAAAAGAATAGGTCAACTTCTATACTCAGTCCAGAGCGAATTCAATGCTATTCTGGACTGAATGTAGAGAACCAGAGTGTATGATCTTGAAAGCTTTGTTTCTCACAGAAAATATCACTTAGAATGTTCTTCAAGAGTGCTCGGAGTTCAAAGAAAATTTTTGTAGATCTTTTCAGTGAGATCTGAACTCTACTTAAAGAGTTTGATCTCCTGAACGTTGGGAGACAGTTACTCAACTGTCAACCAACGGATCTGAGCTTTTGAGTTTGAAAAAATTCGATTTTGAAAAACAGAAAACGGTCAAAAGCTCTCGAACAGTCGACTAGGTTGCCATATGAGTCGACTGATCAGAGTTTGAATGAGTTTAAACAGTTTTGTACTATCAGTCGACTGGCAGAAGCTTAAGTCGACTGGTACTCAACAGTTAAACTTCTTCAAACTGTTTTGACTCTTTTTGGGGTTTTTAAGAGACACACATTATGAAATATTTTGAGTGTGTGTGTGTGACAAGGCTTTACATCAGACTAAGACTCAACAAACGTAAAAAATACAATGTTTACAAGACACAACAATTTGACACATTTGAGCTTGAAGTCTTGAGTCTTGAGTCTTGTCTTGAGTCTTGTCTTGAGTGAAGTCTTCATCTGTATCCTTTTGAGCTTGTTCATTTGTTCAGCTAGAATTGTCTTTGGTATGTACACTGTAATGTTAGCTGTATAACATAGACACAAGTTGCACTGTGTTGTGATCATCAAAATCAAGAATCAACATTCTCCCACTGGTCAACCCGCGGGTCCAACGGACGAAAACAGAGTCGTTGCTCTGTTCTAGCTAACCATTTTTTTGGATTTTTTTTTTGTTTTGTATTTTTCCCCTATAAATACCCCTTACACCCAATCTAAAATTTTTACACCTTATTCTCTTACTCTCTCTACTACTACTACTACTACTCAATTCAATCTCAACTTTTTGAAATTTTGTTAACAAAGAAGCTAGCAACATTAACATAAAAGCGACAAATTCCGATCGTATCGAATTCAATATTCAACTACGTCTTCAAGTGTTCAACTCCTCCAAGGCTCCAACAAAGAAGCTCTCTTTCTATCTATCTACGAGTCCAGACTTCTACTTCTACTTCTACTTTTATTTTCACTCTCATTCTATATACTGGTATCCGTGAAGTGCGGTATCAAAATTTCACAACCCACTTATTGTGTTGATATTTTTTTCATAGTTTTAATTTTTTTATCATATTTGTTTGTTGGTTTTTTTTATCTTCTCTCTCACAACCCTCCTATTGTTTTCTAGATTTTTTTTATTAAAACTTATCTCGCCTAGATTGTATTTAATTTTTTGACATACACTACTATATCAACATGTCTAGATCACGAGGTAGCGACCGTAGCCAAAGTGGACAAGATTCCACCTGCACTTCGCGTAGGCCTCCTATTGTCCCACAAAATGAGCTCGTTGAAGAGTACCCTATGACCCAACACATTGGTACACACGATGAGTTTGTAGGAGACATAGACATAGAAGAAGAACTACAAACACAAGCAACTGAAACAACACAACCAGGTAGTAGTAGGAAAACTAG
Source organism: Hemerocallis citrina (assembly GCA_017893485.1). NCBI lineage: Eukaryota > Viridiplantae > Streptophyta > Magnoliopsida > Asparagales > Asphodelaceae > Hemerocallis > Hemerocallis citrina. Next base: position 80,979,338 of record CM030362.1, read on the forward strand.
AGGGGAAACTAGTGATTGGCAAATATTTTATGATTATTTTCCCGACGAAGAAAATCCGAGTGTAGGTATAAAATTTCGTAAAACTTGTTCGAAAGCATACAAATGGAAGAAAGGTGAGGGGACGGGTACAATAAAACGACACATCCAAAATGTACACAAGGAACTTCTTGTAGACTTACCCGGCCAACAAAAAATTCACCCTAGGACCGGTGTAGTTGATAGTTATTCTTATGATCCCGAACTTGTTCGTTGGAAAATGGTCCGACTAGTAATCAAGGAAGAGTTACCATTTTTCTATTCCGAGAGTAGGGACTTAGAAACTTTTAATCAAACCGCATTAAACCCCCATTTTAAAAGAATCCTTAGGAATACTTGCAAACCTGATTATTTTAAAATGTACAATGAAATGAGAGAAGCTTTGATTGCCATTTTATAGAGTTTAACTTCTAGAGTTTCTTTAACTTTCGATTGTTGGACGGGTTGCAACAATATTCCAATGATGGGAATAACTTGTCATTGGATCGATAGTGATTGGATTATTCAAAAAAAAGGATCATATCACTTGTCGCGTTGCCCTATCCCTATAGTGGTATTGAAATTGCAAATCGTATTTTAGAAATTTGTGATATTTTTCATATTCGTGATAAAATTATGTGTATAAGTTTTGATAATGCATTTAACAACAATGCATCAATTAGTATATTAAAGACCGCATTAAACCTCACATCTGATAATATTTTTCATGTTAGATGTGTATGTCATATTTTAAATTTATGTGATCAAGATGCATTAAAAATAGCTGAGCCATATATAGTTAAAATTAGAAATTGTGTACATTTTTATTGCATTAAGTGGCCTTATATTTCAAGAATGGAAAGCTTGGTGTAGGCTTAAAAATGTACATTTTAGAAAATTTCCAAAGGATGTTAAACACCGATGGATCTCTACTTTTGATTTACTACATATTGGTTTTTTTTTTGAGGAAAAGGTGGAATAATGCCACCCTGTTTCATTAATAAGAGATGATTTACTACATATTGTTACTGAATATAAAGTATGTATAAATAATTTTTGTATGACAAAAAATATGCCAAATTTTGAAATGACTCCCCAATCTTAGTTTTATGCCGAATCTTTGTTAAAATTTTTTGAACCTTTTAAAACCACAACTTTCAAATTTTCAAAATCTTATGAATCTACTTCTAGTAGCATTTTTATTTCAATAGTTACTATGATGCAAACTTTCAATGAAATGATCAATGATGAATTTATTGGTGATATCGTGAAACCTGCATACACCAAAATTTTGAAGTATTTTAATCCTCCTCCTATGTTGTATTGTATTGCTACTGTGATGGATCCTCATACCAAATTTGAAGGTATGAAGAGTTTGATTGAAATGTTTTTTTACTTTACTTGGGGAAGATGAATCTGAAATTGATTGCGGAACATTTTTAGCTAAATTTGAATCGACATTAAATAACTTGTATGATTATTATGATAGAAGTTTTTTTTATCTAGTAGTACTACTACTTTAGTTACTTCTTCTTCTGCTACTTCTACAGGTAAGGATAAGAATAAATTAGATGATGCCACATTTAATTTACTTGCAAAAATTCAATCAAAAAAAGTTAGGACTAATCAACCAAATGAATTACATTGGTATAATCAACAAGATTCTGAAAGTTTTACTTCTTTACTATATATTTTACAATGGTGAAAAGACCATGAACATACTTATGGTATTCTTAAATATATGGATAAAGATCTACTAACTCCTCTTGTCTCTACAGTTGCTTCAGAAAGTGCATTTTCTATAAGTGGCAGAGTTCTAACCGATTACAGGAATCGCCTGAAGCCCCAATCGTTGGAGATGCTTGTCTGCATGAAAGACTGGATGAAGGTCGAAAATAGGACTCAAGGAGTAGGGTTCGATACGTCTACAAGTGGAAGCAACTCGCTGGAAGAACAACAACAACAACAACAATAGCAACCAACATGAAGAATTGAAGACCAACAACAACAACAATAAATTGAAGACCAACAAATTGAAAAAAATTGTAAATGTATAAAAAATTGTATAAAACCTCTGTTTATTATAAAAAAAATAGGATAATTGAAGATAATTGAATATGTATCGAAGAAATTTGTTATTGTATAAAATAAATTTGTAGAAAATCTTTATTTCTTATTACAAATTGGAAAAATTGTATAAGTTGAAATCATATTAATAATATATACATTTTTTTGGGGGGCAATTTCACTCTTTGAGTCTTATTATTATTATTTCATTTTTAAAATTAAAATTACAATTTTTGTAAGTAAAATAAATAAATAAATAAATAAACGGGCCAACACGAGAGTCGATCCGGCCCGGCCCGGTTGCCACTCAGACCCAACCCGAACCCGCCCTAGTTGGGTTCCAACCTGATATGGCTAAAAATGGGGTTAAATCGGAACCGTCCAGATTGGGCGCGAATCTTGAAGCTCGGGGGTAAAACGGTAATTTCACATACAAGCGGATCCAAAGCGGGTACTGGATCTTCTTCTCTCATATCCAATAACCCACGAACGGGTCCACTCCAATTGGGTACGGGTCCCGACCCGAAGCGAACCCAGACCAACAGGAGACAAATCAGGATCACTAATTTGACCAAGTCAACAAGCCTGATTTGCTCTCACCGGGAATCAAGGGATATTTTCCTAAACAGGCTGTGAGGATTTTTCTCCTAGCAGTTACACAAGGAATCAAGCCTCTAATCACTCCCCTGGCGACTATAAATACCTCCCCTCTGCCAATGTAACGAGGTTAATCACTTTTTCACCACTTTAAGCTTTTTCTTTAATCACCACTGGTTACTGACAAGAGCGTCGGAGGGTGCGTCGCCGGAATCAACCCCGGTGTCTCGCACTTCCTTGCAGGTTGCGGCAGGAGCAAGAAGGCTTGGGTCAGCTGTTCAGGTTTTCTCGAACTCACAAATTCTATCTGTTTACCCCCACACCGAAATCAGCGGTAACAGATTGGCGCCGTCTGTGGGAAAAACCACACGAACAGCCTCAGCTTCTTCCTTGTCGTCCTCTCCAACCATGCCTCCAAAGAAGGTCAGATCTAGAGGGTCCAACCGCGGGACCAATCCCGCCGACCCTACAGAGGAAGCCCCTGTCAATCCTATTCCACAGCCCGAGCTTCCTCCACCGGCCCAGCAGGGCCAACCTCCTCTTCCCAAACAGCAACCAACCAACGGCCCAGCCGGTCATAACGGTCGGAGGCAGAAACAGCCCCTCAACCCGGACCATGTTTCGGTCCATAATGAATCCTCGGATTCAATGGCTTCTCACCACCCCGACCTTTCAACACGATCCTGAACCGCCAAAAGGATGAGGACCTCCGCACCCACCTAGACGAGAGGCGGGCCCGAGAGGAACCCTCCCGCCAGCATTGTGGTGAGCGGTCGCCTCACCGCCGAGAGGGCAGAAGGTCTCTGGACCGAAGGGGCCGAGCGGCATCGCCCGAGCGCCGGAGGAGGAGGTCGAACTCCCCTGCGGATCGGCATCCTCGGAGGAACAGTGATGCACCTATCACTCGTGCCGAGTTCCTTCAATTTCAAGACACCGTACTGCAGGCCCTCAACTCCGGCAGAACATCCAAAATGCCCAAAGGGCTCTAACACCCCCGAGGGTTCCCAGTCCTCGCCGCCGATCCCGAAGTCCTATCCCGGCTCCCAGTCGCCAGCAGCAGCAGTACAGTCCTCGCCGATCCCAGGACTACCGGCGCCGCAGTCCCCGCTCCCCTTCCTATGAGGAAGAGTCCGGGGGATCATATGATTACCAGCGGAGGGACGATGCCCTTAACCGCCGACTCCATGAGGTGGAGAGGCGCATTGGCCGCATGGACAGAGAGGAAGAGTTCAGAGCAAGGACCGTCCGGCCCAGCAGACCCCCTTTCTCTCGGTCGATAATGGAGGCGCACATACCGAGGGGTTTCAAACCTCTGCAGTTTGAAACGTACTCAGGGGAATCCGATCCAGTTGATCACGTCGAAAGCTTCAAGACCCTGAGGCTGATCCATCAAGCTTCCGATGCCGTGCTCTGTAGAACCTTCCCCGCCACCCTCAGGGGGTCGGCTCGGGAATGGTACTCCAGACTCGCTCCCTCTTCCATCTTCTCGTTCGAGCAGTTTGAAACACTGTTCATAACTCACTTCGTGAGTAGCAGGCGAGCTGAGAAGACAAGCCTCTCCCTACTGAACCTGCGGCAGGAAAAGGGAGAGAAACTGCGGGACTATGTGAAGAGATTCACCGCAGAGGTCAGGTCTATCGCCTCCTTAGACCAGTCAGTGGCGACCGTGGCGTTCCAGTCGAACGTCCTCAACGCCAACCTCCGATCCTTCCTAGCCAAGAAGCCCCCGCATAACTTCGCCGACCTTCTCCTGAGGTGCGAGAAGTATATCCGGGTGGAAGAAGCCGAGTGCCTCCCGAACTTCGGAGGATCGGCCTCCGGATCGAAGAGGAAGGCGATGGAGGAGGAGGGGTCGAAGAAGATGCAGAAGGACAGCGGCGGTCAGCGCCGACCTTCCCATAGGTTCGAGAAGTTCACTCCCCATCACCACTAATGTCTCCACCATCCTGATGGAAGTGGAGAAGGAAGGGGTCATCCCTCCAGCTCCGAGGATGAACACCCCAGCTAAGAGGAGAAATAAGGAGAAATTTTGCCGCTACCACAGGGACCACGGCCATGACACCAACGACTGCCGAGCGCTGAAGAATGAAATGGAGGCCCTCATCCAGAGGGGGCAACTGGCCAAATTTGTTAAGGCAAACGATCGGGCGGATCGCAACACTCCTCCACCTCGGGGGGCTAACAAGCGCTCCGAGCGACGCGAGGAGACACCCGAGTTCGAGGAAGAACGGGTTCTGCACCTGATCCACGGAGGCCCCATGGGAGGCTCCTCTAATTCCTCTCGGAAGGCCTTCGTCCGAGAGGTCAACTCGGTTCATAGCGCCCCTCCTCCCAAAGGCCTCGGCGTCCCTGTGTCTTTCTCCGATGAAGATCTCGAAGGGGTCCGAACCCCCCACTGTGACGCCCTCGTCATCGACCTCCGCATGGCCAACTTCAAGGTGCAGAGGATCTTAGTAGACAATGGGAGTTCGGTCAATATCCTCTTCCTCTCGGCCTTCCGAGGCCTGCAGCTGTCCCGGGACCGTCTCAAGCCGGCCGGTTATACACTCCACGGGTTCACGGGGGTACCAGTAACTATCGAGGGGGTGATAACCCTAGACGTGACTGCTGGAAGCACCCCTACTACCCGGACCGAGCCGATGGACTTCATGGTCGTCGACGTCCCGGCAGCGTATAATGTCATTCTGGGCCGACCCGGCTTAGCCGCCTTGGAAGCTGTCCCCTCGGCGTACCATCTTAAGATGAAGTTCCCCACTCGGTCGGGAGTAGGGGAAGTCAGGGGAAGCCAAGAGATGGCTCGGAAGTGCTACATGACTTCCACGGGGGGACCGGTGCTCTCCCTCGAGACACTAGAAATCCCCGAGCCAAAGATCCGACCTACGTCCGAGCCGGCGGACGAGCTAGAAGAAGTGCTCTTCTCGGACGAGGACCCGAGCCGGAAGTTCCTCATCAGCAAGTCTCTACCGACTGCGCTATGCTCAGACTTGGTCAGATGTATCCGGGACAACCGCGACCTGTTTGCTTGGTCGGCCGCGGATATGCCCGGCATCTCCGAGGAGTTGCTTGTCCACCGCCTTAGTGTTGAACCGGGGTGCAAACCGGTTCAGCAGAAGAGACGTAAATTCGCTCCCGAGCGACAGCAGGCCATGAAGGAGGAGGTGGATAAACTTCTGAAGGCCAAGTTCATACAGGAGGTAAACTACCCCGAGTGGCTCTCCAATGTTGTGATGGTCAAGAAGTCCAACGGCTCCTGGAGGATATGCATTGACTTCACCGACCTGAATAAGGCGTGTCCGAAGGACCCATTCCCTCTCCCGAACATCGACACCCTTATTGATGCCACCTCGGGCCATGAGCTCCTCAGCTTCATGGACGCCTTCTCGGGCTACAATCAGATCCAAATGTTCTCTCCGGACATTCCGAAGACCTCCTTCGTCACCGACCAAGGCCTTTACTGCTACCGGGTCATGCCGTTCGGGTTGAAGAACGCGGGCGCCACCTACCAGTGCCTCGTCAACAAGGTCTTCTAGAGCCAGATAGGCCGGAACATGGAGGTGTACGTTGACGACATGCTCGTCAAAAGCGTCCGGGGCACTGACCACGTGTCCGACCTCCAGGAAGCCTTCGGCGTGTTGAGAAGGCACAGCATGCGGCTCAACCCGAACAAGTGTGCGTTCGGGGTCTCCTCGGGAAAATTCCTCGGCATCATGGTGAGCCAACGAGGAATCGAAGCCAATCCTGAGAAGATTAAGGCCATATTAGACATGGCCCCGCCTCGGAACATCAAGGAGGTGCAGAAGCTTACCGGTCGGCTCGCCGCCATTGGCCGGTTTCTTTCAAAGTCTGGGGAAAAATGCCTTCCCTTCTTCAAAGCACTCAGGGGGGCTAAGGGTTTTGAATGGGGCCAACCACAACAGGAATCGTTCGACCAACTGAAGGCCTACTTGGTGAACCCCCCTCTTCTCAGTAAACCGGTCCCGGGTGAGACTCTCTTCGTCTACTTGGCTGCTTCCGAGCAGTCCCCAAGTGCAGTCTTGGTCAGAGAGGAGGACCGGGCCCAAAGGCCTATCTACTACGTGAGCAAGGTGCTCCGGGATGCCGAGCTCCGCTATCCGAAGATAGAGAAAATGGCTTATGCCCTGGTCATGGCAGCGAGAAAGCTTCGGCCGTACTTTCAATCCCACTCGGTCGTTGTCCTCACCGACCAACCTCTAAAGCAGATCCTCCACAAGCCTGAGACATCGGGTCGGCTGACGAAGTGGTCCATAGAGCTGAGTCAGCATGACATCTCTTACCAGCCTCGGACGGCAATTAAAGCGCAGGCCCTCGCCGACTTCATCGTAGAGTCCACTATCCCCGAAGTCAACCACGTCCCGAAGGGACCCCCCATTTGGACAGTCTTCATGGACGACTCCTCCTGTAACGAAGGAAGCGGCGCCGGAATCATCCTGAACGGCCCTGATAACTTTGTCCTCCAGTACGCGATTCGTATGAACTTCAAGACCTCGAATAATGAGGCGGAGTACGAGGCACTCATTGCTGGTCTCGGACTTGCACGAAGTGCTGGGGCGCAGCGCCTCCGAATCCACAGCGATTCCCAGCTTATCGTGAACCAAGTCCTGGGCGAGTACGAGGCCAAGGACGAGCGAATGGCGAAATACCTCGCTAAGGTCAGGGTCCTCATGAGCCGGTTCGAGGAGGCGCTCATTCAACGAGTTCCTCGTGAAGAGAATTCGCAGGCCGATGCCCTTTCCAAGTTAGCCTCATCCTCCCTACAAGGTCTTGAACAGACTATTCTGATCGAGGTCCTCTCTAGGCCGAGCATAGAAGACGAGACATTCGGCTCGGTGGAGTCGTTGCCGGTCATGTTGCAGGATAATTGGATGAAGCCGTTGGTGGAGTTCTTGAGGGACGGGGTTCTGCCCGAGGATCCCAAGGAAGCACGCCGAGTCAGAACTCGGGCCGAGCGCTATGTCTTGATCGAGGATATCTTATACAAACGCTCCTTCTCTCAAATAGACGGCCGACCATACCTAAGGTGCCTCTCTCCAGAGCAGGCCGAATATGCCCTACAAGAGCTCCACGAAGGCATCGGCGGGGCACATTCAGGGTCCAGGTCCTTGGCCCGAAAAGCTTTGAACTATGGATACTTTTGGCCGACCCTCCTTCAAGACGCCGAGCGACACGTTCGACAATGTAGCTCTTGTCAGAGACACTCCAGCATCCGTCGCCTCCCTCAAGCCAACCTCGCCTCCCTATCAAGCCCTATCCCCTTCGCCATGTGGGGGATGGACTTACTAGGGCCTTTCCCTCTGGCTCCGGGTCAGTTCAAGTTCTTGGTCGTAGCCATCAACTACTTCTCGAAGTGGGTCGAGGCCGAGCCCCTCGCCACTATAACCGAGAACAAGGTGGTACAATTCTTCTGGAAGAACATTATCTGCAGATTCGGCGTCCCCCGTGTCCTCGTGACGGACAACGGGACTCAGTTCACTAGCACAGCATTCCGAGCCCTGTGCGACGACCTCGCCATCCAGCAGCACTTCTCGTCCATCTCCCACCCTCAGTCGAACGGACAGGCCGAAAACGCTAATCGGCAGATCCTCGCAGACATCAAGAAAAGGCTGGACAAAAGTTCCAAAGGCTTATGGGTCGACCAACTCCCCAACGACTTGTGGAACTATCGCACGAGCAAGCGGACCCCCACAGGCGAGTCCCCTTTCAACCTCACCTACGGGTCCGAAGCTGTGATACCTCTCGAGGTCGGAATACCTTCCCCTCGGCTCGCGGCCTACAACGAGGAGCAGAACGCCAGGGACCTCAGGGCAGACTTAGATCTGATAGATGAGCTGAGGGAGAGAGCGTCGATCCGGCAGCAGAGTTACCGAAGAAGGGTCGAGTTGGCATACAACAAGAAGGTCCGACCCACCAACCTTAAGCAAGGGGATTTGGTCTTGAGGAAACTGGCCATATCCTTTCCCAATCAGAAGAGCAAGCTGGCCCCGAACTGGGAAGGGCCGTACAGGATCACGAGGGTCGTCCGGCCCGGAGCATATCGTCTTGAAGATCTCGAGGACAGAGAGATTCCGAGGACATGGAATGCCGACCACCTCCTAAAATACCAAGAAAGTGCTCCGGCGCCGCTCTAAGTATCATAGGATATCGGGCCATTCCTCTCCTCTGACTTGTAACCTATTTTCATAAATTGTAATATGTAGAACGGTTCGCCGTCGATTATCAATAAAGAAAGTTCTTCCATACTTGCGAATTTGAACACCTCTCTCCGCTCTTATCGTATGTTTTTTAAACTTTGATTTCAACCAATGGTTCGGAGTCCACGTCCTGTTCAACTTCATCTCCTCGGCTCGTCCCCGGACGAGCCAGAGGTAGACCATCGTTCGGAACTGCTCCCACAACCGTTGAACTACACCGATGGTTCGGAGTCCAACACTCGGCTTGACTCTACCTCCTCGGTTCGTCCCCGGAAGAACCAGGGGTAGATCGCCGTTCGGAATTGCTCCCACAACCGTTGAACTTCACCGATGGTTCAGAGTCCAACACTCGGCTCGACTCTACCTCCTCGGTCCGTCCCTGGACGAACCAGGGGTAGATCGCCGTTCGGAATTGCTCCCACAACCGTTGAACTACACCGATGGTTCGGAGTCCAACACTCGGCTCGACTCTACCTCCTCGGTTCGTCCCCGGACGAACCAGGGGTAGATCGCCGTTCGGAATTGCTCCCACAACCGTTGAACTACACCGATGGTTCGGAGTCCAACACTCGGCTCGACTTTACCTCCTCGGCTCGCCTCCGAACGAGCCAGGGGTAGATTGCCGTTCGGAATTGCTCCCACAACCGTTGAACTACACCGATGGTTCGGAGTCCAACACTCGGCTCGACTTTACCTCCTCGGCTCGCCTCCGGACGAGCCAGGGGTAGATCGCCGTTCGGAATTGCTCCCACAACTGTTGAACTACACCGATGGTTCGGAGTCCAACACTCGGCTCGACTCTACCTCCTCGGTTCGTCCCCGGACGAACCAGGGGTAGATCGCCATTCGGAATTGCTCCCACAACCGTTGAACTACACCGATGGTTCGGAGTCCAACACTCGGCTCAACTTTACCTCCTCGGCTCGCCTCCAGACGAGCCAGGGGTAGATCGCCGTTCGGAATTGCTCCCACAACCGTTGAACTACACCGATGGTTCGGAGTCCAACACTCGGCTCGACTTTACCTCCTCGGCTCGCCTCCGGACGAGCCAGGGGTAGATCGCCGTTCGGAATTGCTCCCACAACCGATGAACTACACCGATGGTTCGGAGTCCAACACTCGGCTCGACTTTACCTCCTCGGCTCGCCTCCGGACGAGCCAGGGGTAGATCGTCGTTCGGAATTGCTCCCACAACCGTTGAACTACACCGATGGTTCGGAGTCCAACACTCGGCTCGACTTTACCTCCTCGGCTCGCCTCCGGACGAGCCAGGGGTAGATCGCCGTTCAGAATTGCTCCCACAATCGTCGAACTACAACGATGGTCCCGAAGTCCAACACTTAGCTCCCAGTCCCCCCAAGCTTGCTTCGCGGCAGACTAGGAGTGATCCACCCCTCCGCCTCGCCAGTGGAGGGATACCGAAGCTATGTTCGGCCACATGATCATCGCAACCTTGCCTAGCAGCCGATGCCCGAAGCCCTACGCCTTCGGTCGGCTACCGAACAAGTGCCTTTCCGACCCTGCAAACGGAGAAAACTCACTTTCTCCTCAACTTTCGTGCATAATCTCGATCAGACGGTTCAGATCTTGCCACCGACGCTAAACGACAAGATAGCATTTTCTTGGGAACTGAGCCGCCTCGAGATTCGTGCCAACATCCAACGGTTCAGATCTTGCCACCGACGCTAAACGACAAGATAGCGTTTTCTTGGGAACTGAGCCGCCTCGAGATTCTGGCCGACGGCACCATGTGCTCGACTCGAGGACCTCGGCACGGCCAACACACTCGCAAGCAAAATAAATACGCAGAGCCACTAAGGAATTTTATTAATGATCGGGACACAGTACAAAGCAGTATTTCCATAGTTACAAAATACTAGAAAACAAATAATACAGCACCGACCCATCACACTTGGTCCTCAAACAGAAATGTCTTTACTGATCTCCTCGGTCGCCAGCCCTTCCCCTTCGACTGTTAGCTCCTCCACTTCCTTCCGAAGCTTCGCCTCCACAGACTGTAAGTGATGGATCTCGTAGAGCAGATCGTCCCGCTCGGCTAATATCTTCGACTGATTGTGCCGAATACACTGAACCCGAAGAGCGTTACTGAAAGCTGTCTGCGAGTCCTCGTCTTCCCCTTCGGGGGTCACCTTGATGATCCTGCTCTCCAAGCGTTGGATCTCGGCGTCCCGTTGGTCGAGGACGGACTGAAGGTGGGCCCGCTCGCTCTCAGCTCGACGTAACTCCAGCTCCACTTCACGACGCCGCCCTCGGCCCTTCGACGAACGCGGCTTCGTCCCCCCTGAGGTCACCTCGGCATCATCATCGCTGTCCGAGCTGTTGGGATCGGTGTCCTGGTCTGACACCGCGAGCTGAAAAGGAGGGAAAATGAACAACAAGATTTCAATACACTTCCGAGGCACAGCACTTAAATAATTTTCCAATCATATTCAGACATAATGGTTCCACATACAACAAAACCGACTCTACTACAAAGTTTTGCGACAATCAGAAAGAACATAAAACGACACGATCGGGGCCTCTTTGGAAGGGGAACGCTTCGGTTTAAGGAAACGCGAGGACGACGAGGTCTGCCCTCCGAACTCGATCCTAAACCAACGAAACGTGATCCCCCTTCGCTGCTGACCCTAATTGTGGCGCCGGCCGAGGCACCGCTCGACGAGACAGCTGCACTACTCTGAGCGTCGGCAGGGCTCCGCCTAGCCGCAGGCAAACGTGTCACGAGTTCGTAAAAAGAAATCCCTTTCTCGCTCTCTTCGTGAGTGCACGACGTACTGCGGACGTTAGCTCTCTCCGGCATGGGCTTGAGTGACGCGACCTCTTCCTCCAGTTCGATGATCCTGTCTCTCAGAGCGTCGTCCTTCGCCATCTTCTTTAGACGAGTAGGCCTTGACGAGCCAGAGACGTTGGCGCCATCGGTCGCAAGCCGTCGGAAGTGGGTAACCTCGATCCCCCTATCTATCGTGATCCTTCTGAGCCTGTCGACCTCGGCCAACAACCTCTTGCGCTCGGCTGACGCCTCCTCTAGCTCGGAAGTTAACTTCTCCTCCGCCGCCGAGCGTTCTTTCTCCGCTAATTCCATGTGTTGGACCTCGGCAAAAAGCTCATCGTTCTTCTGCTCGGCGGCGATAATCTCTTTACGGAGCCGCTCGACCTCGCCTTCGGGGCAAGGCGCTTGGGGGTGCTTCCGCAGTTGCCACAACTCGTGACAATACTTCCGCACAGCTGCCTTCGTCTCCTCCAACTTCAAGAGCATAAGAAACTGCCTCTGTCGGCTGTTCGAGAGCTCACCCTTCGTTTTGGCCAACTCCTTACGAAGGTGTGCAACCTCTGTAATCGGACCGAACCTTACCTGAAAATCAGAGATAAATCCGAGACCCAACACTTGGAGAATTCTACGCCAAATCAAACACAAAATCAGAGACTCAACACTTGGATAAATTTCGGCCAAACAAAATATTTTCATTCAAAACCGAGGAGTAAGTTTTACAAAAGCGGTGGCCAGTCCGCAGTTAGGCTTACAAAAAGAGAAAACAATGAAAGACTAAAAGAGACAACCGAGTCAGGGGTCGACCTTTTTGTCGTTCGGGTTCGTCGACCCCCCGGCCTTGTCCTCGCCGTGGCCCCCGTCTTCGCCTTCGCTCCCGCTTTCCTCCTCGGAGTCGTCTTCCTCCTCACCCTCGGCCTCGGCCTCCCCCGGGCCTTCGACACCTTCCGTCTCTCCCTCGGGGTCAAGCATCCCCTCGGGAACGTCCTCCTCCCCTTCCACGGGGTCGTAAAAGCGTAGGAGGACGTGTCGAAGCCCAGGTTCCTGGCAGCCACGTGGAGCAAAGCCCGACCGTAGGCATCCTCCATGTTCTGGAGCATGTGTTGCGCGGCCTCCTCCTGCACTGCCTTCTTCACCTTCTTCACCTTCCTCTGGTGTTTGGCCATGATCTTCTCGGCCCTCTTCCGAGCCCTCTCCGCTTCCGACCGGGCATTGGCCAGCTCCTCCTTCAGCTCGGCAGCCTCCTTTTCCGACGCCTCAAGCTTTGCCGCCGTGTCCTTTGACAACTGAATGGCATTTGCCAGCTGCTTCTCCAACCCCGCCACTTCAGCAGCCTTCTTCGTCGAGAGAAGCTGCTCGGCATCAAGCTGCTTCGTGACCTTGACACGCTCCACCCTCTCCCGCTCATACTCCTGTTCCTTGCTCGCGAACCCCTCGAGTAGGAAGTTGAAGTGGCAGAGGATCTGAAAAAGAACAGCACATTAAAACCCGAGCCCAAGAACTTAGAAAAATTCTAAGAAAGAAATTTTTGACTAGGGAGAGCTCGGCCTACTTACCGACATTGTATTCCGAGCAATCTGCATCGCGGCGTCCCCTGCTAGCCCGGCCTTCAGGGTCGATCGATCCTTTGGGGTCGGCAGGTGCCTCACCGCTTCCATGCAGATGTTGCCGTCGCCCAAGAAGCCGTCGACGTTCATCACCTGCCAATCAGGGACGAAGATCTGCTTATGACGCTCGGTCAAAATCTTCTCCGCCTCGGCAGTGAGGGACGGAACTTGGAGGGACAACACCTCCTTCACGCCGAACACACCGCTCGACGAACCGGGAGCATCCCCCTTCGAGGTCGGTGTCGGCGCACCCGAGGCAGGAGAGTCGAGGACCCTGACCTCCCCTTGCTCGAGGACCGCGACCTTCGGTTGGTCGGCAGCCTTCTCGACCGAAGGCTTCTTCGAGGCTCGGCTGTCCTGAGGCCCCGCCGAAGGCCTCTTCTTCTTCGCCTCCTGCTCCGACCTGCCCTTCGCCATCAGGGCCTTGTAGTCCAGCTTCATCGTCTCTGCACAAGCCGAATGAAAAAACTTAGAAAAATTTTCATGAACTTTAAGCAAAGAGTACAAATACCAGAAGCATACTAGGGTCGATCGGACTGAGACCCCCTCGGAACAGATCCTCCTCAGTAATATCTTTCCAGCTTAGCGCTGGCAGGGCGAGGAGCTTCTTCTGGACCTCTGTCTCCTTATCACTCAGCACCGTCTCCTTCTTGGTTCGCTTGAGCAAGCCCTCCTTCGCCCAAACTGTCGGTATCACCCACGGCGCGGGGGTCCGGATGAGGAAATACTTTTCCTTCCAATGTTTGATCGAGTCCGGATTCTCGATCAACTTCACGCCCGTTCGTGGCGAAAGATAGAACCTTTGTTCGTCTCGCCTTGGCTGACAAGGCCGGTAGAGGCTCCGAAAGAGGAACATACTCGGTTCGGCACCAACCTCTTGGCACCGGAGGACGAATGCCGTGACGTGCCTCAACGTGTTCGGCATCAGCTGGGCGGGGAACAGACCGTACCATGTCAAGACATCCACAACGAACGGATGGAGAGGAAAGCAGAGTCCAGCAATGAGGGAGTCGACTGGAAAGACACACACATCTGACGAAGACTTCGTATTGGCTTGGAAACCCGGCCCGGGGAGGAGCAGTCCGTAGTCGGCAGAAATCCGGAAGCCCTTTCGGATCATGTGAAGGTCGGCCTCTGTGAGAGACGAGATGGTGTGGTCCACCTTGGACAGCTCTCTCGGTTCATTCTCCTCCACCACCTTGGCCGTGCCTTGGGTTACTTTCTCCAAGATGTCCTCGGCATAGTCCCGTACGCCCCCCACGCTCGACAGAGCAATGGGCTGCCGACCGAACGCTCCGGCTGTCTTCGGCGTCTCAACGATAGTGACCACGGCTTTACCCTTCTGGGACGCCGCCGCGACCTCCTTAGGCGGCTCGGCCACTTTGCCCTCCCTATCCGGACGTACGACGCGCTGATCGGTCGGCTCCGCCACCTCCTTCCCTTTGCCCCCTCGGCCTACTGCTTGCTCCGAGGCGGGGGTCTCATCCGAGGATGTAATCTTAACCATTTTCTAAAAGAGAAGGGAGAGAAACTGACCTCGAAGTGACAGCTACGATCGGAAAGTTCACCAGAGACAGAGAACGACTCGCCGCGACAGCTAACACCACCGCCAAAGAGCTGAAAACTTAGAAGACGAAAGTAAGAACTGAAGAGAGAGAGAGTGAAAGTAAATAATGAGACTTGGTTTAAGGGGGGGTGAAGATTTATAGTAAAAATGGAACGTCCCTTGGACTTCCAAACGAAAAAGTGCGACTCTTGGGCCGCTCTCGAAACGTCGCGAAGGCCCAACACAACTACCTTCTTCGCCAAGACAACTAGCTCGGTATATCGGGACCGGGAGCCGAACTATACGCCATCCGACCACGCCAGCAAAGAGACCGGTAGGCTACCGAGCAAGTACCAATCCGAGCTGGCAAACGGAGAAAACTCCCTTTCTCCTCAAACTTCGCGTAAAATCTCAATCAGACGGCCCAGATCTCGCCGAGAACACTAGACGACAAGATAGTGTTTTCTCGAGAAATGTGCCCGTCTCGAGATGCGCGACGCCATCCAACGCTACGAATTGCGTCAAGTCGCTCGGATGGCCTACACTTCCTCCGTACCCCACCTCTGTCTGAAGAAACCAGAAAAAATTTTAATTCAAAGTTTTAAGGCACCGCCTTCGGCGTGCCCCCCAGGCCCCATGTCTCGGTCGGTGTTCCGCCAACCCACGGGGCCCAGTCAAAAGCAGATCGGTACTCCCCCCATCTCTAACTCCTCCGGGTTGACACTCATCAGAGGTCATCAGCCCGGAAGGAAGACAGAGAGGGGAGGAGACCCATCACTCTGAAGCTGTTGCAGACTCTCGGATCCGGACCCAGGTCATCACCTCTTCTACCATGACCTTCCCCGATCCTAACACCCACGTTGGAGCACTCAGAATCCGGAGAAGATCATGGTGGAAGAACGACCACCCGTCCTACCTAAGCAAAGTCATCCCTCGGCTCCGAACTAGGGTCATCACCTCTTCTACCATGACCTTCCCCGACCCTGACACCCACGATAGGGCCCTCAGAATCGGGTGAAGATCATGGTGGAAGAACGACCACCCGTCCTTCCGAAACCCACAGTCCCTCGGATCCGGGCTTCGATGGTCTGCCCTTCGGCCCAAACCTCCCCTGACCCTGACACCTCCACCCGGGCCATCAGAGTCAGGAGAAGATTTGGGCAGAAGAACGGCCACCAATCCTTCCGAAGTGAACCCCTCCGTCGGATCCGGACTACAGTCATCACCCCTTCTACCATGATCAGCCCCGATCTTGACACCACCATCGGGCCAGCCAAAATCGGGTGATGATCATGGTGGAAGGGTGACCACCCGTCCTTCCGAACGAACTCACCCCTCGGATTCGGACATGGATCATCACCTCTTCCACCATGGTCTCCCCCGACCCTAACACCCACGTGGGAACAGTCAGAGTCAGGAGAAGACCATGGTGGAAGAACGACCACCCGTTCTTCCGATGTAACTCGCCCCTCGGGTCCGGACCACGGTCGTCACCACTACTGCCTTATCCTCTCCCGCTCCTAACGTCCCCTTTCGAGCCGTGAGGAACGGGAGAAGAACAAGGCAACAGAGCGACCACCCGTCCTTCCGAAGTAACTCGTCCCTCGGGTCCGAACTATGGTCATCACCACTACTGCCTCGTTCCCCCCCCCCCCCCGCTCCTGACATCCACTTTGGGGCCGTCAGGAACGGGAGAAGAAAAAGGCAAAAGAGCAACCACCCCTTCGGACCTCGAAAGAGAAGTTACTCAAGGCCGATACCTCCGAGGTTTGAAACTCTACATTTTTGCGATTGAAATGACAAAGGGAGTGGGGTACTTATAAGCTCTCTTCCAAGATCTGGCCATCATGACCCTCGGAAGTTGAAACGCCACGCATTAATTGTAGGAATTATCCTTAATGACCTGGGGAAGGTGGAACGCCGCGCAAACCCCGAGGCACCATTAATGCCCTTGGGAACAGGATCATCTCAAGGCAGATTACGCCACGACCCCCTGTCTCCAGTCGGATGCCGAGCAAGTGCCTTTCCGAGCTCGCAAACGGAGAAAACTCACTTTCTCCTCAACTTTCGCGCATGATCTCGATCAGACGGCCCAGATCTCGCCGAGGACACTAAACGACAAGATAGTGTTTTCTTGAGAAATGTGCCCGTCTTGAGATGCGCGTCGTCATCCAATGGCTCAGATTGCGCCACGTCGCTCGACTTGCCGAGACCCCCCGTCTCCGGTCGGATGCCGAGCAAGTGCCTTTCCGAGCTCGCAAACGGAGAAAAAAGCATCCGAACGATAACTACTGTTGGATCTCTCAGAAATCCGTGCGTCTAATGATGAACGTCCCAGATTGCGCCACGTGCGTTTTCTTGGGATTCCCACAATCATCCAACGGCTCAGATTGCGCCACGTCGCTCGGTTCGCCGAGACCCCAAGTCTTCGGTCGGCTGCCGAGCAAGTGCCTTTCCGAGCTCGCAAACGGAGAAAAAAGCATCCGAGCGATAACTACCGTTGGATCTCTCAGAAATCCGTGCGTCTAATGATGAACGTCCCAGATTGCGCCACGTGCGCTAAAAGACAAGATAGCATTTTCTTGGGATTTCCACAATCATCCAACGGCTCAGATTGCGCCACGTCGCTCGGTTCGCCGAGACCCCAAGTCTTCGGTCGGCTGCCGAGCAAGTGCCTTTCCGAGCTCGCAAACGGAGAAAAAAGCTTCCGAGCGATGACAGCCGACGGATCTCTCAGAAATTCGTGCTCGTCCACGATCAACGGCTCAGATCAAGCCACGTTATAAATCAGTATTAATCGTTTTTTTATTTTATTTAAATCGTGTTATTTATTTAAAAATTGCGAAAAATTTGCTAAAAATTCGGGAAAATTAACTAAAAATTCTAGAAAATAATTAGTAATTCGGGGGTAGATTTTGGAACCCCTGAACGAACAATTATTGCCTAGAATGTACTGCTAAGGCCTCCGAACAATTAGTAGACACATCGCAAAATTAAATAAATAATCCGAAAAAATAGATAAAAGCCGTCAAATACTCGATATGGCTAGAGAACAGCACATGGCATCAAAAATTACCTCACTACCCCCTTCGAGATTCAAAATCCTCCATTTGGACTCCGATACAACTCCACTGGCCACCAAAACAGTCAAACTACTCCTCAAAGGCTGATCACACTCAGTCTTTAGGAGTGGGGGGCTCGTGATATGGCTAAAAATGGGGTTAAATCGGAACCGTCCAGATTGGGCGCGAATCTTGAAGCTCGGGGGTAAAACGGTAATTTCACATACAAGCGGATCCAAAGCGGGTACTGGATCTTCTTCTCTCAGATCCAATAACCCATGAACGGGTCCACTCCAATTGGGTACGGGTCCCGACCCGAAGCGAACCCAGACCAACAAGAGACAAATCAGGATCACTGATTTGACCAAGTCAACAAGCCTGATTTGCTCTCACCGGGAATCAGGGGATATTTTCCTAAACAGGCTGTGAGGATTTTTCTCCTAGCAGTTACACAAGGAATCAAGCCTCTAATCACTCCCCTGACGACTATAAATACCTCCCCTCTGCCACTGTAACGAGGTTAATCACTTTTTCACCACTTTAAGCTTTTTCTTTAATCACCACTGGTTACTGACAAGAGCATCGGAGGGTGCGTCGCCGGAATCAACCCCGGTGTCTCGCACTTCCTTGCAGGTTGCGGCAGGAGCAAGAAGGCTTGGGTCAGCTGTTCAGGTTTTCTCGAACTCACAAATTCTATCTGTTTACCCCCACACCGAAATCAGCGGTAACACAACCCGAACGGGTTCGACCGGACCCGGCCCGGTGGACCCGTTTGCCAACTCTAGTTGCAAGTGATTGGCTTTGTGTATGGAAGAAAGTTAGGGCGGCTTGAGTTTCGAGATTTGTGTACAGATGGCTGGTGATTTATTAAGAAAGTTTCATATCTTCTAATCTTTTTAATATTATAATAGGAGAAGGCGAGAAGGCCTTAGTGTCATTTGTAAATCTACCAACATGTGCAACGCACGTACATAACTAATATAAAGAATGTTTCAGGTTCAAGTCCTCCTTATGTTAGAGTTTTATTTTTAATTTTTTAAAATTATTAAAATGTGCATCGCACGTGTAAATTACTAGTAATAATAATGTGCAAGAGATGTATTGTAACGCCCCGAACTTCCTATATGGAGGATTCGAGACATGAGCCAGGACCTTTACATTCAATTAGTCACAATACATAGATCTGTGGAAAATTTTAAAACTTTTTACTACTACAGTATTACAGACCGAGTGTTTCCATTGATTCCACATTACATCAGAGTATATATAAGAATGAAAGATGACAATATCAGACACTTCATTTGTAAACCATGCCTTGACTGGAGTCCTCCCGGTTGGGTGATCTTGTATCCACGACTACGATCCAATACCTGTACTTCTACACTGTAGTACCTATTGAAGTGGGGACGTCAGTATTCACTGACGTTTAAGGGCTGATAACTAAGCAGCGAATCTCCAAAAACAAACATATAAAACATGGTAAGATATGTCGGTGTAGTTTAAGTGTTCGTGAGTGCAATGAATAGAATCTAATGCAATGTCAACTTATCTAGGATGCTCCTATTCTAATGCAAGCGAGTCTCCGGAACAGTATGCATCCCATACTACATACGCCCCATCTCAAGCCGTTTTCTCCATATAGGGATTTGAACCCACGTTATGAATTCTACTATTTGTGCTCATCCTGTTCCTGTCATAATACTACATGACTGGTGACTATTGCCGGCGTACCAGACCACACTCAAAAGCCAACACGAACTACAAGGTACTTATCAACCTTCTTCCGTGCCCTCAACTAGTCATGAGAAGGCATAGAACCTGCCGGGATCGTAGGGACTATTTCCCTAGGAAACCCTCTCGTTCTTATCATGGCACATTCAGGAATTAACAATCAAGATATGGAACCCGTGCTCCCAACTTGTCATGAAAAGCACCGCCCGTATCCCTTTGACAGGGGAATACATCCCGATAACACCACCTAGTGTCAGCCTATAGGAGATATTGGAGTATAGGGTATCACCCCCAACACCAACTCTCTCCCCTTGGCAAAAATGGTTAAGTAACAAGTTACTACCCTAACAATGTTACTAACCCTAACAGACCAAATGCGCCGTACGAGCTACAAGATACTTTCAACCTAGAGTCGTACTCTCAACTCATCATGAAAAGAGCACCATATGGGTCAAACAAGCGAGATACGCAACTCATGCTTCCAACTTGTCATGAAAAGCACCGTACGTGTCCCTCTTCTAACCCAACAAGCGAGACTGCATTGTACTTCCAACTCGTCATGAAAAGCACCGTACGTGTCCCTCTTCTAGAGAGTGTGACAATTTGTCCACACCATTGACCCAGTCTTAAGCTAGACTTCACACGATCTCCTCGGATCTACTCATAGCCTACTTATTTAAGACCATACCTATGTATCAGCCCAAAGAGCTTCGTATGGGACCAACAGCATAAAAACAACTACTTATCCTAAGCATGGGTTTCTACATACAACACAAGCATGAATGTTCACTAGCATATTACATAGGCATGGGTGGGTTCACTTCAACATAGAACAATAAAGCTCAAGCATGATGGGTTCTTTACTAGAACCATCAGCGACTTAACCATGATGTTCTACTACAACTTAAACATGGTACACAAACTCAAGCATGGCCCTTACTACCAACTAAAGCATGATAGGTTTTACTAGAAGTCACATAAGCATGAATGGGTTCTTTAGTACAATACAAGTATGGTAGGTTTGCTAGAATATCACATAGGCATGAATGGGTTCTTTACACAACTCAAGCATGGTAGGTTATACTAGAATGTCATACAAGCATGAATGGGTTCTTTAGTACAACACAAGCATGATAGGTTTTCTAGAAGTCACATAATACAAATGGGTTCTCTTTTGACATAGAACAACAACTAACTCAAGCATGATCTACTACAACTCAAGCATTGTGTTCTACTACTAACTCAAGCATGGTAGTTCTACTTACTAACTCAAGCATGGTAAGTTAACTAGAATGTCACATAGCATGGATGGGTTCTCTTTTGACATAGACAACAACTCAAGCATGATTTAGTACAACTCAAGCATGGTAGTCCTACTTACTAACTCAAGCATGGTAAGTTAACTAGAACGTCACATAGCATGAATGGGTTCTCTTTTGTCATGGACAACAACTCAAGCATGATCTCCTACATCTCAAGCATGGTAGTCCTACATACTAACTCAAGCATGGTAAGTTAACTAGAATGTCACATAGCATGAATGGGTTCTCTTTTGTCATGGACAACAACTCAAGCATGATCTCCTACATCTCAAGCATGGTAGTCCTACATACTAACTCAAGCACGGTAAGTTAACTAGAATGTCACATAGCATGGATGAGTTCTCTTTTGACATAGACAACAACTCAAGCATGATTTAGTACAACTCAAGCATGGTAGTCCTACTTACTAACTCAAGCATGGTAAGTTAACTAGAACGTCACATAGCATGAATGGGTTCTCTTTTGTCATGGACAACAACTCAAGCATGATCTCCTACATCTCAAGCATGGTAGTCCTACATACTAACTCAAGCATGGTAAGTTAACTAGAATGTCACATAGCATGAATGGGTTCTCTTTTGACATAGACAACTACTCAAGCATGATCTCCTACATCTCAAGCATGGATTCTTAAAAGAAGCTACTATCCAAGCTTACTTACATATTACAAGAACTACTTATTTTAGGGATTACTAGTCCCATTTATTACAAGGAACTAGTTTTACCAAATTACAAGTTCCTACCTAAACAATAATCAACTCTTATAGAGTTACAAAATAAACTTACTTTCCTTCAATCCCACAATTTCTACATCAAGAAAACTCACCTTTTTATGAACAAAAGTTAGTAAGGACATGATCTTTATTAGGTTGGAAAACAACATACAACAAAAATACTGTCTCTTAAAATTAGCATGTAAAGTCCTACAACCCCCAAAATGGGTATGTAACCATTCTCACCTTACTAACTTATATGCACATAGTAGTTAGTCCAAGTTGTTTAATTTGTGTTTAACAAGGTGACTAAAGAAACAAACATAAACATAACAAGTTCAAAGTCTCATCTTTATGGGTTCCTTGTGGGTTCCATTCTTCCAACTTTCCTTATATGAAATCCCTTTTTATAAACAACCATTTTTTGTGCTTATTTCTTTAGTCCAAGTAGTCAAATTTAACCATAATAACAACAATAATAGTAGCAAGGCTAAAGATCAAATCTTTATGTGTTTTAAAATTAATTTCCTCCATTCGATCTTTCCATGGGATCCTTGTGATCCAAATCACTACTTAAATGCTCAATAATTAGTCCAAGTTGTTTCAATCATCATACAACATATATATACACACATATAACCATAAGTAGAGAGCAAAAATAGAACAAAAATTAACATACAAAAAGGTAGAGAAACCCCCACCTTGATTTTTATATGTAGGAAGGACTAGCTAGCAAACCATCTCCTTCCTTGCACCTATGGATAACTCTTTAAGAACTCCATGAAAGAGAACCTATTAAAATCTCTCTTTCTCTCTTTCTTTTTCTTTCCTTTTCTTTTTAAGATTTAAAATTAGTAAGAAGTAGAAGTAGAAGGAAATGGAGAATGAGATGAGAAAGAGATGGAGAAGAATGAAGAAAAAATGAGAATGGAGATGGGAAAGGGGAGGGGAGGCCGGCCAAGGAGTGGAGAGGGGGGGTTTATATAGGAGATGGGTGAAGGGTTGTGTGGGTAGAAAGAGTGCCACTTGTCCAACTCTTATGGTTAGAAACAATTCATGTTTCTTTTGCAAATAATCTTTACAATCAAGTCCTAATCCGTCCTAGCCCTCCATCTCATCATGATGGATCTAAAATAAAATATAATTTACCAAAATCACATACTACATGATTTGTTTAAACGCCTGAAATCGACACAGTTCGATTTCGTACGTGTATCTGATTATACAGATATTTTTCATTCATGAAAACGAACAATCTGTACAAAAATAATTTAATTCTGAAAATAATAATAAAATAATTTTTATTATCAGTCCGGAAGATTCCAGTACCAATTTGATACAATATAGATGTATACAGACTGGTATATACACACAGATAACGTTCATCAACAAAACCGGGTGATATCTACCAAAAATATTTCATTTTGGGTAATAAAAGTAAAATAATAATAAAAATAATAATTTTCAGTGTCTGCCCGGAATTTTCCAGACATTTTTCTCAAAAATGCGTTTTTCAGGATTTTGTACAAGTGCACAAAACTGATACAATACCTGTATATACTTACCAGTATATAGGTCCAGGTAACTTTTCATGTGCAAAACCAAGAAATTTCCATTTAAAATATTTTTGCTTTAAAAATAATAATTTATACAATATAATATCCGTCCGGGATATTACATGTATACTCTCCAGAAAGAAATAATCAGAAGAAGACAGATGGAGAAGAATACGAAGGTAGAAAGGTAATCTGGCAATTGTACATTTGTTTAGCCAGGATTGAAGGCCTTTACATTAGACCCAACTTGATTGCTTAATGAATGTTTATTAATTTATGTTTTATTTTGGGATGTTGAAATAAAAAACATTTTCTTTGGTTGTGTTACATTAACCAGAAGTCGTAGATTAGGTTGGCTACACCGGAGAAAGAGATAAGTAAGGTTTGGAGTTTGAAAAGAAGGGAGTATTTAGTTGTGGAAAGAGATGAGAAAATGTTGGATATATAGGTATATTCTCAATATAAATAGAATATTATTGTGTATAGTATTGTATGGGGCAACACGTGTTTGCACGTGTTATCTGTTAGTTATTGAACCAGCTGAGTGGGCCTATAGCCCGATACCCAAAATTCAGTCTTATCTCATATATACTTGTCTTGTGGTAGTGCCTGAGATTATTTCTATTTCTGATAATCATGATATAATATCTCATACAGTAGGGATATTAAATCCTAACCCTGATTTCTCTTTTGTTCTTATTATCATAATTATCAACAAAAAGGGGGTTTTGTTTAAGGTTTAGAGGGAGGGAAAGAAGTTCGGGTTTGGATTATGAATTTGGAACTTGAGTTAGGGTGGAAGGGACAGAGGGAAAGACTCATTTGCAAAAAATTCAGTCATGAGCAATAAATTACATAGTAGTTTAATCAAATTCATTTAAGCTATCATATGAACTAATGTTTATAGGATATGTAGATTACCAAGAGAACTCGACTATGCAAGTAAGAAGGGTTCTAATAGGAAACTAACTTATTATGGAACAAAATTATCAAATAACCTCCCTAAGCAATCCAAGAATACATCTATGTATTTATTAGAGTATATGGACGATAGAAATTACAATTAATAGAATATAATTAATGTGTTTCTGATGGTGATTCCTTTTCATTTAAGGGGGAGTGATTTAAGAGGAAATGCTTGATTTGAGATGAAAGGCGGTTGAGAAGCACGCGGTGGGGAAGGAGATAGCGAAGTACATAAAGAAGGAGTCCGAGAAGAGCACAACCCCACCTAGCACTACATTGTCAGTCCAACTTTGTTAATTATTCGACTTTTTTTCTTTCTTTGATGTCACTTTAATAGAAAAACGGAATGATGTTGGTTAGTTTGAAAATGCGAATTTGTTATTCTGTAGATTTGTCATCTTTTGATTATATTATGATCGAAATAATTAAGGGGCATTTCTAAATTTATGGACCTTGGGTTTACCTATGTCTTTGTGTTGTGTCGGTGTTGAATATGGTCACCTCCGTCCAATTAAGACTTTTATGTTTTCGCATAAGAACTAAAGTTATTGTGCATGTATGATAACATGTACATGATAATAGAAAAATAGGAATTGACGAAATCTCACTTAGTTGGTTTGAAGAATATGACAAAAATAAATCAAAAATTTTTTATTTGAGTTTTCCAAACAAGAACACTATATGTTATTCAATAAGATAAACTGAGCAGAAAATATAATACATATCATCATTGTATTGTTTGAGTTTCATATAATTTTATAAGTGTTGAAATTGTTTTAATCTATGTAATTTACACAGAATAATACTAGTCATTGAATAAAATTAAATGTATTCCTGTCAGACGAACTAGGACCTCCATAAATATCAGTACTAAGAGCATCTGTAGTCGTTATCTATATATCGATAATATCGATATTTAGCTTAAAAAGTAGCTGCAGTCGTTTGCTATATATCGATATTATCGATAAATCGCTACAGTGCTTTGCTATATATGAGAGACGAAATAGCTTTTATCGATAAGTCAGCGACGGCGTTCGAAGCACCGTCCCACGAAGTTTATTAATATTTTAATCGTCGGACGGCACTTGAAGTGCCGTCCGTTTGGAAAAATTATATTTTATCTGATTTTTTAAACGCCACAAAAGGACGTGCCGCATATCCCGGACGGCACTTGATGTGCCGTCCGTCGAGTTTTAATAAAAAAAAAAATTATATGCCAAAAGATACCAAAAAGATGCCAAAAAGATGCCGAAAAGATGCCAAGATGCCAAAAAGATGCTAAAAAGATGCCAAAAATTTCAAAAAGCACTCAGAATGTCTTGGACGGCACTTCATGTGCCGTCCTAGACTTAAGGGACTTGATTTTTTTTTTGTTTTTTTCTTTGGTTGAACGGACGGCACTTCATGTGCCGTCTGACCGAATGGGACCCGGTTTTTTGTGCTTTTTCACCACCGACGGCACTTCATGTGCCGTCTCTTAATATTATATTATAGATTGCTATAAAATAGCTTTCAACGAGTGCAGCGGAATCGAAAATCTTATTTCTATTTATCCATATATGGATAATTTTCCAATAAACGACTGCAGATGCTCTAATATGCATTGCCAAACCCGTGCAGTCAATCTTGGCAACCCCCACAGCAGAGATATAAGCGTATCAGTCTTCTAAACAATATCAGCATTAAATGCAGATCATATCATACATACGAGACGAGCAACTTGATGTCGGCTGACGCTCCAACAACGTAATAAAAATCAGAACATGACCCACGTTCCTTCAAACTACTCAGCAGCCGTAATCGACCTCATATTTCCAACTTCGACACCCAAAAAATCATTATAAATCATCTTCGTTGAAAAGCGAGCGTGCTTACTTTTTTTCCGTGATCCCCATTCCTCCTTATCACCTCAGACCGAACCCAAAGCCCTAGAAAGCGGAAGAAAAAAAAGGGGGAGATGGATTCCGACGCCGCTCATCGCCGCCTGAAAGCGATCTCCGGCCACCTACAGCAGGCGGAGGAGGCGGCGGCGGATCGGAGCTCGCAGCTCACTGCCAACGCCACTGTCGCTGAATACGTGCATGGTACGGGATTCTTTCCCCTTTTAACTGAACGGTGTATGGTCTTGGATCTTTTTAGAATCGAAATCTACTTAGTGGGAGGAGCATAATGGAGTGTGTTTAAGAGTTGGATACTTTATGTGGAATCTACAAGTTTTTAAGAGGGATTTGATGGAAATATCCGGGAATCTTTGTGATGTCAATTTTTTTAACAAGTGGTATCAGAGTGTTAAATCATGTTTCTTGACTTGGATTCTTGAAAAGGGTGGCTTTTGGAGTTACTGGTTTGAACATTGAAATGACTAGTTATCGCCATGTTTGTCGGATTATAGAAGGATGGTGGCGGTTTTTTTTTTTTTTTTTATTTTAATCTTTTGATAAGTTAAGAGGGTTTTGGTCTTATGCTCCAATAATCCGGTGGAGGTAGCATGCTAACTCTGTTGGTGTTATTCTTAAACTCTCAATCTTTTCACTGAGTGTTACAACCGAAGGGAGGGGGGGGGGGGGGGGGGGGGGGGGGGGGTTGAGTTAGGTAGCTGAAACCAACATAAAAAATAGTTGGATCAATAAATGCAATGAGTACTAAATATAATTTGTTGTTGTTGGAGAGGTGGCATGCTAAAAACATGTATTCTTCTAGTTCTACTTGTGGAAGGGTTGTTTGTAGGGATGCTTTCGGATCGGATACGAATCAGTTATTGGCTATTACCAACATCTGTATCTGCATTCTAAAGATGAACTCGGATACGGATACTGATATGACTCGAAAAAAAAATCATATCTGTATCCGTAAATTTCGGATACAGATGTGAATCGGATACGGTCTACCGGATAACGGATACGAATTTGGACATCGAACATATGGTTTTTGCTATATTTTTTTTCCTTAACTAGTACTTAGATGTATATATTACTGAATTATGGGTATCAATTTTCATATCTAATAACAAAATAGAAATCAACACAACAAAAGAAGTCATGAGAAATTTATTTCATATATGTCCAACTCATATAAAAGTGAATATAGTATGTACTTACCTGTCAATTTTGCATATGTTTTGAACATGACTTCTTTTAACTTTTTTTACCAAGACGAGAATGCACCATCGAACAAGACAACACTTTGAGTTGCCAATTTACAATTGTGAAGGAAAAACTGAACTGCAACCAACAAGGAAAAAGACTGTAAATAATGCAAGAATTTTAGTTTTAAATGAAAATTTGCTCCATATAGTTTAAGAGTTTTACCCTAGGTTCTCTATTTATTCCTGACGGCAGTTAGGTTGGTTTTCATCTTGTTTAGTTGTAAATAAATGTGTAAGGCTTCGATGCAATTGCGTGTTGCTGTAATTTTGAGCATTGCATTGAAGTCGAAGGCAATTATCGAAATGAGATATAACCATGAAGCTTATAAAGAGCATAAGTGTAGCATGACAACAAGAACGGACAGTCTGATGGTATAGCGACATTATTATTTTCTCATGTATGCTAATCTGAATCAACTCAAATTTCTGGTTTGAGAGATCACAATTCACAAAATTGATGGATCTATTACATGCTTATTAGTCTTCAAAATATCTCAACTGAAAACTAGTCGAACAGCTCAACTAAAAACCTATATGTAGTAGTCATATCAACTACTAGAATAATGAACTTGTCCAGAAAAAAGCATCTAAAACTTGATTACGGAAGAATTACATGAAATGCTTACCAATGCAACAAAGAAACACGCTGCCATATTTGATGATTTGAATACATAATGTATCTCCACATCTCCCCTGATAGCTAAACCTATTGCATCTTCAAAAGTGAATCCTAAGGCTTCCATTGAAATAAATAGCCAAAGTTATGACAATTCAAGCAATATATTCGTCCTAAAACAATTTTGAAGTTGTCAAGTAACAAGACCACAATTGGCAGTATCAAATTATCACTCTTAACTCTACAAAACTATACAATTCTATGATAGCCTTTTCTTATAATAGTTCTAAATGGCAATTTAAAGTAGTGATCATATCCATCATAGTTTATATATCACAAGCTAATTCATTAAAAAT
This sequence comes from Hemerocallis citrina, assembly GCA_017893485.1. NCBI lineage: Eukaryota > Viridiplantae > Streptophyta > Magnoliopsida > Asparagales > Asphodelaceae > Hemerocallis > Hemerocallis citrina. Next base: position 81,007,634 of record CM030362.1, read on the forward strand.
ATTCCCAATTTCTGAAGTCCAATAACCAAAAACTCACTCATCTTCTTTCTGCAGAACATAAACAACATATGCAAATATCTCTTACACTGCTTGTACTTGGCCACCATCGACTTCCCGCCGCCGTCTTCTTCGTCCCTTCCCCGGCCTCCTCCAATTCCACCCCCCGCTCATTCAACAACCTCTTAAAAAACACCAAAATCCTATCCTCATCACACAGACCCTCAAACCCCGTGATGCGGTTTGTTTTTAGGAGGCGTGTGGATGCACCAGGTGTGAGTTCGGACTCAATTTGTAATGAAGGAAGAGTGCGGTACCGGACGGTGAGCGAGTGGCTCGCTTCAGCGCTTGAGAATCGGCTCGGATGGCCTCGCCTCGAGTACCTGCAGACGGTCCTGAAACACCGGGATTTATCCCGATGGCAGACCCTCCGACGATCTAGTCAGTCTCTGTGAGAGAGTAGCAGTAACTAGGGAAATTTAGGTGGCAAAGATTGATTACCTGAAAAGGTGGGTGAGGGTCTGGTATTTATAGGGAATCCCAACCGGGTTTGGATCCGCTTGGGGACCGGGTCTGAACCCGAAAGCCCATGGGCCTGACGTGGCAGGAGGCCCGGGGGGTTTAGGGCGGACGTGGCAGTGCCAAGAGCGGTATAGGGCTGACGTGGCAAAGCCCTAGGTGGTATTGGGAGCTGACATGGCTGATCATGGGGCTCCTGTGCCTCTGGGAGAATCGGATGGCCTAGGTAGTGCTAGGTCATCCTCATTTCTTGCCAGGCTGGGCGGACGGCCCGTGGGGCTGTCGCGGATCGGAGGCCGAAGGCCATCGAGGCTCGTCGGATACGAGGAGACCAGTTCTGTGGGGGGTGATTTTACGGCTCGGCGCCAAGGCTGTAGTGGTCCGGGGCCGAGCTGGATTGTTTTTTTTTCTTTCATTTCGAGTGAGCCATTCTGGGCCTTGGCTGGGCCCCAGGCCATTTTTACCCTACCACACAAGCCCCCCACTCCTGCGGGGATGCGGGAGTTAGCCGTGGAGGAGTGTTTATGGTCGTGAGAATGGGATGGCGAATCGTTGGGCCTTCATGAGAAGGCTACCCTGGTGTTAGACCGAACCTCGAGCTGGTGAGGGTTTAGGGGTCGGCAAGGACGATGGCGAGCCGTGGAGCCTTCCTGGGAAGACTACCCTGGTGCTAGACCGAACCTCGAGCTGGCGAGGGTTTATGGGTCGGCAAGGACGATGACGAGCCTTTGAGCCTTCCTGAGAAGACTACCCTGGTGCTAGACCGAACCTCGAGCTGGCGAGGGTTTATGGGTCGGCAAGGGTGATGGCAAGCCGTTGAGCCTTCCTGAGAAGACTACCCCGGTGCTAGACCGAACCTCGAGCTGGCGAGGGTTTATGGGTCGGCAAGGGTGATGGCGAGCTGTGGAGCCTTCATGAGAAGACTACCCTGGTGTTAGACCGAACCTCGAGCTGGCGAGGGGTTATGGATTGGCAAGGGTGATGGCGAACCATTGTGCCTTCCTGAGAAGACTACCCTGGTGCTAGACCGAACTTCGAGCTGGCGAGGGGTTATGGGTCGGCAAGGGTGATGGCGAACCGTGGAGCCTTCCTGAGAAGATTACCCTGGTGCGAGACCCTACCTCGAGCTGGCGAGGGTTTTACGGGTCGGCAAGGGTGATGGCGAATCGTGGAGCCTTCCTGAGAAGACTACCCTGGTGCGAGACCCTACCTCGAGCTGACGAGGGTTTTACGGGTCGGCAAGGGTGATGGCGAACCGTTGTGCTTTAGAAGGTTTGAGTGGGGCGGCCTGCTTTCTTCGCGGAGCATTGAAGGCGCTCCGGGATCTGTGTGATGTTTCCACTTCCTAGGGGCATTAATGGTGCCGCCTAATAAATGCATGGCGCTTAGGCTTCCGTCGTTTGGCTTTCCCAATGTCATAATGGCCCGTCTATGGGGGTGGTTATAAATACCCCTCTCCCCACAGCGGGTTTGATCACAGCAAGGGTGGTCCAACGGCCTCCAGAGGTGTCTGCTTTGGCGGACGTCTGTCTCTTGCAAAATTTTGACCCTGAGAGCATTGGACGGGTCATCACTCTATTGCCTTGTTCTTCTCCCGTCCCTGATGGCCTCGATGTGAGTGTCAGGGTCGGGGGAGAACAAGGCAGAAGAGATGGCGGCCATAGTCCGGGCTCGGGGGGCAAGGTGCTGAAAGGTTTTAACCCTGGGAACCTCGGACTGGTGGTGACTTTGCCGTCCGGATCCTTTTTTGGGTCAGACGGCCCTGACACGGCTGTCTGCCCGAGAGGGATCAGGACGGGAGGGGTATCAACCGAATTCCGGACCTGGGGCTGAGGAGCCTCGGATAGATGGGTCGTCTCCGATCTCTGTCTTCCTTCTGGTGCTGACGCTTTCTGATGGTTGTCAGCCCAAAGGAGTTAGAGATGGGAGGTGGGCCGATCTGCTTTCCGATAGGGTTCTAGGCGGTGGTGGCTTTTCTCCCACCCTCGAACAGTTTGGGGTTTCGGCTGTCGAGGCCGTAAGCCCCGAGCTGCTCGCGGGTGAGAGGGGAGCCGACCGAGTCCTGTAGCCCGGGGCGCCTGTCTAAGGACGGCGCCTTAAATCTTTAAGCAAAAATTTTTCTGCGCTAAACACTTCATCCGAACCGACCCCTGTGGGGTCTCCAACCGGCGCTAGGTGACGTCAGCAGCGCCCGTTTCGAGGATGACGTGGCACGTTTCTATTGGTGGCAGACGCGCGTTATTCGAGGAACAGTAACGCGAATATCGAGGCATCACCTCTCCCTCTATAAATATCCCCCCCTCTTCCCTATTCTGCTCATTTCTCTCCTGCTGTCTTCTTTTAAAAAGAAATCAAACACTTCAGCGCTCGGCTTTGACTGTTTTAGCGGCACCGGCTCGTCAGTCCGAGGCATTCAAAAGGTTAGTTTGTAAGTTTCTTTTGTTAGGCACAGATGGATAGGGCTTAGTCTGGCTCGTCGGCGTCAACGTCGAGGGGGAAGGGGAACCCTGTCTCCAAATCGACTTCGTGGGTGGAGCCAGTGTGCGAGGAGGAGTCGGTACACGATGTGAAGCCTTCCGATTCGACTTCGTGGGAGGAGCCACTATTCGAGGAGGAGCCGGTGTACAATGTAAAGCCGTTACTGATGTAAAACCAACCCTAAAATAGTGAATTTCCAAGAATTTTAATGGGTTAATTTTACCAACATGAAAGTGCGGATCTAAGTTGGAAATTGTTAACAGTTAACAGGTTTGATGGGTTTTCAAGAATTGAATCAAATGTAACAGTCCCAATTAATAATTCAACCTTAATCAATAGTAAATCCCTACATGTTTTAGCAAGTAAAAAGTTCAATACCGATTCGTACTCTAATCTAGCATGTGGATCACTCAATCTCAGTATTTTGCGGTCGACAGGCAAATTAGATAATACACTAGATGATAAGGCAGTAAAACACAATATTTAATAAGGGAAAGAGTATACCGAATGTGCAGAAACCAGCGTAGATCTCCGATTTGACCAGCAGTGAAAAAACACAGCACTCAAAGAACATCAATGACAGCAACCAGCTTCAAGATGAATGGTGGCAGTCGGCTGTGAGGGGGAACCACGGAATCTGGCCGACGTGGCTCGACGGCGGGAGGGCGTCGATCGGCGGAGGCGGCGCACGTCGACGCACGGCGGCGTTAGGGAGCAACTGGTGGATGGTTGTTGTGCGGGGTGAGGAAGGAAGCAGTGAGGGTATGGGTTCTTCGGTTTGGATCTGGATTGGGGGTAAAGGGAAGGCAGTAGTGTTAGGGTTTGGGAGAGGTTTCGATGGACGGGAAGGAGGTTGATGGAGGCGATGAGGTCGACGGTCGGGAGGGGCTTTCGAGGTTGACGATCTCGATCGGGAGTGGGTTTTGGGAAACGAAAAGGGAAAGAGGAAGAAGGGGCTGTGTGGAGGTGGCGGCGAGTAGTTTTGAGCTTAGGGTTTTTTTTTTGCAATAGGGATTAGGAAGATTATGGTGGAGATTTGTATTGGGAGATTTTTAATTGGAGGATATATTTTAGAATTAATCACTAACTCTAAAATTAGATTAGGATTTATCACAAACCCTAAATTGGATCTCAGTTGTATCACACAAAAGAGAAGGAGGAAGAGCAAAACTCAACACAGATTTTTTTTATCAATAATGGCATCCTTTCTCATTAATCTCAAGGCCTTTAAATAGGCTCAATTACATCTTGAAACACATCTCCAAAATATTCTCAAAATCTAAAAATTACAAAAAGATTACATATGGCTATAATTGCCAGAAATAAAAAAGGTACTGAAATAAACTAAACAGGAAAGATGTCCTCATCATTCTCTCCGGGTGGGAGAGAGCTCGACCCAGTCGAGTCAAAACCAGTGATCCTGCCATGGTGCTCCAAAAGATCTGGATCCAGTTGCGGGAGCCCCTCACGATCACTGCAAGTGTCATCCGACTTCAGCTTATTTTTCCACCTTATCAAATACTTGTGCATACCATCATCTCTAGTAGAGATTATCTGATCATCTAAAATATTATCCAATTCTTCTGTCGATGGGTAAGTAATATCTGGTAGTGGAGGTAATGGGGGAATCTCACCATTAGGCTGCAGGGTAAGCTCATCTATAAGAAAATTTCTAGGGTTAAATTCTGAGCCTTCATAAAGTACTAGATACTCAATATTGAAAATCTTACTTATGCCAAAACCTTCAGGAAGGTCAACGACATAGGTATTATCATTGATTGTATGTAGAATCTTAAATAGGCCTGCAGCACGTATGTTCAAGTTCTTAACGGGTCCAACAGGAAACCGTTCCGGATGAATCCGGACCATCACTTCGTCACCAATATCAAAAGTTATAAATTTCCTTCTAGTATCTGCTATTAACTTGTAGTTAAAATTATTCTCATTAAGTTCCTTGAAAATTTCTCTATGCAAGTCATGAATGTTATATGCAAATGTGGGTGCAGACTTTGTGACTTTGTGATGTTCTAATACATGAGTAAAATCTATGGATTTCCAAGTGACTTGGGAAGGAATGGGTGTTTCAGGTATACTCAATGGAGGTGACTGGATAGGCTGAATACAATTGAGAGACTGGTCATCCTCTTTTTCATCGAAGTCATCACTTATATTAGGTTCATAGGTAAACTCATTGTCGGGCTCATCAGCGATGACTGCGGTACCCTCTACTATATTGATCCTACTTGGACTAGGACAGTTGCCATGACCGTATCCCTTACATTTATAGCACTTAGTGAGATGGTCAATCTTACTGTAATCTCTTTCGGTGTTCTTACCCTTATGTTCATCTCTATGTGAATTAAAATTTGAATTAGATTTGCTGGGGTAAGATTTGTTGGGGTGCTGAGAGAGAGGCTGAGGTCTAGATGGGTCAGTAGAGGTCATTCTAGAGGAATGATCTCTCGAGTCGCTGGACCTAGAATCAGAACTAGCTTTAAGGGAATCCATGTTGAGGACTAGGGCGTAGGCTGCCGCTATTGAGTCCACGTTTCTATAGATTAACTCGTTCCTAAGGTCAGCTCGTAGTCCAGCTCTGAACCTAGAGAGAGTTTGTTCTTCACTCTCTTTACTTAACGCATTGTACCGAATAAGGAAGTCATCGAATTTATCAACATATTCTTGTGTGGATTTACTTCCTTGATACAATTGGTTCCACGAATCTAGCAATCGGGTGTGGAACGATAACGGTACATACCTCTCAGTGAGCTTCTCTTTCATGGCCTCCTAAATGGCTATGGGTGCCAGACCTCGGCCTCTGCGGGCGTGTTCAAGATTGGTCCAATGTTGTTGAGCTTTACCCGTTAATTTCATAGTGGCAAATTTAACTTTAAGGGCTTCGCTCATGTCGAACCACACAAAGTAGTGGTCCATGGCACAGATCCAATCGAGGTAAGCTTGGGGTTCCATGTGGCCTTCAAACTGGGGAACGTCAGCCTTAACGTTCTTTTTGTATTGTTCGTCAGGGTCACGTTCTTGACGTCGATCGTCATGAACATTCCCTTGAGGGATCTGACGATGGACATGAAGCTCAGGGACAATGGTTTGATTTAGCTCCACTTTCTCAAGCCTCTGATTGATATTGGCAAGAGTTGCTTGGATGGCAGCTAGGGTAGCGGAGATATCAGAGTTGTCCATTTCAGGTCTGGGAAGTCTAGGGTTCCTAATTGGGTGATTGGGAAGGGATAGGAAAGGCTCTTCAGGGTCTGTGATGGTGCTGCGAAGACGCATTCACCAAAAGTAGAAACTAGGGGTCGTGTGTGTCCTAATTTTTTTTTATTTTTATAATGAGTCTGAAATGACCTAAAATAAAAGAAAGACAAAAATAAAATAAAAGACTAAACAATCCTAAATGAATGCAAAAATAATGCCTACAATGCAAGAACTAGGGTTTTAAGAACCTTAGCTCTGATACCAAAATGATGTAAAACCAACCCTAAAATAGAGAATTTCCAAGAATTTTAATGGGTTAATTTTACCAACATGAAAGTGCGGATCTAAGTTGGAAATTGTTAACAGTTAACAGGTTTGATGGGTTTTCAAGAATTGAATCAAATGTAACAGTCCCAATTAATAATTCAACCTTAATCAATAGTAAATCCCTACGTGTTTTAGCAAGTAAAAAGTTCAATACCGATTCGTACTCTAATCTAGCATGTGGATCACTCAATCTCAGTATTTTGCGGTCGACAGGCAAATTAGATAATACACTAGATGATAAGGCAGTAAAACACAATATTTAATAAGGGAAAGAGTATACCGAATGTGCAGAAACCAGCGTAGATCTCCGATTTGACCAGCAGTGAAAAAACACAGCACTCAAAGAACATCAATGACAGCAACCAGCTTCAAGATGAATGGTGGCAGTCGGCTGTGAGGGGGAACCACGGAATTTGGCCGACGTGGCTCGACGGCGGGAGGGCGTCGATCGGCGGAGGCGGCGCACGTCGACGCACGGCGGCGTTAGGGAGCAACTGGTGGACGGTTGTTGTGCGGGGTGAGGAAGGAAGCAGTGAGGGTATGGGTTCTTCGGTTTGGATCTGGATTGGGGGTAGAGGGAAGGCAGTAGTGTTAGGGTTTGGGAGAGGTTTCGATGGACGGGAAGGAGGTTGATGGAGGCGATGAGGTCGACGGTCGGGAGGGGCTTTCGAGGTTGACGATCTCGATCGGGAGTGGGTTTTGGGAAACGAAAAGGGAAAGAGGAAGAAGGGGCTGTGTGGAGGTGGCGGCGGGTAGTTTTGAGCTTAGGGTTTTTTTTTGTAATAGGGATTAGGAAGATTATGGTGGAGATTTGTATTGGGAGATTTTTAATTGGATGATATATTTTAGAATTAATCACTAACTCTAAAATTAGATTAGGATTTATCACAAACCCTAAATTGGATCTCAGTTGTATCACACAAAAGAGAAGGAGGAAGAGCAAAACTCAACACAGATTTTTTTTTATCAATAATGGCATCCTTTCTCATTAATCTCAAGGCCTTTAAATAGGCTCAATTACATCTTGAAACACATCTCCAAAATATTCTCAAAATCTAAAAATTACAAAAAGATTACATATGGCTATAATTGCCAGAAATAAAAAAGGTACCGAAATAAACTAAACAGGAAAGATGTCCTCATCAGTTACGCTCTCGGAATCCTTTCGTGGTGGAGAGTAGTGAATCGGTGGAGGCAAGTGACCTCGCTGACGTGGTGGAGATAGTGGGTACGGATTCCGAGGGGGAAGATAGTGAAGGAGAAGGTGAAGTAGCCAAGGCTCAGACTAGAGGCAGAGGGAGGGGCTCCAAAGTTCGGGGGGTAGGCTCGTCTTCCACGCCGGCCGGCCTTGAGCGTTTGTCTACCCCCTCGCCGGAGAAGGCTCGGCAGAAGAGGGTGCCGAGAAAGAAAGGGAGTAAGGCCGAGGGTTCGAGCAAGGCGCCCACTGTTCGGAACCTTCTGACGGGGTCTCCGGCGCAGCCGGACCACTTCCGGCGGTACCCGATGATCTTTCTGACACGGTGCTGTTCGGAGTCCAACCTTCTTCGCCGAGTCGGAAGACAGTGAAGATGGATTCGATTCCGACGATACTGGAAGATGGTGACTTGGATGTTGCACGGTCGCACTTCCACATCGGGCCGGAGTATGAATTGATGCTGCCGAGCTCGGGCCTTCGTCCCACCGATCCTCTGCCGGAATGGTACTGCGTCTTCCCAGTAGACGCCTTCGGCTCCGGACTAAGGCTGCCGATGCACCCGTTCATCAAGGAGGTGCTCAACTGGGCGAAGCTGGCCCCGATGCAGTACGGGCCGAATTCGTGGAAGCAGATCATCTGCTTTGTGCTGCTCTGCGAGGAGCAGAATGTACCCCTCCGGCTGAATGTGTTCCGAGCGATGTTGGGGATCAGCTCGTCAGGAGAGTCGGAGGGGATATACTATATCTCCCCTCGGGGTAAGGGGAAGGTGATTCACGGCCAGCCGGACTCAATCAAAGAGTGGAAGCGGAAGTACCTTGTGATCCGGAGCGAGGGGCTTTGGGACATCCCCACTCGGTGGAATTTTTACAAGCCTCATTTCAAAGCGCCGAGGCAGAGGGACTTGTCTGCCGAAGATTGGGGGTTTGTTGGGCGTCTGCGGCTGTCGCATAGCATCAGTTGGCCGAAGGTGACGGAGGGTCACCTGGCCAGTGCCGGACTGAGCCCCGCCGTGTCTTGTATGTAGTTGTTCCTTTCTTGATTTACTATTCTTTTGCGCTCATTGTTCTTAATGGATCTTTTCGCAGGTATGGATCCAGAATCAATTAAGGCAAAGAGGCTCGCCATGAAGAAGCAGAAGGCCGAGGCGAAGGGGGACGCGATGAGGACGAGGGGGTCGTCCCAGGTGGTCTCCGAGGCCCCAGACGAGCCTCCGGCCAAGAGGACACGCTCGGAGACGGGCAAGGTGGTGGCTGCTCGGAAGAGCTCGGACCCGGGCAAGGCAGCTGATCTTGACAAGGGGAAGGGTCCCCTGGTGGGGTCAGAGGTAGAGGAGAGGTTGCGGCGACCGTGGGTGCCGGCTTGGTCAATCCGTGAGGGTGACTGCTTAACCCGAGGGCGCCAGGCCGTCGATGTGGCGGATAAGCTGGCGACCCCCCGGGACCGCGCGGAGATGAATGCTGAGGGCCTGGAGGATGCGTACACGCGCCTCGCGCAGGCTAATGTGCTGGTAAGTCTGCCGATCCCACTTGCCTTGTGATTACGTCGTGAAGGAGGCTTTCTTAGTAGTGCTTGGTTACTGCAGGCGACCGTACAGGGGGCCCACGTGAAAGGCCTTTATGAGGCGGCCTTGAAGCGGGAGCGAGACCGGGCTGACAAGGCCGTGCAGGAGATGAAGGAGATGAAGATAGAGCTCGAAGGTTCGCATAAGAGGGAGACGGAGATGAAGACCGAGTTCGACGCCAAGGAGGCGGAATGGGCGAAGAAGATGGCGGCTCAGAAGAAGAAGTTCGCCAAGGAGAAGGAAGAGCAGACGGAGGTGGGTCAGAACATGGTGATCAAAGCCCAGGACGAGTGCTATGCGAAGGCCCTCAGTCATGTGAGGCACTTCTATCCGACCATCGACCTGTCCAACTTTGACTACGACATGGAGATCGAGGGGACACCGAAGACCCCTAATGAAGAAGGGCCCGTTGATGACCCGGCTGCCGACCTCCCTGTGAACCCGGCCGATGTTGAGGTGGGAAAATAAGTTGTATAGTTTTGTCTTTCTTTTTCCATCTCTCGATTGTATTTGTCTACCGCGGACTGGCCACCGCACTTTTTGTATGAAGTAATTCTATTTATAAAAGAGGATTTTTGACTGGCCAAGTGTTTTGACCTCGGATATTTCCGAACCTCCTTGCCTATGTGTTTTGAGTGGGCTGGTTCTCTTGTAGGTTACGGCTCCCCTTCCCGAGGCGGACCCCCGTCGCTCCGACGTGACGTGGCTCCGGAGCAAGGTTGAGGCCCTGGAGGCCACGTTGGTTCGCTACCGAAAGGGGGCTCGTGACAATGACGCGGCCTTTAACTATTATCGGAACAAGTCTGAAGTCCTAAGTGAGGAGGCGAGCCGGCTGAGGAGGGCGATGGTGGATCGGGATCTTGAAAGTGCTGGTCTTGGACATACCCTGTCGAGTGCCTCGCTGCAGAGGCCTTCTTCCGAGAGGCTACTTCGTGAAGTCATTGTAGAGAAGGAGATGGAGATACACCGTTATAAGACGATGCTGGGTGTCTCGGCATCCTCCTCGGGAGGTCGGCGAGCGGAGGGGGTTCCCTCTGCGTTGCTGCTGCGGGAGCGTGTGCGACCAGCTGATGCCCAGAGCTCCGTGGCTGGTGTGTCGACCGTGGCTGAGCCTAAGGACCACCATGACGAGGAGAGGGCTCCTAGTCGCTCGATCGGAGTGGTCCCGCCCTTCGTCGGACCTGAGGGGCCCTAAGATGGCGGCTTCCTTCAGTTTGAGACGAGTGCAGTGGTCCTGTAACGGTCTTTGTTTGTTTTTTCAGAACTAATAAGGGAGTATGAATAAAGAATTCTTTTCATTCTTTGCTCTGATCAAGAGTGTAGTGAATGATGGCTGAGGTGAGGTTCGGCCCCGTCGATCCGTGAGGGATCGGTGCGGGGCGTTAGGAAGACTCTCTGGCCTGAAGCCGGTTCCTACCTACCGAGACGTCGGGGGACGGCATCGGAGTGAGGATCCGGGTGCCGGAGCTCTTTGAGAAAGCGATCCCGTTGTCCGGTGTTAGGTCAGACCTGCCGAGGCGTTTAGAGTTTGACAAAAAGAGATTTCTTTCATATATGATAGGGAAGGTCGCTAAAACGGCCCTTTACACATGAAAGCTTACAAAAATATTATTTACATTAGCCAAGCTAGAACCTACGTTCGTCCCTCCAGGAATTTCATTAGGTGCTCGGCGTTCCAGGGTCGGCTGATCGGCCGGCCGTCCATATCCGCCAGTCGGTACGTACCAGGGCGTACGGCCTCGAATACCCGGTAGGGGCCTTCCCAGTTGGGAGCCAATTTCCTCTTCTTGGTTGGGTCGGAGACGGACAGTTTCCGTAACACGAGGTCTCCCGCCTTGATGTTTGTGGGGCGGACTTTCTTGTTGTAAAACTTCTCGATCCATTGTTGGTAGATGCTTCTTCGGATCGAAGACTTCTCTCTGACCTCGGCGACGAGGTCTAGGTTGGCCCTCAGGCCGGACGAATTGTCAGCCTCGTCGAAGGCCATAATACGGGGAGAAGGCAGGCCGACCTCGACGGGGATAACTGCCTCTGTCCCATAGGTCAGACTGAACGGCGTCTCCCCCGTGGGGATCCTCTTGGTGGTTCGGTGCGCCCATAGCACGTTAGGCAGTTCTTCGACCTACAGCCCTTTGGGGGAACTGTCGAGGCGCTTTTTGAGGCCATCAAGGATTTGCCTGTTCGCGTTCTCCGCTTGGCCATTGGACTGAGGGTGGCAAATAGCGGAGAAACGTTGCTGGATGCCGATGTCGGCGCAGAAAATTTGGAAGTTCTGACCTTGGAATTGGGTTCCGTTGTCCGTGACGAGGACCCGAGGGATTCCGAACCGGCAAATGATGTTCTTCCAAAAGAATTGCTGTACTTGGCGCTCGGTGATGCTGGATAGGGGCTCGGCTTCGACCCACTTGGTGAAGTAGTCGATGGCGACTATCAAGAATTTCTTTTGCCCTATTGCCACGGGGAAGGGGCCTACAAGGTCCATGCCCCACATGGCGAATGGCATAGGACTAGCCAGGGATCGGAGATTGGCTTGAGGAAGCCTCTTGATAGGGGAGAACCTTTGGCATGGGCCACACCTTTTGACTAGGTCTTGCGAGTCTTGGAGCATGGTCGGCCAATAGTACCCCTGATTCAGGGCCTTCCGAGCGAGTGTCCTGCTCCCCATGTGGCATCCGCCGATCCCCTCATGAAGATCTTTTAGCGCGTAGCTGGCCTCGCCGCTGGTGAGACAGCGGAGGTATGGTTTGCCGTCGGCCAAGGTGTATGAGCGTTTGAAGAGGATGTCATCAATCATGACGAACCTTTCAGCTCGGACCCTGACACGTCTGGCCTCGGCCCGGTCTTCAGGAAGCTCGGCATTAATTAAGAATCTCCGGATGGGGGTGGTCCAGTCGTCTGGACTGGCAATGCCTTGTACACACATTGCTTCCTGGCCTTGGTCGTTGATACTTGGCTTTAGGAGGATTTCTATGAGTACCGTCTGATCGAGACCCTCGAAGGAGGAAGAGGCGAGTTTGGACAACGCGTCTGCCTGGGCGTTCTGCTCCCTAGGGACTCTGGTAACCGTGGCGCAACTGAAGGACGCCAGGAGTCGCCGAACCATAGCCAAGTACCGTATCATCCGGTCGTCGCGAGCCTCGTATTCCCCGGTGATCTGATTGACCACGAGCTGAGAATCGCTGTAGGCTCGGATTTGCTGGGCACCGGCTCGGTGTGCTAGGGTCAGTCCTGCGATCATGGCCTCATATTCCGCCTCGTTGTTGGAGGCCGGAAAGTTGAGGCGAAGGGAGTATTGAAGTAGGAATTGGTCGGGACCTCGGAGGATGATGCCAGCCCCACTCCCCGTTTCGCAGGATGATCCATCGACAAAGACCTCCCAGGTCGGATCCGAGCCCTCGATGCTGGGCTGCTCGGAGACGGTGCACTCAGTTATGAACTCGGCGAGGGCCTGCCCTTTGATGGCCGTCCTCGGCTGATAGTTGATGTCGAACTAACTCAGCTCAATTGACCACTTGACTAAGCGGCCGGAGTTTTCGGGCTTGTGGAGGACAGTCTTCAGTGGCTGGTCGGTCAGCACTTGGACGGAGTGGGCCTGGAAGTAGGGACGAAGCTTCCGGGCTGCCATGACCAAAGCATAGGCCACCTTCTCTATCTTTGCGTACCTCGTCTCGGTGGGGAGCAGGACCTTGCTCACATAGTACAATGGTCTCACATAGTACAATGGTCTCTTCTCGGACGAGGACGGCACTGAAGGCGCTATCCGAGGCGGACAGGTAGAGCCATAGTGGTTCGCCCGGCTCGGGCTTGCTGAGGAGAGGAGGGTTGGCGAGGTACTGCTTCAGCTGTTCGAAGGCTTCTTGTTGATGGGTACCCCACTCGAACCCCTTTTTCCTTGCAGGGCCTTGAAGAAGGGGAGAGACTTCTCCCCTGACTTGGAGAGGAAGCGGCCGATTGCGGCCAACCGGCCTGTAAGCCTCTGAACCTCCTTGACATTCCGGGGCGGGGCCATGTCAACAATAGCTTGGATTTTCTCGGGGTTCGCCTCGATGTCGCGCTGGCTGACGATGAACCCCAGGAATTTCCCAGTGGAGACGCCGAAAGCGCACTTAGCCGGGTTGAGCCTCATGATGCGTTGCCGGAGGACCCCGAAGGCTTCCTCGAGGTCGGCGACGTGGTCCGGCCCGGCTCTTGACGAGCATGTCGTCGACATAGACTTCCACGTTGCGGCCGATCAGGTCTTTGAAGATTCTGTTGACGAGCCGTTGGTATGTTGCTCCGGCGTTTTTCAGCCCGAAGGGCATAACGCGGTAACAAAAAAGACCCTGGTCGGTGACGAACGAGGTCTTGGAGATGTCTGGTGGAAACATCCGGATCTGATTGTACCCCAAGAACGCGTCCATGAAGGACAGTAGCTCATGCCCCGAGGTTGCGTCGATCAAGGCATCGATGCGGGGGAGGGGGAAAGGATCTTTCAGACATGCTTTATTTAGATCCGTGAAGTCGATACAGATCCGCCAGCCCCCGGTTGCCTTCTTCACCATGACGATATTAGCCAACCACTCGGGGTAGCTGACTTCCTGAATAAATCGAGCGGTCAAGAGTTTGTCGACCTCTGTCTTCACAATTTGTTGCCTCTCCGAGGCGACTTTGCGCCTCTTCTGGACGATCGGCTTAGAGTCCGGGATGACGCTCAGCCGATGCATGATCAAGTCTTCGGAGATCCCGGGCATGTCGGAGGGCTTCCAGCCGAAGAGATCAACGTTGCGGCGGATGCAGGCGATTATGCCTGGCTTCAAGTCCTCGGGGAGCGAGCGGCTCACCCGGAACCATTTCGATTCATCCTCGGCGCCGAACAGGACCTCCTCCAGTTCGTCGACAGGCTCGGGAGCGGGGCCGTCCCTCTCGGGTTCGAGCTCAACGGCATCGAGGGGGAACACACCCCCTCCGACGGCGGTCATGTAGCACGACCGTGCTGCTTCTTGGCTACCTCGGACTATGCCGACCCCTTGCGGGGTGGGAAATTTAAGTTTCAGATGGTAAGCCGAAGGTACCATTTGAAGGGAGCACAGTCCGGGTCGGCCGAGTATGGCGTTGTAAGCCGCCTTGACGTTCACCACCATGAAGTCCATGGATTCGGTCCTCTTGATAGGAGCCGATCCTGCGGTAACGTCGAGGGTAACAATCCCTTCTATTACGACAGGGACGCCGGAGAACCCATGCAAAGTGTATCCGGCCGGTTTTAGCTTGCCTCTGGGCAGCTTGAGATTCTTGAAGGCTTCGAGGAAAAGAATATTTACTGAGCTGCCGTTGTCGACGAGGATTCGGCGAACTTCACAATTAGCCATGTGGAGGCCAATGACGAGGGCATCGCAATGAGGGAGGCGAACGCCTTCGAGGTCCTCTCCGGAGAAGGAGACAGGCACCGGTTGCAACCGGGGTGGGGGGTTGTCTTGGACAGTATTCACCTCTCGGATGAAGGCTTTTCGGGAAGTATTTGACTCTCCCCCCATTGGCCCCCGTGGACACAGTGCAAAATGAATGGCGTATCCGCGGCTCCTTCGGGCGAGCAATCCTGATCCTGGATACGGTTCGGAATAGGGGTCGGAGGCGAAGGCCTCCGGTTCCTCGTATCCCGCCGATCCCGTGGGCCTTCTCCGGTGAATTCCCGGAGGTACCCTCGTGAGATGAGGGCCTCAATCTCGTCTTTCAGGGCCCGACATTGGTCGGTTTCGTGCCCATGGTCTCTGTGGAACCGGCAGTAGAAGCGCTGATCTCGCTTCTTGTTGTCTTGTTGTTATTTGGTCGGGGAGGTAGTCGGACAAGGCCTTTGTCTTCGATTTCTAAGAGGATGGCGGACACGTTATGTGTCAAGGGAGTGTACCTTTCGAAGCGAGGGACCGGAGGTGCCCTCTTCGCGCCGACCCCTTCCTTTGCTGTTTTCTTGGCAGGTTCGGCCTCATCGACCCTGCTCTTGCCCTTCCCCACGACTTCCTTGCTGCCCTCTGGGTTAAGAGCTTCTTCAGCTCGTATGTACTTCTCGACCCGGTTGAGAAGGTCAGGGAAGTCCAGAGGTGGCCTCTTTGCCAAGGAGACCTTTAGCTGGTTGTGTCGGACATTGTGTCAGAACGCTGCCGAGGCGATCCCTGCGTCGAGGGCAGAGACGGATCTGGCCTCGGTTGTGAACCTCTTGACGAAGTTACGGAGCGACTCCCTCTCCCTCTGGGTGAGGTCGAGCAGGGAAGCGCTCGTCTCTCGGCCTTCCGGCTGGTGATGAAGTGGGCCAGGAAGCTGGCTTCCAGCTGGTCGAACGAGAAGATCGAGCCAGGGGAGAGTTTGGAGAACCAATCCCTGGCCGGACCCCGGAGGGTGGCCGGGAAGGCTCGGCACAGCAGGGGATCCGAAGCGCTGTGAATCATCATGAGGGTTTTGAAGTCCTCCATGTGATCAGCTGGATCACCCTCGCCGTTATAAGTCTCGAACTGCGGGGGCCGGAAGTTCCGGGGGATCTCTGCTTCTATGATGTTGACGGAAAATGGAGGTCGAGAAGGTCCACGACCTTGGACTAGGATGGGATTCCCGTCGCCGATGCGCTCGAGGCGATTCTCCATCTCTAGGAGGCGTCGGAGCACCTCGTCTGTGCGTTCAGGAGGGGGGGTCGGTGCACGAGTGTGACTCCTCCCTTCGCTCATTTGAGGGGGTCGGCCATAGGTTGCGGACCTTGGCGCTCCATGGAGGGCTTCCATGATTTCATCTCTGAAGCTTCTGAACTCGCCCCTGGTGACCCCGCCATGGTCGGAAGGGTCGGGTCGGGGCGTAGGAATTCGGCCGATGCGGCTGAGTGCCGACGGCCTGTCCCCTTGCGCAGGCCTGGAATGGTTCGGGGCCGAGTTGGAAGCAGTCCCTCCCCTAGCCTGGCAGCCCTTCTGTTTTGAATGACCCGACGAAGGTCGGGTTCGGTGACGTGTGAAACGCTTCGTTGGGGTCCGGGGTTCGCCCCCGGATTATTGGATGCTTGGCCTCCGTCGGGGGCCCCCTCGGGAGGAGGCCCGTCTGGTCGGGTGGAACGGGCCGATCTTCGGGCTCGGGGAGCCATGGGAGATCGGGTCGAGGGAGAGCGTCGGTGGCGAGGCTCGGACTGTTGTCCGTACCGGATCAAGTGTTCCCACAGACTGCGCCAACCTGATGCGGTTTGTTTTTGGGAGGCGTGTGGATGCACCAGGTGTGAGTTCGGAGTCAATTTGTAATGAGGGAAGAGTGCGGTACCGGACGGTGAGCGAGTGGCTCGCTTCGGCGCTTGAGGATCGGCTCGGATGGCCTCGCCTCGAGTATCTGCAGACGGTCCTGAAACACCGGGGTTTATCCCGATGGCGGACCCTCCGACGATCTAGTCAGTCTCTGTGAGAGAGTAGCAGTAACTAGGGGAATTTGGGTGGCAAAGATTGATTACCTGAAAAGGTGGGTGAGGGTCTGGTATTTATAGGGAATCCCAACCGGGTTTGGATCCGCTTGGGGACCGGGTCTGAACCCGAAAGCCCATGGGCCTGACGTGGCAGGAGGCCCGGGGTGTTTAGGGCGGACGTGGCAGTGCCAAGAGCGGTATAGGGCTGACGTGGCAAAGCCCTAGGTGGTATTGGGAGCTGACATGGCTGATCATGGGGCTCATGTGCCTCTGGGAGAATCGGATGGCGTAGGTCGTGCCAGGTCATCCTCATTTCTTGTCAGGCTGGGCGGACGGCCCGTGGGGCTGTCGCGGATCGGAGGCCGAGGGCCATCGAGGCTCGTCGGATACGAGGAGACCAGTTCTGTGGGGGGTGATTTTACGGCTCGGCGCCGAGGCTGTAGTGGTCCGGGGCCAAGCTGGATTGTTTTTTTTCTTTCATTTCGAGTGAGCCATCCTGGGCCTTGGCTGGGTCCCAGACCATTTTTACCCTACCACACCCCGCATTCATGATCTTCCCATCCTCATCTCCCCCCGCTTCCCCCATCCTCCTCCCCTGCTTTCTACCCCTTCTTTTTCCCATTATTCATCCCCTCGCTCTTCTGCCGCTTCTGCAGCTCGTAAATATTCCTCAAGAAGTCATTGGTCTGCCCCACCATCATGTTGTTGTCGATTTCGAGATCCCCAAATTTGAGAATCTATTTGAGGCGGCCGAGGCGGCCGGCAGCGTCATCGCCGAAGAGGGTGATGGGCTACTTGAGGAAGTGTAGGCGGCAGATGACTTCGGGTTTGAGGAGGTCAAGGTTGTTGATCTTCTTCTTGTCGGTGAGGGTTTCTGGTGGTTTGGGCTAGGGTTTTTTTTTAAGGGGGGGGGGGGGCATATCCTTATTCAAAAAAAATTCGGATTCGAATATGGATTGGATCAGATATATCCTTATCCGAGAGCATCCCTGGATGTCTGGTCTTATGAGTCGGACTAGGTGTCACTAGAGTGAAGTCACCGTGAGCATAGAAATCAAGTAACGAGAGTGTGGTATGGTTAAGAGTGATTTTGTTTCATGCTATAGTGCATTTGGATATTGTTGAGTTCTTTAACAAGTTAAAGTCAGCAATTGTGTAACTTGTTCAAAATCGGAAATGGTGATGTAATGGTTAGATCGAATTTGCTAATATGCATATGGAAAAGAATACCTAGCCTACGACCGAGGTCAGTGTTGTAGAGTGGAGCTACCATGTGGGCTGAGCTAGTTTTGCTAGAATGAGCTTTTCTAAACAGGATTATAGAAGCATGGTGGTATGATATGATTTGAATATTGAAATGATTTTATTTTATCTATGAGCAGGGCCGGCCCAAGGGTAAGACAACCAAAGCTAGGGCTTCAGGCCTCCAAAAAAAAATATCTAAAGAATAAAGGCCTCCTCACATACCAAAAAGCCAGAAATTAATTACAATAATATAATAATAAAAGCCTCCTCACATACCAAGAGGCCGAAATAGGCCTCCTCACATACAAAAAAGCCCAAAATTGATTACAATAATATAATAAATAATTTTGCATCTCAAAAAGCCCGAAGATAACATTTAAATAAAAATATATTAATTTTAACAAAATATTATTATAAGCTTTTAAAAGGCCTCATTTCGGAGTTCGCTTTAGGCCTCAATAAGTGTTGGGCCGGCCCTGTCTATGAGGCACGGAATGTGACAAAGATCATATTAGAACTGCATTTCTGATACTTATTGTCATGATACAATCTGGTTCTCGGATGTGGATAATAAGTTAATAACCGTATCAGTGGACATTGCTTTAGCTCCTTGGCAGCAACAGCCTATTTAAATAGTTAATCTTGCTAGAAACTAGTTACTAACGTATTGTTTGCTAGAGCTTGGTATAAGTGTGAGCTTACTGTGGGTTTTATGTCTTGCATACTACTGAGTTCGATGAGAAAAAGAAGATGATGAAGGGAGAAGAGGTCGAAGCATCGATGGAGAGAAGAAAGCAGCAGCCAGCAAGGAACAACATGAATTGACAGCCGACTGGCAGTCGATCGTCCTAAGTTTCTGGATTGTCTTCGGATTAATGCGATCGACCGCCACTTTGGGCAGTTGACTTCCAACGGCAATGTAGCTGCTTGTGGGTCAGGTCTGGATGATTTGTTTCGAGCCCAACTTCTCATCCAATTTAGATCGTACGGCTCCTATCATGTCTCTCGTTATTCATGATATATCGCACGGCTAATGTATGGAGACTACAACATAGAGTTTCTCGAGATCTTTATATATTATTGTGTTGACCTCCTTGAGAGGTAAGAGAGAGATCACTTCATTGTAAAGAAAAGTTAAGAGAGTTCTCCATTGTAACAATTGATTATCTTCTAGTGAAGTTTGAGAGATAGATAGGTTCTTGTGCGAGTGTAATACTTTGTATATTCTCTAGTTGAATAATATTTCTCTTATTTCTCCCCTCGGACAAATCATTATGTACTTTGTGTGCTTGGTTTGATTTACTTGTTTGATTGTTCGTCATCAAATATGTTGTCGCTAAACTTAGCAACGAATTCCGAACACTTACATGCATGCTAAGAGTCTCACAAAATGTTGCCCGCTCAGTTATCTTTGTAAAACTCACAAGGAAATTGATCATTTTGATTGTTTCGACTTTGTGCAGGGCAGGGCTACAGTGTTGTTCTTCCCGAGAAGCTGCAAAGTGGGAAGTGGAATGTATATAGGTATGTAACTTATCTTGTGGATTGCACATTGTTCTTTGACTTCTTGGTAACTAATTGTATAATCTGTTTTTTCAGATCTGCTCGCTCACCCTTGAAGCTTGTGGATAGATTTCCACAACAACCCAATATTGGAACATTACATGATAATTTTGAGTGAGCACTCTTTCCTTCTCAGCCCTTTTGAGTTGTAATTAGCTTCTCACTGAGCAATATTCTTTCAAGTCTTATTCACTGACTTATTTTTAGCTTCTCATTGAACAATATTCTTCAAGTCTTATTCACCGGCTTATTTTTATTGTTGTTTTGAAAAATATTCACTGGCTTATTTGGACGATATATTACTTATCCTTTAATTGATCTATTTGTGGTTTTATGTTTGGGTATGATAATGATATTTTTATAAGCTCTCGTAATATGGTCCAAGCCTTTGGACCGGGCACATCCTTTCATCTGTTTTCTCGGGCCATATCGGTTGTGTTTTCACTTGTAACGGACCATTTGTTCTATTGGGAATTGAGCTTTCTTGGATTGGGAGGATCTGCTTACAAATGTTCACTTTGTGTCGATTGATTAGGTATGCGGTTCATACTTTTCGTGACTACAAATACTTGGGGACAAGAGTGCGTCCAGATGGTACAGTTGGAGAGTAAGAACTATTCCTTCCACCACTCAACCTAGGAATGGGTTGTATTTGTCCATTTGATATTATGTTTTTTCTCACCTTGAAGGTACAAATGGATGACTTATGGGGACACTGGTACATCCCGTTCAGCAGTAGGTTCTGGCTTAGTATATCATGGTATACCTAAAGTGAGTTAAATATATTCAAAGTTCTGTCTTTACTCTTACTCTCACTCTCACTCTCACTAATGTTTTATGCCATTTTCTACTATTATATGCATGCACATGCTAGTTTGTTGATCCTTAGTATTTCTATCAAAATATACTAGCTACTGAAAGTCAAATTATTGATATTGTAACAAATTTGTACATGGCGTTAACACTTCTTTAATATGGCTTTCTTCTTTTACTTGAAACAGGGTGCAATTATTGGGCTCTATTTTATAAACAGACCAGAATGGACTATAGTGGACCATGCCTGCTCTGCTTACTCTTACATATCTGTGCCACTTTATGATACTCTTGGTATGTCAGTATTTAGTTATACATATTATTTTTGACTCTTTTCCTATGACCTTTGAGTATTGGCTTTGTCATATGTGCAGGTCCAGATGCTGTTAGCTATATTGCAAACCATGCTGCTATACAAGTTATTTTTTGTGTCCCGCAAACACTTGGCACTGTAAGTTCTAGTCGATACTTCATACTTATGTTATTTTTATTAATCCTTTAAGGACATGGGGAAAAACCTAGAACAGTGGCTACAACAAATGCAGTTATTCCAGTACCTATTTGTGTTAAAGTGGTGTACTGGTTCTCTTTCTTGTTTCATCATAATGACACAGATTCGAACTTTGAAGAGAAGAACCATATTTGAAGTTTATAGAAAGCAACCCTTGCTGTTGTCCTTATTCATAATTTGTTAGGCAGTAAAATACCATTGTTGATAAAAGATTAAAAAATGATTAAACATAAGAAATATAAGAAATGAAACAAAAGAAAAAAGAAATGAAAGAGGAAGATAATAAATAACAATACTCAAAAGAATGTAAAACCAAAAGAACATGAAAAGTGAAAACAGAAATATTTCATGTACGTCCAATACCACTGATTACTTTATCCCATGGTTCCTATTATTTGTGAGGACCAAGACACCGCGACTGTATCTGAAAATTTTATTTGAAGGGAAGGATTTATCTGAAGCAAAGAAGAAAAGAATTCATAAATACTGCTTGCTATCATTAAACTTCACAACAAAGCTATGTAATAAGCAATCCTCAATATCACGTTCCTATCATGATTGGTACGGGTGAAGATGGGACAAGAAGACAGAAGATCTTCCGCTTTGAGAAAATGTGGCTATCCAACCAGGAATGTCATGAGTTGGTGAAGAACTGCTGGGAGGAGGGATATGTACAGACAGAACCGGCTGCACGACTGAACAGTAAATTGTCCACCCTAAGAAGAAGGCTTAGAAAATGGAACAGGATAACGTTTGGGAATATCTTTCACCGAAAAAAGGATTTCCTCAACGAAATTGAGGAACTTGAAAGACGGGAGGAAACAGGCCACCTGGACGATAACCAATTCCAAAGGTTGACGGAGTGCAGACAAGTTATTCAACAGACCTACATAGATGAGGAAGTCATGTGGCGGCAACGTTCCAGGGTAAAGTGGTTAAAAGAAGGGGATGCAAATACAAAATACGTCCACAAAATCGCTAGCATGAGACGTAGAAAAAACTACATACATTCTCTGGATATCGATGGTAACTCTGTTTCTGACGAGCAACAGATAATCAATCATGTTCATGAAAAGTTCAAAGAGCTTTTTGGGCAACACAGAGATGGTCAAAGTGTATCCAATGACAACCTCTGGGAGGATTTGCAAGGTGAAACACAGCGTAGAGTGGATGCTCTGCAAGATCCATTCACTATGGAGGAGGTGAAGGCAGCAGTGTGGGGGATGGGTCAGGATAAGGCTCCAGGTCCAGATGGGTTTCCTATGCTATTCTACAGACGGTATTGGGACTTTGTCAAAATGGACATCATGGATATCATGTGTGCGTTCTATGACGGGAGCTTGAACCTGGAGAGACTCAACTACGCGCATGTATGCCTCATCCCGAAAAAACAGGTGGCGAGGGAGGTTAGCGACTTCAGGCCTATCAGCTTGATCAATTGCTCAGTCAAAATTATAACGAAAGTTCTTGCTAACAGATTGGGAAGGATCATCGGGGACATTATAGAGGATTATCAAACGGGATTTATTGCTGGGAGGGATATATTAGAGGGGGTGGCTTTGGTTCAGGAAGTCATACAAGATACGAAGAGACGTAAGAAGGCAGGGTTCATGCTGAAGCTAGATTTTGAGAAGGCATATGACAAGGTGGAATGGAAATGCTTATTGGAGATTCTGGAAAGAAGAGGGTTCGGGAATAGGTGGATTGGTTGGATACAGAGTTGGTTAACTACATCCAAGGTCAATATACTGGTTAACGGGAACCCGGAAAAGGAAATAAGATGCAGGCGAGGGCTTAGACAGGGAGACCCGCTATCACCACTGCTATTCACTCTGGTGGGAGATGGGCTTCATCGGATGCTAAATGCTTACAGAGAAGCGGGATTGATTAATGGTCTGGGTATGCGAAGGGGCATCTCTGCTGTCATGAACGTTCAATATGCAGATGACACCTTAATTTTCGGGGAATGCGATATTGCACAGGCAACCTTGTTGAAGTGGGGGATGTACTTATTCGAAGACTGGTTGGGGCTTAAGGTCAATTTTCACAAAAGCTCTATCACATTCTTAGGAGACACGGGGGAGGAAGGGAACACAATTGCCAATATTTTGAACTGCCCGATCAAGAAGTTACCAATTACGTACTTGGGTCTACCGATCGGTACGGGGAAAATTAGGAGAGTAGACTGGAATGGCCTGATAGACAAAATTGCTTGCAGATTAGAGGGGTGGAAAGGTAAAATGTTGTCCTTTGGGGGACGACTTATCTTGCTAAACTCGGTGGTCAGCTCTATACCACTCTACTATATGTCCTTTTACGAAATACCGATATGGGTATCCAACAGAATTGACAGACTCAGAAGACGGTTTCTCTGGCATGGGGATGGGGAAGGGAAAGGGTATGCTTTAATCAGATGGGCCATTGTCTGCAGACGAAAAGAACATGGGGGATTGGGGGTGGTCAATATTCGTCAGATGAACAAAGCCTTACTTTGCAAATGGTGGTGGAAGCTTAAACATAAGACTAAGACAAAATGGGGTCTTCTCATAAAGGCGGCCTACCTAAAGAACGGATGCATAAAGAAGAAAAGAAATTGTAAATAACTTGATCATTTGTTATTAGTATGTGGTAGTATATATACAACTTACCAGATCTGATCACAATAACTGATCTCCACTAATTTAGTGCTAGAATCAAGCTAACAGATTCCTACTGATTCTCCACTAATCAATACAACTTACCAAATCTGATATTGGAGTAAATCAAGCTAACAGATTCTCCACTAATCAATACAACTTACCAGATCTGATATTGGAGTAAATCAAGCTAACAGATTCTCCACTAATCTCTCTGTCAACAGATTTACCAAACTGAGTATCAATCTAATTATTATTATTGATATCCTCCCGCAAGTTGTATAATCTGGAAGAGAGATGCAACTTGGACAGTAAGGACTCGAACCGAGGACGAAGCAGTGGTTTTGTTAGAATATCAGCAAGCTGATCATCAGTAGACACAAAAGACACTCGAAACCTGCCATGTTGGACATTTTCTCGGACAAAGTGATAGGCTAAGGCTATGTGTTTCATCCGAGAGTGGAAAACAGGATTAGCACTTAGATTTGTGGCACCGAGATTGTCGCAATATATAACCGGATTGGTAGTGGGTGTGTGACCAAGTTCTGTAAACAAGGAAAGGACCCATAGTAGCTCACTAGCCGTGTCAGCTAAGGCTTTGTACTCTGCTTCTGTTGATGATCGAGCAACAGATCGTTGTTTTCGGGAGCTCCAAGAGATGGGAGTGCTGCCGAGATACAACAAATAACCAGTTGTTGAAATATAATCATCCTTGTCGCCCGCCCAATCCGCATCCGAGTAGGCATGAAAATTCAGCGGAGCAGTTGCCGAAATGAATACCCCTTTGTCACAAGAGCCCGCCAAATATCGGAGCACTCTTTTGAGTGCAGACCAATGCGTCGTTCGTGGGTTCTGCATGAACTGTGCAAGTTTGTTGGTGCTGAAAGCAATATCTGGGCGAGTAAGACTCAAATACTGGAGACTTCCAACGAGTGCTCGGTACTCAGATGGGGAAGGCAGGAGGTAACCTGAATCCTTGAGTAATGGAACACTAGCAGACAAGGGAGTGGATGCCGGTTTCGTATCTGCCATGCCAGATTTATGTAGCAGATCAGTGATATATTTTCTTTGTGAAAGAAACATACCTGCAGCGGAAGGAATTACTTCAACACCCAAGAAATAGCTAAGACAACCAAGGTCTTTTAATGAAAAACGAGCAGCGAGTGTGGCAATGAGTTTAGACAACTCGGCAGAGGAGCTCCCAGTGACAATTATATCGTCAACATACACTAATAAGTACAGTGTAACACTCAGTTTTTGGTAGATGAAGAGAGAAGCATCTGCAGTTGAATTTACGAAGCCAAGGGAGAGCAGGAATACTCGGAGCTCCGTGTACCAGGCGCGGGGTGCCTGCTTTAGTCCATAGAGTGCCTTTTTGAGGCGACAGACATGATCCGGGAAGTCTTTGTTGACGAAACCAGGTGGCTGTATCATGAAGACTTCCTCCTTGAGTGTCCCCTGAAGGAACGCATTGTTGATATCAAGCTGCCGTATGGACCAACCCTGGCGAACCGCAAGTGTTAGGACGACTCGAATGGTTACCGGTTTAACAACTGGGCTGAATGTTTCCGTATAGTCCCAACCAGGGCGTTGGTGAAACCCTTTGGCAACTAACCGAGCCTTGTAACGATCAATCGATCCATCCGGATTCCGTTTGATTCTGAATACCCATTTACAGCCAACCAAATTCTGAGCAGAGGACCGACTGACAAGATTCCAAGTGTTGTTGCGGTGTAAGGCATCAAATTCATCTTGCATGGCTGAGCGCCAATCAGGGTCGCGAAGAGCCTGGGTGATGGTGCTGGGTTCGATGGGAGAGGAGGGTCGGACATGGAGGTTGAGCTTGTTGATGGGTTTAACTATGTTGTTTTGAGACCGGGTGATGATCCCACCGCCATTGGATTTCTGTCTCTTGACAACGGGTTGGGTTGGTGGGGCAGGAAGTTGTGGAAATGATTGGGAGATTGAACTGGAGGATTGAGTGGTGTGGGTGGGTTCGTTTGAGGGTGATGATGGAGCCGGATTTGGTGGGTGGGTGATGGAGGGAGAGGGAGTGGCAGCGGATAAGTCTTCAGGTGTGTTTAGAGTGGTACTCACCGTGGGTTGGTCTATGGGCTGTAAAATGGAGAGTTGGAGTGGGCCTGTTTGTTGCTCTACACTTGAATTGGATTGAGCCACTAGAGAGCTGAACGGGAATTCAGATTCTACGAACTTCACATGGCGAGAAGTGTAAATCCTTCCTGTTTTGGGATCGAGACACAAATATGCATGTTGATCAGCCGAGTAACCTACAAAAACACACATAGCAGACTTTGGCGCAAGTTTATGATCAGCATATGGTTTAATCCAGGGAAAACACAAACATCCAAAACATTTTAACTTATGATAATCCGGGCTAATGTTGAGCAATTTGGAATAGGGTGATTCATACCCAAGAATTGGAGTTGGGAGGCGATTTATGAGGTAGGCTGCGGTGCTCATGGCGTGAGGCCAATAGGTTAGGGGCAATCCCGAGTGATGGAGGAGAGAGAGACCGGTTTCGGCGATGTGACGATTCCGGCGTTCTGAAATTCCATTGTGCTCGGGTGTATGAGGTGGGGTGGTGTGATGACTTATACCATGGTTGCTTAAAAAGGGACGAAGACCAATATATTCGCCACCATTATCTGTGTATAAGATTTTTATTTTGTGGTGGTAGAAATTTTCAATAAGTGATTTAAATTTTGGGAATATGGTTTGCACATCAGATTTGTGTTTCATTGGATAAAGCCAGATATAGCGAGTAAAATGATCAACAAACATGCAATAGTAACGAAGACCATCAATGGATAAAATGGGAGAAGTCCATACATCCGAAAAAATTATTTCCAATGGATAAGAAGATTTTAGAGTGGATTCATGAAAAGGAAGCTTGTGACATTTGGTAATTTGGCATGAGTGGCAATCTGATTGCTGGAATTTATTTGAGCCCAAAGAAAATTGCTGTTGAATGAATTTGAAGATTGAAGATGAAGGATGCCCAAGCCTATGGTGCCATGATGCAGAGGATTCCGTGTGGACGGTGTGGACGGACGGTGAGGTAGCGGGCCAGAGATAAAGTCCATCCACACATGGGCCTTTATGGGTTGTTTGGTCCGTCTGCAAGTTCTTTACATAAAAAGAGTTTGGCAGGAAAACAACAGCAGAGTTAGTTTGTTTGGTAAGTTTAGAGACAGAGATGATATTTTGTTTCATGGAAGGAACGCACAAGGCATTAGACAAGGATAAATCATTAAGTAAAAGTGTTCCAGAATGAGAGATGTTTGAACCTGAACCGTTACCCATAAACAATGAGTCGGGGCCAGTGTACGGGTGATGAAGCGCCAGGTTTGCAAGATCATTGGTGATGTGATGCGTTGCTCCACTGTCAACCAAAAAACCAGTCTGAGATGGGCCAGCAGCTGCAGTATTGGCCCGAGCTTGTCCAGTGTAAGCCGGAGGATCCCGAGGGGGAGGCGGGATACCGGGGTGTTGCTGTCTGAAGGTGTGGCACTGGGATAGAACATGCCCTTTGACATTGCACCACTGACATCGACCTAGAAACGGTTTTGGAGGGTTGCGGTAGCCAGTGCGCTGATTAGACTGTGCAGAGAATTGCCCTGACCGAGACCTGTTGTTAGAGTTAGGCCGAGCCTGAGCACTCAAGGCTGTAATTGGAGCAGGATTCTGTCTCTAAGCAGCAACGATGGAGAGTTCCTGGATGAGAAGTTTCTCGAGGAGGTCATCAAAGGTGATTGGGATGTCCCTTGCATTCACGCCGTCAATGACGGCTCTGTAGCCGTCGTCGAGACCGCGTAAGACATGGTCAGTCATGTCTTCAACAGAGACAGGAGATCCAAGTGATGCAAGAAGATCTGCTGTTTGCTTCAGGGAATGCATATAGGTTGTGATGGATTGTGTACCTTTGGAAGCAGTACGGAGACGCTCCTTTAGTTGCTTGAGATGACTGCGGGATGCCTTGGCATAGGTGCTTTTGAGAAGGGTCCAAGGATCATGCGACGTCTTTGTCTGAGACACCAGGGAGGCCACTTCATTGGAGAGAGTGGTGAGGAGGGCGCCATAGATGAGGCGGTCCTGTCGACGCCATGTCTGATAGGCAGGATTTGGGGTCGTCACTGGAGGCGATGCAGTGGTGGAGATTGTTTCCGATGGCGCGGGGAAGGATCCATCTGGATATTTGAGGAGATCATAGCCATCAAGGAGAGCTTCAACTTGGAGTTTCCAATTAAGATAATTGGTGGGGAGAAGCTTGGTGACACTGATAAGAGTGATACAGGCAAAGGGTTTGGAAGGTTCATAGGGGTTGGAAATGAAGGAGGTGCTGTCGTTGGCCATTGGAGGCAAGGGTGAGGGTTAGAGTAAGGAGCGGCGTCCTTAATTAGAGAGAAAGAGGGTAGGATCGTTTTGGCTCTGATACCATAAAGAAGAAAAGAAATTGTAAATAACTTGATCATTTGTTATTAGTATGTGGTAGTATATATACAACTTACCAGATCTGATCACAATAACTGATCTCCACTAATTTAGTGCTAGAATCAAGCTAACAGATTCCTACTGATTCTCCACTAATCAATACAACTTACTAAATCTGATATTGGAGTAAATCAAGCTAACAGATTCTCCACTAATCAATACAACTTACCAGATCTGATATTGGAGTAAATCAAGCTAACAGATTCTCCACTAATCTCTCTGTCAACAGATTTACCAAACTGAGTATCAATCTAATTATTATTATTGATAATGCATGCACCGGACTCAGAAAAACAAGGACTCAGCCTCTGGATTCTGGCGAGGAGTCAATCGTGCTAAGGATATTTTCATCTCGGGGGTTTCATTCTCTATTGGTAATGGAGCGACCACATGCTTCTGGAAGGATAAATGGTGCGGGCCGATTAACTTAAAGAGAAAATTCCCGGAGGCTTACAAATTTGCTACGGATAAATACGACTGGGTTGCTAGTAACTGGAGAAATGAGGAGTGGAGACCGAGAATCACGGGAAGATTATCCGCCGAGGCAAGAAGACAAAAACAGGAAATTATTGTGTTCTTACAGGATTGGAAACCAACTGGCAATGACCAGGAAGACGAAGTTAAATGGGAGGCAGAAAAAGGGGGAATCTTTTCGGTAAATTCGGCCTACAAAAGGCTGAACGACGGGGGAGTTAGAGTTCACGACCCAATCTGGAAGGCAAAAGTTCCTCTCAAAGTGAGGACCTTCAGTTGGCTGGCCTGTAGAAATGCGATTCTAACACGGGATAACTTAGGTAGGAGAAAGTGGCAAGGTCCGGGATGTTGTGTTATGTGCAATCAGGATAACGAAACGGTGGACTATCTTTTGCTGCTATGCACCTTTGCTAAGCCCGTATGGGAGGATTTTTTAAACAGAATAGGCTGCCCAGGGGCAGGACCACAAACGTTAATTGATACCTGGGGGGGATGGAGGGAGAAACACATCCACAATAGCATTTTAGAAATATGGGATATTGGGGTGGCGGCCATATGCTGGGGTCTATGGTTAGAAAGGAACAAAAGAATTTTTAGAATAGCTCACAAACACAGCATGCATCCACAACTGTTGAGTAAGATCTGTGCTAACATCATATTCTGGTCTAAAACGGCAGGTGAAGAAAACACAAAGAAGATTAAGGACATGTACAGAGATGTTACAACCGATCAAGAGGAGCCACAGGAAGGGGAAGGCACAGCACAAGAGGGATGAAAGACAATTTCGAGGGAGCTTGGAAAGTGTACACGTGCTGATTTTTGACGAGTTTTGGGTTAGGAGGTTATATTTTGGCTATATGTGGGGCAAATGTAATGCTCCGCTAAGAATTATGGTTGTTATCTGTATTTGGGGATAATATATTTTGGGTTTCCCTGTAGGTCACTACCAGATACGGTAGGGAGACTAATTTTGGGATCGGAGAATGGATTTCATGACCCCCATGTGGGAGGCATGAACATCATTGTCCGAGTTTTGTGTATTGTTTTATTAAAAGCTTTTTAATGAAACAGAAGGGGGGCTTAGGCCAACCTATTATGATCAAAAAAAAAAAATAAGCAATCCTCAATTACTTTGGAGGAGGTGGGGATTCCTTTCCTTCTTTATTAAAAATAAAAGAAATGATTTGATTGGATAAATTGGAATTGGTAGTACATTTCTTGACTAAACTTGATTACAGTGTAAAGTTTGAAATAGTAATAAAATTTAATTTATTTGCATATTCTTTACATTCAAACTCATTTTAATTTAAGCCACTCATTGCCAAATAAAAAGATGAAATGATCTTGTCATACACTAGTTTTTACTTGTTTTTATTTTGTACATTAGAAAGGTTCTTAATTTGACCATGCTTGTATCCTGACTTTTTCTTGCAGATATTAAGCTTCTTGTCTAAGATGCTATCTGTACACTTGATAGTGGTAAAAGAGCTAAACGAATATAACATATATATACACACACACAGACTGACACACTTACTTTGCATGACAATTGTTGAACTGATCCTTTTCTCATTTTATCAAATAGGTAGTTGGAGGGCATGACGATATAATTCCTCCGTCTACAACTGGTGTGGAGATTATTACATACTCAAAACTACATGATCAAGTAAGCTTTATCAGTTATCTTTGACAAAGTTTCATGGATTTTCCTTAAAAGTATTGATGAATGGAAGTATGTTTCATGTGGTTTTAATCCGGAATCACATAAATTCTGGACAATCCCATGATTAGTGGAAAGCCCAGAAAGTTTTGTCGTTCTTGTTGTCATTGTTGTTGTAATCACTATAAACATCCAATTCCTTGGAATTTGATGAACTATTGACTTGTTATCATATCCTGCAGATTTGTAGTCTTGATATGTAGAAAATGGATTTAGATTTCATTTTCTTTTATAGATTGGTACTTCAAACTCTCACTTTTAGCATTCACTCTGTTTGGCTTTTACACATTTACACTGATATTTTTTCATCTTGGAGTTTGGGTGGATTTTTTACTCTTTTGTTCTTATAAGTTATAGTTTATTTGCGAATAATACTCTAATATTTCTTTTGCATTTATATATAAATAATTGTACACCTTATTAAATTTATCAGTGTATAGGTGCCCAAAAGTTTTTAATGCGCTTTTTTGCTGTTGTGCGCGAGTACAAATCAAACCAACAATCCAAACGAACTAATCAATGCGGAATACAAAGAGAGAACCAGCGAGAGAAAACACAGAAAACCAAACAACACAAGAACACAAGATTTACGTGGTTCGGCAAAACGATGCCTACATCCACAAGGGGCGGTTGGGGTTTCTTTACTATGATCTCCAATGGGCAAACAAAGCCTTTACAAGAGATGACGGCTACAAAATCCGAATTAGGTGTTACAATTTACAAAACCCTAACGGGTGTATTTATAGGGAATCTATTGGGCCTTTTCGAATTGGGCCAGATCCAGTTCAAAATACCGTCGACAGTCGACTGGTCGACTTACCAGTCGACTGGTAATCCTTCTGGCAGTCGACTGATAAGTCGACTGATCCTCTGCTGCTGCTTGTATCTTTAGCCTTCGAAAACTCTCTGGACAGTCGCCTGATCCTTCTATCAGTCGACTGATATGCTGTAACTTTCTTTTGCTGCAGATACTCCAAAACAATCTGAACCAGAATCGAGCCATTATCCTACAATCTCCACCTTGGCGAGATCTTCCACAACGTATCCAACAATCTCCACCTTGGCAAGATCTTCCAAATAGCCCAAGCAATCTCCACAAATACTCCAAAACAATGCTCATCACCAAATGCAACAAACGAACCCAAAACTCCACCTTAGTATGATATCACATACTAAACAAACCAATAGCAAAGTACTATCCCAACTCGCCCATGCCAAATTATCAAACATGCAAAATATTAGCCAGGTTCATGCAATGCTTGAACTTGGCTGCTCCAACAACTTTGGTCAACATATCAGCAGGATTATCAGCTGTTCCAATCTTCACCAAATGAATATCACCATCCTTTATCAAATCACGCACAAAGTGATAACGGACATCAATATGTTTGGTCCTCGAATGATGAACTTGGTTCTTCGCTAAATGAATAGCACTCTGACTGTCACAGTGTACCTCCACCTTCTCCCGATGAATCCCCAAGCTCTTCAAAAGTCCATGTATCCAAATGGCTTCCTTCATGGCCTCAGCAACCGCCATGTATTCAGCCTCAGTAGTAGACAACGCTACAGTGGACTGCAAATTTGACCTCCAACTTATAGGTGCTCTAGCCATCGTAAACAAATAGCCTGTAGTAGACCGCCTCTTATCTAGATCACCTGCATAGTCTGAATCAACATATCCAACTAATAACCTGCTAATATTGTCATCCTTTTCAAATTTCAAACCCACATCTGTGGTGCCACTTATGTACCTTAGAATCCATTTAGCTGCTTGCCAATGCTCTTTGCCTGGATCATGCATATATCGACTAACCATACTCACCGCCTGAGAGATGTCTGGTCGAGTACAAACCATGGCATACATCAAACTGCCAACCACACTAGTGTAAGGTACATTTGCCATATACTGTCTCTCTTCATCTGTACTTGGAGACTGAGAAGCACTAATTCTGAAATGACTGGCTAAGGGTGTACTTACTGGTTTAGTCTTCTCATCTATACCGAACCGTTTCAGCACCTTCAAAAGATATTGCTTCTGAGTCAAACTCACTGTGCCCTTTGCCCTGTCTCTAGCTATCTCCATCCCAAGTATCTTCTTGGCTTCACCAAGATCCTTCATCTCGAATTCAGAACTCAACTGATTCTTCAAATTTTGAATCTCCTTAGCATTCTTAGAGGCAATCAACATATCATCCACATATAATAACAGATATATGAAAGAGCCATCCTGCAACTTCCTGAAGTAAACACAATGATCAAACTCACTTCTGGAATATCTCTGCACCTTCATAAACTGATCAAACCTCAAATACCACTGCCTTGGAGATTGCTTCAACCCATAGAGAGACTTCTTCAACCTGCAAACACAATTTTCCTTCCCAGCTGTCTTGAACCCATCTGGCTGTAACATATAAATTTCTTCATCTAGTTTCCCATGTAAGAACGCAGTCTTCACATCCATCTGTGTCAACTCAAGGTCAAACTGTGCTACCAATGCCAACAAAATCCGAATAGAAGGATGCTTCACAACTGGAGAGAACACTTCATTGTAGTCAATTCCTTCCTTTTGAGCATACCCCTTTGCAACTAGTCTAGCCTTGAACCGAACACTGCCTTTTGGACCCTCTTTCTTCGTATATACCCACTTGCAACCAATTGCTTTCTTCCCCTTTGGTAGTTGCACTAGATCCCAAGTCTTATTCTTATGAAGAGAGTTCATCTCTTCATCCATAGCAACTTTCCAATCTGCATTTTCTGAACTTCTAGTGGCTTCTTTGAAGTTGGAGGGAACTTCATCATCCACAATGGGAAGAGCAAATGCAACTGTGTCTGTAAAACGAGACGGTCGTTTGATATCTCTTCTTTGCCTTCTTACTGCAATTGATTCTTCCTGCTGGATAGGAACTTCTTCATCATTCTCAGTATCAACCACATCATCTTCATCTTGGACAGGAACAGGGTTTTCAACTGACAAATTTTCTAACTCCACCTGTTGGAACACTCTCCTACCAGTCGACTGGTTATTGCCACCAGTCGACTGTCCCGAGCTCCCACAATTCTGCTGTTTTGGACCACCAGTCGACTGCTCCTGTTCATCAGTCGACTGTCCCGAACTTCTTCTACTCACCTGTTGAAGAACTGTCCCACTCTTCTGCTGCTCACCAGTCGACTGTCCTATACCACCAGTCGACTGTCCCGAGCTGATCATGCTGGTCTCATCAAAAGTGACATCTCTGCTGATTACTAACTTCTTCTGTTCTGGACACCACAACCTGTAACCTTTGACACCAGTACTAAAACCAACAAATATAGCCTTTTTGGCTCTTGCATCAAGTTTAGTTTCAGTTACATGAAAATAAGCAGGACAACCAAATATATGCAAAAAACTATAATCAGATGCAGGTTTACCACTCCATACCTCAATAGGCGTTTTGCCTTCAAGTGCTGCTGATGGTAAACGGTTGACGATGTGGCTTGCATATATAACAGCTTCTGCCCAAAATGTCTTCTTCAACCCAGACTGTGCTAACATACATCTTACCTTCTCAAGTAAGGTTCTGTTCATCCTTTCTGCAACCCCATTTTGCTGTGGAGTCTTCCTAACTGTGAAGTGCCTTTGGATCCCTTCATCTTCACACAACTTCAGAAACGGATCATTCTTGTATTCCCCTCCATTATCTGACCTCAGAACCTTAATCTTCCTACCAGTCTGATTTTCAACTTTCTTCTTCCAACTTGTGAACAATGTCAAAACTTCATCTTTGTGCTTCATGGTATATACCCAAACTCGCCTGGAGTAATCATCAACAAAAGTAACAAACCAGTGTCTACCACTCATAGAAGGTGTCTGAGTAGGGCCCCAAACATCTGTGTGCACATAATCGAGGATACCCTTTGTCTGATGTACAGCTGTACCAAATTTCACCCTAGTTTGCTTACCCAAAACACAATGTTCACAAAATTCCAACTTGCACCCTTTAGCATCCTTAAGCAACCCTTGCTTCACAAGCCCCTGCAAGGCCTTTTCTCCTGCATGCCCGAGTCGCATATGCCACAACCTAGTAGAGTCGGGAACAACCTGTTTAGGCTTTTCAGTTACACTGGCAGCCTGACCCAAATATGTTTTTCCCTGCAAGAAAAACAAGTTTCT
Source organism: Hemerocallis citrina (assembly GCA_017893485.1). NCBI lineage: Eukaryota > Viridiplantae > Streptophyta > Magnoliopsida > Asparagales > Asphodelaceae > Hemerocallis > Hemerocallis citrina. The sequence goes on from CM030362.1 coordinate 81,041,944, forward strand.
TTTCCTTTGGCCTTTCATCACCACAAGTGATCCACTAGTCACTTTCAGAACGCCACCTTTACTAGCAAATTTCAAACCACTGGCCTCTAAAGCACCTAGTGAAATCAGATTCTTTTTCAAATCTGGAACATACCATACATCTGAAAGCTCCCTAATGAGACCATCGTGCATTAGCAATTCAATCTTCCCGACTCCTACCTTCTTACAAGGTGCATCATTTCCCATCAAAACTACACCACCATCCATATACTCCAAAGAAGTAAACCACTCCTTTTTCCAAGTCATATGATAGGAGGCTGCTGTATCAAGAAACCATACTTCTTGATAAAGTGAGGGACTAGAAGCAAGTGCAAAAGAAAAATCCTCGCCACTTTCTAAATTATCAACAGTCACATTTGCAGTCGAATTTTCCTTATTTCGTAGCTTTGGACAATCCTTCTTCCAATGCCCCCTTTCATGACAGAAAGCACATTCATCTTTGGCCGGTATTTTCCTGTCCTTCGAAACTCCTCTCGATTTGGAACGAGACTTGTTTCCCTTTTTCCCAGATTTGGACTCAGATCTTGTCTCAGTCCTGCCCCTTACAATCAACGCTTCAGAAGTTTCTCTATCAACCATCTTATCCCTTCTCCTAGTTTCATTATTTAACAAAGCATTTGCAACATCTTCATATTTCACTGTATCTTTTCCATATAGTAAAGTAGTTGCTAAATGATCATAACTTTCAGGTAATGAATTCAATAGAATTAGGGCTTTATCTTCATCCTTAATTTGCTCATCCAAATTTAACAAATCAGCCAACAATTTATTAAATGATTCAACATGAGCATTCATAGACATACCTTCCGTATAGGTGAAGCGAAAAAGTCTCTTCTTCAAATACAGCCGATTCTCCAAACTTTTCCTCATGTATTTGTCTTCGAGCTTCTTCCACAACACCGCAGCAATGGTATCCCTCATCAAATCATACTTCTGAGCCTTCTCAATAAAGAGCCGAATAGTCCCACACGCAACTCGATTCAACTTCTTCCAATCTGCTTCGGACATATCCTTAGGTTTTTCAACTTCCAAAGCAACATCCTGTTCTTGTTGAACAAGAACATCCAACACCTCACATTGCCACATCCCGAAATTGTTTGTCCCATCAAATTTTTCAACTTCAAATTTTGCGTTGTGAATCGTTGTTCTTGATGAACTTGATCCCACACCATCCTTGGTTGCATCTGTGTCACCCGCCATCTCCCTCTAGGTCGAACCAATAGCTCTGATACCACTTGTTGTGCGCGAGTACAAATCAAACCAACAATCCAAACGAACTAATCAATGCGGAATACAAAGAGAGAACCAGCGAGAGAAAACACAGAAAACCAAACAACACAAGAACACAAGATTTACGTGGTTCGGCAAAACGATGCCTACATCCACAAGGGGCGGTTGGGGTTTCTTTACTATGATCTCCAATGGGCAAACAAAGCCTTTACAAGAGATGACGGCTACAAAATCCGAATTAGGTGTTACAATTTACAAAACCCTAACGGGTGTATTTATAGGGAATCTATTGGGCCTTTTCGAATTGGGCCAGATCCAGTTCAAAATACCGTCGACAGTCGACTGGTCGACTTACCAGTCGACTGGTAATCCTTCTGGCAGTCGACTGATAAGTCGACTGATCCTCTGCTGCTGCTTGTATCTTTAGCCTTCGAAAACTCTCTGGACAGTCGCCTGATCCTTCTATCAGTCGACTGATATGCTGTAACTTTCTTTTGCTGCAGATACTCCAAAACAATCTGAACCAGAATCGAGCCATTATCCTACATTTGCCTCATGGTGTAACAGAAAAGTCACATTTACCACAATTTCCCTGCTGTAATTATTTATGACGTGTTAGGATATGCATTTTAGTTAAGTAGTATATGAATCATGATTCACTAATTAGGGATTTGTGTTTAAAGGTCTGGTAAGAATTGGATACTGATTCTTATATAACGTAAGGGTTATGATTTTTGTGGCTTAAGATGAACAGAATAGAATATTTTCTCTTGAAATTAATTTAAATAAAATAATTTAGAAGTTAAGGTGAGGATGAGATTCAAGATTTGAATATAGAGAAGATTTGTATTAGAAATCCATTAAGGTTCTAATAGATATAAACCGATTGTTTCAAGATTCAATTAGAGAACAGATATAATGAATTCTTGTTTGGAAATATGAAAGTTTAAGGGATCCGGTTAAGAGGAAATGAGAAGAAATCCATGAAGGAAAGAAAATTAATGAAGAATAACACCTGTACTACGATGTTTTCATTCATTCTTTTAGGTTTTATTCTTTTAGTTTAGGGGTTTCCAAGCTCCCTTTTAATTTTACTATGTTGGGGAGAGGTGGGGGGTGGTTGAGTTAGGATTTATAAGAAGAGGGTTGAGTTAGGATTTATAAGAAGAGGGTTGAGTTAGGATTTATAAGAAGTGGGCTGAGTTGGGATTTATAAGAAAATCTGAGAAGAAGTTTTGTTGTAAGAGAAAGAAAGAGGAAATTGTGTTTACTAAATATAAGAAAGTAAAATTATCCGGAGAACAATCAGATGCTATACTTTTGAATTTCCCACCGTATCTTAAGGGAAATATCAATATATTGAAAGGTATAGAGATGCTATTGTTTAATTCTTGTCGATTTAAACTCAAAAGTAGTAGTCAGGGTAAAGATAGTGAGTCCTTACGATACTATTATGCAATTTAGCTACAAAATATTTTTATTGACTCCAACTCAATTTCCTATATATAACAATATTGATTAACCATACTTTTAACTCACAGATTGTCCTGTACTGTATCTCATTATTTGATATTCAATCTTTTTACGTCCATCTAGGGCCACAAAAATCTGCAGCCATTTTGTCCCCCAAAACCGGAAGATGTTGCAACTATCTGCTATACAAGTGGTACTACAGGTACACCAAAGGTACTCATAGTTGCCCTTATCACTCATCTGATGAAATTACATATAAATTTGTGTTCTCTCAAGTTTGTTTGTTTGCTTGTTTGTTTTTTTTTCACTCTTGACATGTTTTCACTCTTGACACTTCATTACTAACAGTACTGTCTAACCATACCTTTTACTCCTTAGGGAGCTGTGCTGACTCATGCTAATTTGATTGCGAATTCTGCTGGGTCTAGCTTGGCCGTTAAATTTTACCCCTCTGATAGGTGAGTGTTTACTTGCAAATTCTGTTGGATCTAGTTACACTTTCAGTTTCTTGTTGGGCCATTTCGTAAATCAGTTTTTTTCTTGGTTGCAGCTATCTGTCCTATCTCCCTTTGGCACATATCTACGAGCGGCTCAACCAAGTTGCTGCTGTTCATTTTGGAGTTGCCATTGGGTTCTACCAGGGGGTGCGCACTTTTGTTTCTTTATGTAAAATTGCATTTATTATCTATCAAGTTCAAATATAACTTACCACTGAGTTATAGCTTAGATAGTAAAGGGTCGGATGGGTAAAGGGAGGTCTCAGGTTTCGAGATCAGGCTACGGCATAGCCCTTTATTCCCAAAAAAAAAAAAAAAAAAATATATATATATATATATATAACTTGCTTGCAGAATACTCATAATTTCTCCTCAAGTCTGACTAGCTATCATCTTTGTAAATTTAAGGGTGTAATGATGAAAATTATAGTTGATTGTTTGATAAAACAAATTTAGATTTGAATTCTTATTAGGATATTTGTGCCTATTCTTATAATTTGTAGAAACTGATGGATGAAACAGATTTCACTCCTTAAAAAAAACTTTGAAATTTAAGAATATTGAAGTATATTCAATGTTGCTTGTGGATCACCAATTTATTTGATTTCAGGATAATTTAAAACTTCTGGATGATTTGGCTGTACTAAGGCCGACTTTGTTTGCAAGTGTTCCGCGATTGTACAACCGAATCTATGCTGGGTAATTTAACTTTTGTGTGTTCCATTGCGTGTTAATTTTGGTGGAATATGTCAGATTGATCGAGCAATACATTGTACTTCAAATGCAGCATTATGAATGCTGTAAAGCAATCTGGTGGGCTGAAGGAGAAGTTATTCAATACCGCTTTCAATGCCAAGATGCATGCAATATCAAATGGTAAGATCTGTAAGCAACTGGTTTTGATGAAATCAGATTTCTTGTATTTTCTTCTGTTAGGCACGATAAATCTTTAGGAACCTTTGGCAGAGAAGGACTTGCAGGGGTTCCACTCCAACTTGATTAATTATTAAAAGTTATTTGTCGGTTCAAAAAAGTAATAACTTATATGATATTGCTGGTATTTCTTATTCCATGTGCACCAATACCAAAAATAATAGGTATATAGATCCCGAACCAAGTTCTTGTACCTTGCTTTAGCGCAATTATGGTGTCTGTTGGCACCCATATGTATAATGGTGCTGCTATCTTTAATTTTACAGTTATAGGCCGGCTAACTTCCATGGGTATATTAATATTGCACAGAGATATCTCCATTAGTAGTTTGCTCTGCAGCTTCAGCCTTTAGAAAAAACAATGTATGACATTATTTTGTCGTAGCCGATTTTCCCTCCCCATTTTGTACTTCATTATTACTTTTTTGTCTAATTAATTGAAGGCATTGTAATTGAAATTTCAATCTGTTAGAGATTTAATTAAATAATAATGTTATGCCTTTCATGTCAGGCAAGACCCCATCTCCCATATGGGATAGACTAGTATTCAACAAAATTAAAGCGAGACTTGGAGGACGGGTTCGGTTTATGTCTTCAGGGGCCTCTCCACTGTCACCAGATGTCATGGACTTTCTAAAAGTGTAAGCCTTTTTGCTCTGGAGGGTCATTCCCATCTATTTGTGTAATATCTGCGTACCATTTTTTCTTTGATTTGTGTTGTTCTTTTGTGCTTCATGAAACGATTCAAGAACTTCTTGCAGATGCTGTGGAGGCCGGATTATGGAAGGTTATGGAATGACTGAAACATCTTGTGTGATAAGTTCAATGGATGAGGGTGACAATCTGACTGGTCATGTTGGCTCTCCAAATCCTGCATGTGGTGAGCTTGCTTTATGCTGTTGCTAACAGATTTGTCTGAAATGAGTATAAGCTTGGTTACAATATAGATTATTTCTGATGCATCAAGTGACACTAAGTGAGAAAATAATAACAACCACAACAACAACAACAGTAATAATGGCAATAACAATAATCATAATAATAATTTAGTAGCATAACGATTGCATGGATTTTAGAATAGTTTGTCAAACTTCTTAGCATTTCTTGTGAGACCTTGCACGTTGACGTTGTTGTGATAACCTAAATTTCTTCTAGTTGACTCAATCAACTCAGTCAGAAGGCCTTAATCTGATTTCAATTAGGACATCTCTTAGATCTCTTAATTATTAAGACCCAGCCGTAGTCAAGCTGAAACTTGTATGGTTTACTTAAACAGTCCTATCCCTAATGGAGAACTTGCACCTGTACTTGCATTCCAATACAATTAGCCCTCTCAACCTTGTACAAAAGAAAACTCCACATTATAACTTCGCCAATATTCCATTTGTAGTTTTCCTTACGTTCGTGTAGAGATCTCTCTCTTGACCCTTATCCTAATCAAACTAGAAATCCTTGCATTTACCATATGATAATCTCAAATGTTGTCATGTGGAACTTTTATCCCTAATCAAGCTTAGTTTGTATTCTGATTATCAGATTGGAATGAAGCTGCTGTCTCAATTAAGTAACAATTGATTACTCTTCTGTTTAGGATGCTGGTAAAAGCTGATACAGGAGAAAGTTATGTTATTGTTGTTATTATTATTATTATTTTAAACGGGGCTATTACCTTTTTCTTGGGTTGTACCTTTGATTTTATTATTGAAGAGATGGAACCCAAACGGGATGCAGGCAAAGTTCTGGATTTACATCTTCAAAAGTGTGAAGAAAACATTAGTAGGATGCATGCTAGCAGTAGAGCAACCAGAGATTATAATATATATATATATATATAGAGAGAGAGAGAGAGGAATCTTCGGTTGCACACTACTTTGGTGAGCACTCCGTGAGCACTCACGAACTAGAGACCTTATGAAAAATCCGAACCGCTCATATCGTTCTATATGCCTTAGATAGTCTAACAATAAAAAATCAAGTAATTTGAAGTTCATTTGCCCATGATTTACATCATCACAAAATTGTATGGCTGAAAATTCTAACAGCTTGATGGATGGGCAAATGAACTTCAAATTACTTGATTTTTTATTGTTAGGCTATCTAAGGCATATAGACCAATATGAGCGGTTCGGATTTTTCATAGGGTCTCTAGTTCGTGAGTGCTCACGGAGTGCTCACCAAAAGTAGTGTGCAACCGAAGGGGACTATATATATATATATATATATTCGGTTGCACTCCGTGAGCACTCATATTGTTCTATATGCCTAAGATGGCCTAAAAATAAAAAATCAAGTAATTTGAAGTTCATTTGCCCATCCATCATGCTGTTAGAATTTTCAGCCATACAATTTTGTGATGATGTAAATCATGGGCAAATGAACTTCAAATTACTTGATTTTTTATTTTTAGGCTATCTTAGGCATATAGAACAATATGAGCGGTTCGGATTTTTCATAGGTGCTCTATTTCGTGAGTGTTCACGGAGTGCTCACCAAAGTAGTGTGCAACCGAAAATTTCTCTCTCTCTCTCTCTCTCTCTCTATATATATATATATATATATTTAGGATTAACCGGCTAACTTTATTTTAAAATTATATTGGTAGGTTGTCCCTTCGAGCAAAATATATTAGGTAAGACAGGAAGAAATTTGAATTATACCAGATTGGCATATATCTTAAGGAATCAACTCTATATGCATCTTTCTCATAGTTCAGTATAACATGACTCTAAGAGCTTGTAGATGGAATCTAGTTTGTTTTCAGAAGTAAATTAGGATTAATGGATAGAGTTCTTTCAGTTTATGGAAAATCCAGTAATTTGTGTGTGTGTATATATAAATTAAATGACAGAGAACCTTCTGCTCTATGATTTCTGGAATTACATAACTACACTTGTATGTGTGTGCCGAAGCTTTTTTCTGTGGAGTTTATTTTCATACTGTTACATTGGTCAGCCTAAGCTTCTATATTTATTGTTCGACTTCTGCCACTGTCATGTTTTTGTTGTACTACTGATGTCAACTTATCATCATCTTTCTTTCAGAAATCAAGCTTGTTGATGTTCCTGAAATGAATTACACTTCTGATGATCAACCCTATCCTCGAGGGGAAATTTGTGTTAGAGGACCTATAGTTTTCAAAGGCTATTATAAAGATGACGTGCAGACGTAAATGACTTATGTTTTACTAAAACTTAACTTTGTTCAATTTCAGCTGAGACTGGTGTAAATGGAAATTTTATTGAATTTACAGAAAAGAGGTAATTGATGACGATGGGTGGCTGCACACAGGAGATATAGGCCTGTGGTTACCTGGTGGCCAATTGAAAATCATTGACAGGTATAATTTGTAACTAGTTCCTTGTATTCTAACTGGAAAAGAAAAATATTTTGAAATACTCTCTTTTTTGTGTTCATTTATAAATTATAACATGTTAATGTATGAATATTTCATGTATTCGGTCTTATAGTATATGCTTCTAAGAAACTACCAAATCAAACCCAGGTAGAAGCTATTGATAGAACTGCCAAAACTGCAGAAATGGAGCCTAATCAAGAATGCAACAAAACCAAAATGAATCTGAGTTCTTAAACCTTAATCATTCAAGAGGAAGGTGATGAATTATGTAGTCTCGAGTGTAATCAATTAAATGAGAGTGTGAGGAATCTAAGATGGAACTACTGAGTGAGTAATCTTGATTTTCAAGCATATACTTTAGCATCCAATTGTAAAATTTGAAGTTTTGAGGTTTCTTTTAATTTTTTTTAATAATGATTTTAATTCCATATAAAAGACAGATAAGGCTTTAGCATCTAATCATCAACCCAGTGGCATTATCATTGTGATTAAGTAATTGATAGATTGAGTAGATCCTAAATGTAAGACTTTCTGTCATGTTTTATTACATTCCAATTGTCGTACTCTTACATGTTATCGAGGGGGGATATAGCCTCTTTTAAAGGGAAAAGAGGGTTTGCTTATCAAACTTCACTACCATTGCAAAGTTGATGTCTTCTCATTACATGACCAGGCTTGCCAAACATACAAATTTGTTTGTAGAGTTGTGTGCGCTCATCGAGAACTTCATCCTTTAACATCATGATACTGTTTTAGAAAATGTCTTCTTGTCTCTTTGTGATCTTTGTTTGTATGGCTTCTTGAAAGCTAGATATTTGTGTTTTCAATATCTATCACTGAACCAGAGCCTTTATATATTTCTTCTCTGAAGCATCAATGTTTATAAGATTAAGCTATATTCTGAGGGTATCTGTTCTATAATATGATGCCAGGAAGAAGAACATTTTTAAGTTGGCCCAGGGTGAATATATAGCACCTGAGAAGATTGAGAATGTATATGCAAAGTGCAGATTTGTCGCCCAGTGCTTTATTTATGGTTAGCTTCCAGCTAATTACAATTTTATACCATTTGAAATTATGGATATTGATGGCATACTTTGTACTTAGAATTTATGCATGTTGATATATTGCCTATTGGTGCAGGTGACAGCTTCAACTCCTATTTAGTAGCAGTTGTGGCAGTGGAGCCAGATGTGTTAAGAGATTGGGCTGCATCTCAAGGGATCAAGGTTAATTCCGATCTCACTTTCTTAATAATATACTGTTTAATTGTTTTTTGAGTCGAAGAGTTTCCATGGTTTGTTCTTTCAGTAAAGGTGTTGGATTTTATTACTATTATATGCAATTGCTAGATCTTTTTGTTAATCCTTACCAGTTTATACAACATTTTCCTCCCAAGAAAGACTAAAAGGAACAGTAGACTATGCTGTTGTTCAAAATACGTATTTGTAAGACCATTTGATTTTCTTTGTCATGTAAGTTCTATGATATCCAATTTATCGTGAACGATTCAGATCATTGAGTTCAACATTACACCATATTGAAGGATACCATCTTAGCATGTTGCCTAGTCATTTCCTTGTATGCAGAAATTTCATAGCTGCTCATTCATGATCACGAAATTTGGATGAATTTAGAAGCCGTAGAAGTATAAAACTTCTTGATTTAAAAAGTACGAGTCTGTTGCATGTGCAGTGAAGATGTTTATCTCAATAAATTCTACCCGGTAAAAGGCCAATTGTTACCTGAATGCACAATAAGGATTACTGTTCTCAATAGCTATACTATTAATAATGATCTAAACAGATTCTCAACCAAGCAATCCATCGTTCTATGTTCGAAGTATACGGGCTACAATTATCTTAGCTTTGGAACCCAGAAGGTTAAGGTTAAGGGACCGTGGATGAAGAATTGTAGAAAACAGAAAAACTTCTCCTTTTCTGAGAAATTTTCTTTTTTAGCGGGTCCCATTAAAATGTATGAAAAACAAGCAGATAGTTTATTACTTGTATTTGGTTGGGGAAAAAATAGTGACGAAAAGGTACAAAATAAACATTTTAATTTTTTTTGTGATAATATTTTAAAATTATTAATAAATCTAAAAAATAAATGTGGGTTTCATATCTTTGATATTTTAGTAGTTAGAAATCGATCTCCCTGTTTTGTGTTGTTGTGTTATGTGTCGCCTGATACAGTTCCTCCATCAAACTGTATCTGAAAGCAGCCAAAAGATACTCTTATGTATCAGTCCTAAAGTATTAGATATCAGTCCCTCGGGTATTATATTTCTTTTGAGGGTTTTTTCTGCATAATGATCAGCCAAAGTGCAATAAAACCTCCTGCTTTAGTGCTCACGGGCGACACACGTGCCGACGTGGCTGCCTATGAGTGGAGCGCTGAGTGGGGACCACAGAGTACTGTGCAAACGGCTAAGCAGTTAAAATCCCTGATTACGCCCGATTAATCTCCGATTAATCGCTAATCGGAGGCTAAGCGGTTATTTTTTTAGCGATTTATAATATTTCAATAGTTAGCGATTTAATCGGGTATAATTGGCCGATTAGTGGTTAATCGGCCGATTTTAAGTGGCCGATTAACCGATTAAATACCATCTAATTTTCATACTCGTTTGCATTATTTGAGCTTAATCTGGCCCAAACTCAAATCCAAAACCCAAACCCCTTCTGGTCCTTGTGCAAACCCAAGCCCGACATGTCGCCGCTCTCTTCTTCTTCCTCGTGCAAACCCAAACCCAAACTAATTCTCTTCTTTTTCCTCGAGCAAACCCAAACCAGACCACTGTCGCTCCCCCTGTGTTGTCACATACTTGACCTTCACGCATCTGTTACACCTTCTTTTGCTGCTCGCGTTGCTCCTACCTGATTGTTTTTGTTTGATAGAACCGACCAGCAAACCTGTTCCGACCCACATCCAAAATTCAAACTCAGCTCAAACCAAGTACTCTCTTCTTTTTCTCTATAACTATATGTTCCTATTTGATCATCTCATGAAGGTTTATGTTAGGATTTAGGATTGCTACATAATGAGGATATATATATATATATATATATATATAAAATAATGATTTTTCCGATTTAATCCCCGATTATTTTCCGATTAACCGATTAATCACTAATCGCTCCTAGACCGATTAGTTCCAAAAATCGATTTTAACTGCCTAGGCAAACGGTTAGTATTTGTCAGGTTAAAGTAGGGGAATCCCATAGGCACGCGTCTTAGGCGTGTCTTCTCCATCCCTATAACCCAGATCAATTGTAACGGAATGGTTTTTATGAATGAATATATGAAGTTTAATTAGTAGTTAGCTGTAGTTTTGTGTTCTTGGTGTATTCTGTTTCTCTTGTCCTTGTTGTTCTCTTACAGGATAGTCATGATAGATACTCGATCGGGGCGTGCACCACCCCCTCCGCCACCGCCTCATGGCCGACCTCAGTTTGGGTCCATAACAATGGTATCAGAGCACGGCAAGGTCGAGCGCTCACCGATCCTTGACTCTGGAAATCACTCTGGAGTCGGATCCCCGAGCCATTCAACGTGGGTGTCCACCCCCAGCGGTGTTGATACCCACAAGTTGAACAATCTCGAACGGAGGATGGAAGGCGTCGAGATCTCGATGGGGTATATCCAGACCCAGCTAGCAGGGATGATGAATCACCATGATGAGATGCGTGGTACGATGTGAAGTTTAATGGAGAGAGGAGGGTGATGCAGTGTTTAGAGGTCACTCCCAGATCTCTTACCCCCCTTTTCCCATAGACGCGATCATTCACTCCCGAGGCAGTGGGTTCACAATGATGATCGACGATGGACCAGAGGCGAGGAAGAGGAGTATGCCAGATCTAGCTACATTTATCCGAAACACACCAAGCTTGAGATCTCCACCTTCGATGGAACAGGCGATGTCAGCAACTGGTTTTTCCACCTCGAACACCATTTTGAAACTCAAAGGGTTGAGCAGCGATACCAAGTAGACTTTTGCGTCTACTATCTCAGGGACGAGGCTATGTTGTGGTGGCGTTGGTTTAAGGGTCAGTGTGGAGTGGAGATCGGGTGGGAAGCTTTGAAACATGAAATGTTGCTTCAGTTTGGGCCTGTGGAGCTCCATAACCCTACCGCTACCCTCTTAAAGCTCCAACAAACGGGCAACGTCCAAGATTACTACCGCAAGTTTATCAAATACAGTCATCTCAGCAAACCCATGACCATGCCGGTGCTAGTCGACTGCTTCATCTCTGGGTTGAAGGAAGAAATCCAACAGGAAGTTTATCTCAAAAGACCTCTCACCATTACTAATGCCTACCGGGAGGCCCAATCTCGCGAAACCATACTCCTCTGCCAACGCAAGTCCAACAGATTTCATGGATCTAGTCCGAAACCAACTTACTCCCCTGCGATCTCAACTGCAAGAAGCACCCAAATTCCAAGTTTTACCAGCACCAAGCCTATGGTTAATGAGAATAAAACTTCCTCTGCATCTCATGAGACTCAGTTTGATAAAATGAATACTGATAGAAAGGCTCGTGGGTTGTGTTTCAGGTGTGGCGAGAAATGGGTGAAGGGGCATAGGTGCAAGGGGAGGCCACTCATGTTAATCGAAGGGGATAGCGCCACAGATGAGCCCAATGAAGCTACTCACGAAGAGCACCCAGAAGGAGCAATCACCAGCAGTCATGAGCCGAAGTTTATACAGGATGAGGAAGGTTCAAGTCTTCAACCTACCATTTCCCTTGCAGCCATCACAGGATCATCAGATCCCCAAACTCTTCGGCTGAAGGGAACTATTGGCAAGAGTGAAGTTTATGCACTCTTGGATACAGGCTCTACTCACAACCTATGAAGCATAGATACGGGTACGGGGTGCGGGTACGACACGACGCGGGTACGGGGATACGTGATTTTACAAAAAAGTAGGATACGGGTACGTTGGTGGATACGTTAAATATAATATATATTATATTATATATATAAATAATTATTTATTTATTTTATTTAAAATGCATATATTTAAACTATTTCATAGAATTATAAGAATACATTATAATTATGAGCATTTTTAGAGAAAAAATTTGATAATCTAACTATCAAAACATTGTGTATACTTATTTTGTGTTTGAGCATAACATAAAACATCAAGTTTTTGAAATTACATTAGGGACCTAAACATTCATCTTCACTTAACTGTGTCCAAAAGTTACAAATATGTATTAAAAAAATGGATACTCCTTGGGTACGCACCCGGGAGTACCCAAGAAGTATCGGCACCCGATACGCACCCGACACGGGTACGTTGAGCGTTTGGAAGTATACGTGCTTCCTAGCTCACAACTTTATTGATGCCCAACTTGTGAAGAAGATCAAACTGCCAATCACTAAGGGAAAACCCTTTGAAGTCATGGTAGCATCAGGTGAAAAGTTGCAGAGTGCAGGGACATGTGAGCAAATCACTTTCTGTTGCCAAGGAGTGGAGATTGTTGTTGATTTCCATATCTTAGCACTGGGTACAAACCAAATGATTTTGGGAGCTCAGTGGCTAAGAACACTAGAGGGGATGTGGATGAGTTTTAGGGATTACTCTATTCACTTCGAGATTAACGGGGAGATCAAGACCTTGATAGGTGTGGATAGCAAAGGGGTAGAGGTGTCCATAACCAAAAGCATGAGCAAAATTCTGCAGTATTTGAAGAAGGGGTTATTACTACAGATCTCCATGAAGCAAACCGATACCAAACCTGCACATGAATACCCCAGAGAGCTCGCGCAGCTGCTCATTGAGTATGATGAAGTCTTTTAGGAGAAGACTTCCCTTCCTCCCATCAGGGCTCACGACCACCAAATTCCCCTCCATTCCAATGCTTAACCTGTGAGTTTGAGGCCCTACAAACACCCTTGGCATCAAAAGAATGAGATCGAAAGGTTGATAAGGGAAATGCTGCAAGCAGGGTTGATTCGACCCAGTACAAGCTCCTTTGCTTTGCCAATTGTCATGGTGAAGAAGCACGATGGCTCATGGAGAATGTGTGTCGATTATAGGGCCTTGAACAAAATGACAATTAAGGATAAATTTCCTATCCCCGTTATTGATGAACTCCTCGATGAACTTCACAGAGCCAACTTCTACAACAAGCTAGACCTGCGAAGTGGGTATCACCAGATAAGAATGGCAGAGGCAGATGTGTTCAAAACTGCATTCAAAACTCATGAGGGGCACTATGAGTACTTAGTAATGCCATTTGGGTTAACTAACGCACCCTCTACATTCCAATCTTTGATGAATGAGATTTTCAAGGCATATATGAGGAAGTTTGTTCTTGTATTCTTTGACGACATTTTGATCTATAGCAAGACATGGGGGGAACACCTGAGTCACTTGAAACTGGTGCTACAGCTCTTGAAGAACCACTCACTTGCAGCTAAGATGAGCAAATGTACCTTTGGGGGGCAAGAGATTGCCTACTTGGGCCATGTGGTATCTTCGAAGGGGGTGGCAGTCGATCCTGACAAAGTAAATGCAGTTCAATAGTGGCCTACACCCAAATCTTTAAAGGCACTTAGAGGATTTTTGGGACCCATGGGGTACTATCGCAAATTTATCTCGAAGTATGCCACAATTGCAGCGCCCATGGTAGCGCTAACCAAGAAGGGTGCATTTAAATGGTCGACAGATGCTCAAAAGTCCTTTGAAGACCTGAAGAAAGCACTAACAACACCCCCTGTGCTCAGGATGCCCAATTTCGATGAGACATTTGTCTTGGAATGTGACGTCGCAGGCTCAGGGATTGGGGCTATCCTCACTCAGCAAAAACACCCTATAGCATATCTCAGTTTGGAGCTCAAGGGGAAGAACAAACACCTCTCAACCTATGAGAAGGAAATGCTCGCCATCCTCCTCGCAATTAAGAAGTGGAGGCACTACCTCCTTGGTAAGGAATTCATCATAAGAACATATCACAAACCATTGAAACACATCTTGGAGCAGCGCTTGGACACCGAAGCTCAACATACATGGCTATGGAAGCTTCATGGGTATCACTACGTTGTGGAGTACAAAAGGGAGTCGAAAATATCGGAGCAGATAGTCTCTCCAGGATGCACGAGGAATCCCAATTGCAAGCTATCACATTTGTACACTCCCAATGGTTGGAGGATCTCAAGCTTGAGGTCAACAAGATCCCTATTATCAGGAGTTGTCACAGAAATTGGTTGCAGGAGAGCCATCAGTCTCCAAGTACACCTCGCAGCATGGGTTGATTTATTATAAGGGGAGAGTGCACCTCAAGCCTTCATCTCCAATCACACTGCAGCTCTTACATCTTCACCATAATTCCCTACAAGGAGGACACTCAGGATTCGAGGGAACTCGGTATAAGCTCAAGCAGGTGGCCCATTGGGTAGGCATGAAGAACAAGGTTAAGCAACATATCAGGGAATGTGATACTTGCCAAAGAAACAAGCACATCAACCAGTCTACCGCAAGCTTGCTCCAGCCTCTCCCAATCCCTTTGGCGGTTTGGGAAGATCTCAGCATGGATTTCATCGATGGCCTCCCCAAAAGCTCATGTAAGACCACTATTCTTGTCATTGTTGATAGGCTCTCCAAATACAGCCACTTTGTTGCTGTTAGCCATCCCTACACTGCAAAACAAATAGCTGAGGTATTTGTGAGGAATGTTATTAAGTTGTATGGTGTGCCCAAGTCGATTGTCAGTGACCGTGATGCCATTTTCATGAGCACCTTTTGGAAGGAGTTGTTTTTGATGCAGGGGACTCAATTGTGCCTCGCACTTCATTTCACCCTCAATCCGACGGCCAGACTGAGATCACTAATCGAACCTCGGAGGTGTACCTCAGATGCTTTTGCGCATATAAGCCAATGATCTGGGTTGACATGCTGTCGTGGGCGGAGTATTGGCACAATACCAACATTAATGGCTCCACAAGGTTGTCTCCTTACCAATTGCTCTATGGTAAACACCCACCCACTCTGTTAACCTACACTCCCCGTACTGCGAAGTAACAGGAGGTTGAAGACTGCCTAATTGAGAGGGATAACATTCTGCACATACTTAGGGACAACTTGATCAAGGTCCAGACTCGTATGAAATCAGTGGCTGATCGTCATCGAAGTGAAAGGGTTCTAAGCATTGGGGATCATGCTTATTTGAAGCTCCAACCCTATAAACAGACTTCAGTTGGGGGGAAAATGGTGCACAAATTGTCAAATCTGTACTACGGTCCCTACATGGTGGTGGAAAGGGTGTGACCTGTGGCATATCGCCTGAGGTTACCACCGACGGCCAAGATTCACGATGTGTTTCACATATCCCAACTCAAGCAACACATAGGAGACCTCACCAAGCTGCAACTTACAGATCCAGTCTACTTCCGGTCAAAGCAACTTGAACCTGCTCAAGTTCTTAACCGCAGGATGGTGAACAAGCGTGGGAGGGCAGTAACAGAGATCCTCGTCCAATGGCGGGGAGGAGGGATTGAGGATGCTACGTGGGAGGAGTACTGGGACACCCACAATCGCTTCCCCAATTTTCAAAAAATTCTGGAAGCTCCGTTTCAAGGAATAGGGATTGATACAGTTCCTCCATCGAACTGTATCTGAAAGCAGCCAAAAGATACTCTTATGTATCAGTCCTAAAGTATTAGATATCAGTCCCTCGAGTATTATATTTTTTTTGAGGGTTTTTTCTGCATAATGATCAGCCAAAGTGCAATAAAACCCCCTGCTTTAGTGCTCACGGGCGACACACGTGCCGACGTGGCTGCCTATGAGTGGAGCGCTGAGTGAGTGGGGACCACAGGATACTGTGCAAACGGTTAGTAGTTGTCAGGTTAAAGTAAGTAGGGGAATCCCATAGGCACGCGTCTTAGGCGTGTCTTCTCCATCCCTATAACCCAGATCAATTGTAAGGGAAGGGTTTTTATGAATGAATATATGAAGTTTAATTAGTAGTTAGCTGTAGTTTTGTGTTCTTGGTGTATTCTGTTTCTCTTGTCCTTGTTGTTCTCTTACAGGATAGTCATGGTAGATACTCGATCGGGGCGTGCACCACCCCCTCCGCCACCGCCTCATGGCCGACCTCAGTTTGGGTCCGTAACATTGCCCCACCTCACATCTGGTCAGGTGAGGAGGTTTTCTTCATCTGGGCCAAAAGCATAAAACCCGACACACTCCTACGTCAGGTTTCTCTCTTTTGTCCTATTCCATTTCTGGGCCAAAACTGAGCATCCAAATGGCTAAGATATCTAGAGTTATGTTACCTCCAACAAACTTCCGAAATATACCACAGGTAGGCTAAGGATACCTTCACATACTCTATTTTCCAACAAGGCCCAAGTGAATCATGTTCAAACTGTCTTGTTGGCCTGCTCAGTTGTGTTTGAACCTTTGAATTGTTTTGGACAAACATTAATACTTTATCCTACCTGCGTTTTTTTCTTTCTTTTGTAGACAAAATCATGACTACCAACAAGAAGAGCATTTTGGTTCAAACAGTCTTGGTTTAATGATCTTCACCAGTTTAAAGTTGAAACCTTAAACTGATTGTTATCACCTAAACCTCAATTATCAATTATTAACAATCACCATCTTTTGGAAATTTGGTTAATTATGTCAACTTACTTTGTTGCCAACCAGATTGATATTTTTCCTTACAAAAAAAAGTTTGATATTCAATTTTGAACTTGTTAACTAATTACTCATCAATTCTCTAGCCACTTTGCTTTGCTTTACTAATTATGTAAGATTTTCTTAATCCAATTCTGCAGTATGACGATCTAAGACAACTAAGTACTGACCCTAGAGCAAGGGCTGCTGTCCTGGCTGATATGGATGCTGTAGGAAAAGAAGCTCAGGTAATTTCTCTCTACTTCTTTATGGGTCAATATATTGGGCAGTGAAAAACACAATTTTTTTTTTACTATGCCACTTTTCAAAACTATTTGCATGAAAAGGACAGTTGCCAAAGTATTTGTGCTTGTGGATTCAACAACTAAACTCGCCGTTTCCAACGGCGAGTTTAGTTATTTCATGCTCGCCGTTGGGTTACGGCCGTTCCCATTGACGAGTTCAGTTTTCAATGAAGACTCGCCGTTCCCAATGACGAGGACATTTACACTAGACACACTGTTGGGAATAACTAGTTTAGTTCAAAATTTTCATTAAAGACTCGCCGTTCTCAACGGAGAGGACATTTATACTAGACTCGTTGTTGGGAACGGCGAGGATGTAGGAAACTTCACAGAAAAACTCTGTTGGACTCAATGAATTTTAGAAAGAAAAAAAAACTGTAGAGAATTTTTTTTTGAACTAAACTCGCCGTTCCCAACAGTGAGTCTAGTGTAAATGTCCTCGCCGTTGGGAACCGAGTCTTAAAAAAAAAAAAAAAAAAAAAAAAAAACTCGCCGTCACCATGATACACTGTTTTTTGAAATTAAAAAAAAAAACTAAACAAAAAAAAAAATTGTTGGTATCATGAGTAAAAAACTTTTGGTTATTGTTGTCTGGAGTTGCCACAAGTAAAACTGATTTTTTACCTTTCTTTTTTCTATCTCCTCACCAGCTGAGAGGTTTTGAATTTGCAAAAGCCGTCACCTTAGTGTTAGAACCATTCAGTATGGATAATGGCCTTCTCACTCCAACATTTAAGGTAAGTCTTTCCATATATATTTCTCCTTTTGAAGGATAGCAGATTGTAATCAAGTTCCCATTTCATAAATTCCAGGTTAAGAGACCTCAAGCAAAAGCCTATTTTGCAAAGGCAATCTCCGAGATGTATGCTGAGTTGTCAGCATCTGATACTTCGTCTTTATAACTTGTACCACAACCTTGTGCAAAAGTGTATTCTTCTTGCAAAATTACAGGGGAGTTGATGAAAGAAAAATAGAAAGAAAATAAAAGTTGTACCCTTCAGTTGTATTTGTAAGTTCAATAGCTCTTAATTTCATCCAGTCTGGTTCAAGACTGTGATATGCGGGTTTATATCCTTTACTTACAGTCATGTACCGCTACTGTAAACTTGTGTTCTCTTTTGTTTACAGTATGTGTTGGGGGCATAACAAACTACTGTAATGATTCTCGTTTTAGCATGTGGAATACAAGTTGCTTTTCTCACATAGGTTATTGTTGTCAATTCCATTAGTTTCAAGTAAATATTGTGATTTTCTAGGAGAAGAACTAGTGCTTTTGGTTGGGGTGGGGGGGGGGGGGGGGGGGAGAGGTCATTAGTTTTTTCTCCTTTCTCCGGATAGTTTTTTTTCACTAATATACATTCAGTCTCAGGGATTTGGTCTGTAATATCTGTAATATCTTTTTGACGACTATAGAAGTTCTACCAAGTAGCTTGTAGTACACTTAACATACTAATTCTCATTCATCTACAGTGTCTGATAATATTGCAAGTGTAAATGTGAATTGCAAGTATAAAAAAAATATTTTGAATTTTTGGCCAAATTTCTTGATTCAATTACTAAAATGCTCTCAAGTACTCTTCCTTTTTACATTCTCTATGTACTATAACTTGTATGTAACTTGATTTTCCCTCCAAAAGAAAGATGCATTTGGTAATTGAACGAAAAAATATTGGCGATCCCTAGTGCACTTCAATTTCCACTTGCATCTTGCCAGACTCTCGAACTTGGTGCTAAAATGACTTTTACTACTAGGTTTACTGCTACCAAACACGGTAAAACAACCATGCTTCAACCGTATGAAGACCTTATTCTTTAGGGCTTTAAATTACTATTTGGTTGGGATTTCAGAGGACATTATTTATCAATCAATATCTTACTACACTTTTCAGCGAGTATAATGGATGTATCTAGGGTTGGCAACGGGGGTCGACCGGGCCGGGTTGGGTCGAACCCGCCTGAGTTGGAACCGAAATAGGGTGGGTTCGGGCGGCTTGTTAACCGGGTCGGGTCGGATCGTGGGTTAGCCCGTCGATTTCAACTAATTTTCAAAAAAACTTTAAAAAAATTGTAATAATAATAATAATAATAATATTTTAAAAAATATAATAATCATAATAATAATCAAAGAGTGAAATTGCTATATAAAAAAATGTATATATTATTAATATGATTTTAACTTATACAAATTTTCAACTTTTTTATAAGAAACAAAGATTTATTACAATTTTCTTCTATACGATTACAATTTTCTTTAATTTTCCAACCTTTTTTTATAAGAAACAAAGATTTTTTACAATTTTTTACACATTTACA
Organism: Hemerocallis citrina; assembly: GCA_017893485.1. Classification (NCBI taxonomy): domain Eukaryota; kingdom Viridiplantae; phylum Streptophyta; class Magnoliopsida; order Asparagales; family Asphodelaceae; genus Hemerocallis; species Hemerocallis citrina. The sequence goes on from CM030362.1 coordinate 81,061,725, forward strand.
ATTTTCTACAATTTGTTAGTCTTCAATTTGTTGTTGTTGTTATTGGTCTTCAATTCTTCGTGTTGGTTGCTATTTGTTGTTGTTGTTGTTATTCCGGTGAGTTGCTTCCAGTTGTAGACGTGTCGAACCCTTTTCCTTGAGTCCTATCTTCATCCAGTCTTCTGTGCAGACGAGCATCTCCAACGATTGGGACTTCAAGTGATTCCTGTAATCGGTTAGAACCCTGCCACTTGTATAAAATGCACTTTCTGAAGCATGTAGAGACATGCGGAGTTAGTAGATCTTTAGCCATATATTTAAGAATACTATAAGTATGTTCATGGTCTTTCCACCATTGTAAAATATCAAGTGTAGAAGTAAAACTTTCAAAATCTTGTTGATTATACCAATGTAATTCATTTGGTTGATTAGTCCTTGATTTTTTTTTTGATTAAATTTGTGCAAGTAAATTAAATATGACATCATCTAATTTATTCTTACCCTTACCTCTAAAAGCAGCAGAAGAACTAACTAAACTAGTTGTACTACTAGATGCAAAACTTCTATCATAAAAATCAAAGAAGTTATTTAATGTTGATTCAAAGTAAGCTAAAAATATGTTGCAATCAATTGGAGATTCATCTCCAAGTAAAGTAAAAAACATTCAATCAAACTCTTCGTACATCCTAATTTGATACGAGGATCTATCACAGTAGCAATACAATACAACATAGGAGGATGACTAAAATAGTTCAAACATTTGGTGTATGCAAGTTTCACAATATGACCAATATAATTATCATCAATCATTTCTCGTTTGAACTTATTTAATGTTGATTCAAAGTAAGCTAAAAATATGTTGCAATCAATTGGAGATTCATCTCCAAGTAAAGTAAAAAACATTCAATCAAACTCTTCGTACATCCTAATTTGATACGAGGATCCATCACAGTAGCAATACAATACAACATAGGAGGATGACTAAAATAGTTCAAACATTTGGTGTATGCAAGTTTCACAATATGACCAATATAATTATCATCAATCATTTCTTTGAAAGTTTGCATCATTGTAACTATTTAAATAAAAATGCTACTAAAAGTAGATTCATAAGATTTTGAAAATTTTAAAGTTGTGGTTTTAAAAGATTCACAAAGATTCGGCATAATACCAAGCTTTGGGAGTCATTTGATAATTTGGCATATTTTTTGTAAGACAAAAATCATTTATACATGCTTTATATTGAGTAACAACATGTAGCAAATCATAAGTAGATTCCATTGGTGTTTAACATCCTTTGAAAATTTTCTAAAATATACATTTTAAAGCTTACACCATGCTTTCCATTCTTGAAATATGGTGCCACTTAATGTAATAAAATGTTCACAATTTCTAATGTTAACTATATATGTTCGGCTATTTTTAATGCAACTTGAACACATAAATTTAAAAAATGACATGCACATCTAATATGAAAATTTTTGTCACATGGAGAAGCTAATTGTGTTGATAATATACTAATTAATGCATTGTTGTTAGATGCATTATCAATACTAATACACATAATTTTATCACGAATATAAAAAAGATCACAAATTTCTAAAATACGATTTGCAATTTCAGTACCACTATGGGGATAGGGCAACGCGACAAGTGATATGATCTTTTTTTGAAGAATCCAATCACTGTCGATCCAATAACAAGTTATTCTCATCATTGGAATATTGTTGCAACCCTTCCAACAATCGGAAGTTAAAGAAACTCTACAAGTTAGACTGTATAAAATAGCAATCAAATCATCTCTCATTTCGGTGTACATTTTAAAACAATCCGACTTCAAAGTATTTCTAGAGATGCTTTTAAAATGCGGGTTTAATGCGGTTTGATTAAAAGACTTTAAGTTCCTACACTCGGAATAGTAAAATGGTAACTCTTCCTAAATTATTAGTTAGGCCATTTTCCGATGAACAAGTTCGGAATCATAAGAGTGGCTATCAACTAAACCGGTCCTACGGTGGATTTTTTATTGGCCGGGTAGGTCTATAAGAAGTTCCTTGTGTACATTTTGGATGTGTCGCTTTATTAAACCCGTCTCCTCACCCTTTTTCCATTTGTATGGCTTGGAATAAGTTTTACAAATTTTTAGACCTACACCCGAATTTTCTTCGTTCGGAATATAGTCATAAAATTTGTGCCAATCACTTGTTTCCCCTCTAGTTTTTCGACTACTACCCGGTTGTATTGTTTCGGTTTGTTGTGTTTGTGTTTCCTCTTCTATGTCTATGTCTTATGGGTACACATCGTGTTTACCAATGTGTGCGGTCACAGGGTACTCTTCGGCGGGCTCAATTTGTGGGATAATAAGAGGCCTACGAAAAGTGTCGGTGGAATCTTGTCCACTTTGGCTACGGCCACTACCTTGTGATCTAAATATGTTGATATAGTGGTGTATGTGCAAAAATTAAATACAATCTAGGCAAGATAAGTTTATAAAAAAAATCTATAAAACAATAGTAGGGTTGTGAGAGAGAAATCTGGGAATCCAACAAACAAATATGATACAAACAAAAAATACTACAAAAAAATAAAGAGATGAGAGAGTCGTAGAATTTTGATACCGTACTCCGGAAATAATCGAAAATGTAAATGAAAGAAAATAATAGTGAAGAGAGAGTTGTAGAACGTAGCCGTCAGTAGTGGTAGAAGAAGTTGAATGCAATAGTCCGCGGTACAAGAAGTAGTTGTCGGTAGTGGTAGAAGAAGTAGTCGGTAGAAAATTTGATGAACAAATCGTTGAGAGAATTTGTTGATGCCTTCGATATGATCGGAATTGTAAAAACGTTGTTGAATGATTTGAGAATTTGAGATTCCAAAATTGTAGTAGAGAGGGTAAGAGAGTAGAAGATATGTGAAATTTTTAGAGTGGTTTAAGGGATATTTACAGGGGAAATTTTTTTATAAAGGAAAACATTAAAAAAAACCCAACTAAAACAGCCGTTGGCTGTGTTTTCAAACGTTCGACGCACGGGTCGACCGAACGGTTCAAAGCCCGCGGGTCGACCCACGGGTTGGCTAGCAGGTTGGGGGTTTTAACCGGTCGAGCAGGCCGGGTTGAACGGATCGGATCTGCATTTTCAGCGACCCGGGTTGACCTGCTTAGACTCGCGAGTTCGACCCGACCCGAACCGTCATCTTGCGGGCCGGGTTGGAGCGTGCGGGTTGTGGGTCAACCCGGCCCGTTTGCCATCCCTAGATGTATCTATCTTTTCATGGTGTGTCAGGTGACCATTTATTTGCTCAATGCAAGATTATTCTCAATTCCCAAGACACATCATTCCCCCTACACTGATGATGAGGTTGAGTTCAGCCCTATCACGGATTATACCTGGCCCTCAGGGGTGTTCAGGGAGCTCTTACTCTTTATTGTGTGTGTGTGTTTTTTTGAAGGAAAAGGTGGAGTATGGCCACCCTGTTTCATTAAAAGGAAATTAACCAAACAAACCCAGCGTACTGGGCCAAATTACAAACTACAAACATAAAATAGAACATGAAGCGATATGACCAGTATATACAATTAGAGCTCACTCCAACACCCTTAGAGGGTAGGCCAACAAACCAAAAAAACAACCCACATTCGACAAGGTCGAACCGGCCCCAGCTTGGCCCCGGCCGCCACCAATATTGTACTGGACCCCATATTGGGCCCAGTGACAAAGCAAAGACCAACTAATTGTATGTACATCAAATAAACTTCGTGCACCGCCTTTACAGAATGCGCACACCCACCTGAAGCGAATCACGTGGGATTTAGGTATTCGTCGTTTCCATCCGTCTCCTCCCCAACTCCCACTAACTCCCCACAACACTCTCGCCCAGTCAAAGTCACGACCAAAGAGAGAGTCGTGGAGAGGATACCTTCACCTTTCTCATGCTTTAGCTCTCTCAAGTTATTTCTCACCAAACAAAACAGTCACTCACCCTAACCACGAACACAGTCAAAGAGAGAGCCGTGAAGAGGATACCTTCGCCTCTCTCATGCTTTTACCCTCTCAAGTCATTTCTCACAAACACAAACATACACCTGCAGAGAGAAGTGAGAAGCAACATCTTCACTCTCTCTCTTTCACGCAGAAACCCGAAGTAGATCACAACTAACTGAAGTATCACCTTCTCCTCTCGTCCCTACGGGCGGTGGACGTTGTAGATTCCAGGTTCCATGATGAGGGCGTAGTGGCAGTGCTATCGCGAAGCCTGTGGAAGTCGGTTAAAGGAGGTCGAATTCCGAGTGTGACCCACACACTGACAGCCAAAATCCCAAACAACTCCAACTCTACATTTCCACTCCGCGCACCTCATGGGGGGACCCCGTCTGTGGGCCCAAGCCCCACAACTGTGCTGTAACAGTGAGTGCACGTCATGGGGGGCCCTGTCTTCGGGCCCAAGCCCTACAACCGTGCTGCACATCATACTTCACACCGAATCAAAACCGAACTCAGGCAACTCTTCCAGTCCTCCCTCACAGCCACTAGGTACATTCAACTCCCAAAACAAAAACTAGGGCAGGTTTTACCTTCCCAACAGCGATGGCAGTGGAGGCACGGTGGGGGTAGTCATCATCGGCATCCGCACCAGAGAGGACCATCGGAGACGAGAACGGTGGGAGGAGGCCCAAGCGAGGCGTTTCTGCCGCTGGCCCGAACGGAGGCCCAGGCGAGAGTAGGCCCGAACGGTGGCGCGCCTTCATCGCGAGCTCCACTCCGTAGTAGCTCGCCAGCTCCTCCCAGTTGCCTTTCCGCCACTGTTGTGAGCTCCTCACCGTAGGAGCTCGCCACTCCCGACGCCAACACTCAGGAGAAACGGCGGAGTTGCATATATGGAGGCCTCACTCATTTGCCTTCTGAGCATCTCTACTTCCTCTTCAACTTCCAAGTCGCCATTTTTATGGGAGATATCTTTGTTGTCATCCAAACCCATGTTGTTGGAGTGGGTGGAAGGAGCTCCAATGGCTAAATACATGGCAGGGACTCAGAGCATGAAAATGGGACCAAATGGGTTTGGTTTTTAGATGGCAATGGAATAATTTAGGGTGAGATAGAGAGAGTGGAGAGAACGTGAGTAGAGGATGGAGGAGGAGGGTGAAGGGCGGCCGGGGAGGCGGCAGAGAAACCCTAGCCGCCACCCCCACCAAACTCAGATCGAGATCTAGGGTTTTTTTTTTTTGATTTTTTGGGGGGAGTTTCTCTCTCTAGATTTTCTAAAGAGAGATGTTTACCACTGTATGTTATTGCTTTTGTTCCTTCTTCTGTATTGTGTGTTGTTTCTTCTATTTTAACTGCATTATCCCACCCGTCTAGAAATGTTGGAGGTTTATTTTTTTTTAAATTTCTGCACTTAATTTTTTATTTGCTTGTATTCCTAGGTTCTTGTTTTGTTATTATCTCTTTAATGAAACGGGGTGACCATACTCCATATTTGCTCTTAAAAAGGGGGAAAAAACATCTTACTCATTATAAACTAGTATAGGATTACATATACAATAGTATTGATGAAGGTCGTCCACATAAAGATAAGTGCACGGTACTAATAAGTAAAGAGTGACATAAAAGATCTTGTTCAGTGATCGACGGTCTAAACTCAATTTTCGTAAGATGCACTGTTCATTCTGTCCCATACTCCCACGGTCGTTGGCCTCAGGCCCACCTGGCCACCTCGGCACCTCCCCACCCAGATAGAAGGTGGTGTGCGTGATGGGTGGGCTACACTATCAATGCCACTGTTAGAGATCTTGTTATATTTCGTAGAAATGTATACTATTCTTCAACATCAATTTTATTGTGTAACTAGGTTTGCCCGTTGACACGTGCCTACGGCATGTCTTCGGAACGATGCACCTTGTTTGATCATATAAAATAGTTTTTGAAGTCTAGCTATTAATTGAAGTAGCAAACATATTATATGAAAAACTTTTGGGGGTCCAGCAAAACACATATTATATGATTTTTTTTTATTTTTTTGAATTATTTTGAAAGTTTTTAAATTTTAAATTTTTTTAGTTTTTTCATTTTAATTTTTTAAAAAAAATTTTAAACTTTTTTACTTTCTTAATTTTTTGAATAGAAGAGGGAGGGAGGGAGAGAAGAAGAAAAAAATTAAATAAATATAGGAGTTGTTTTGGGTGGGGAGTTTGAATTTGAGTTTTGGGGAAAAACTTTGGGGGGGGGGGGGGGGGGGGGGGAATATGTTTTGTGAGGTTAGATCTGAGCCTTTGATTTTTGGGGAGAGTGAAGGAGAGCCACTTGATAGCTTTTTTTGTGTTTTATTATATAGATTTGTTTCATTATGTTGTTACCTCCTTTTCAATCCATACATACACCATGTATACCATGATGCTAGTCTTTTAGTTACTGTCTGCATGAAATGGAATATGTGAGATAATGAGAGGTTTATTGTATAGTGAATATGGTGTTTATATATAGGTTCTTAGAAAGATTTTAGTACATGGGCTTGAACACATTGTTGTGATTCTTTCTATCTTGTTTCCAAGATCACAATGATCTTATATCTAATATAATCTGAAATAAAATAATAAGAACATAAATCAATAAAATTTATAAACCAAAAATAGATTTATTAAATAAATTTATTTTTGTTTAATCATATAACCCTACACACATAAGCCATGAGGATTGGGTAGTTGTTGCTTCAAATGATTAAGTTAATTTTATTCCATGAATGGGGAAAGGGGAATAACCAGGTTTAGCTCAATGTTACCGGGTCTTCCTATCCCCCTCCGAACCATGATCCGGATCTCTTAAACTAGCAATCAGCATATGATTTTCTTTTTATCTTCAAAATGAACACTTGATTCATTAAACCATAAACATTTCTTCAAGCTCGCCTCAATTAGTCATGGAGTTTGATTAGATTATTACTCTTATATTTAGCAACACAAGTAATTAATTCTTGTATATATTATTTTTTCGATCTCTATTTCTAAATGCGCACACATACACATATGTATATATATTACTCAAATGAGAGTCTTAACTCATCATGCCCCCTTCATACCAAGTACTGCTCAAGATAACGAACCGTGATCTCGTACCATGAAACGAAATAGTGTGAACTTGATAATAGTGGTTTAGTATCTGAAACTACATGCGAAGTGTTAAAAGAGAGACAGGGGAAGAGAGACATGTAGGAGCCATTTGAAGGCCCCGGTGGGGCTCGGACACCCAATGTTTTTGAAAAGCCCCCTATAAACATGAAAATTTTATTTTGTCTCACCCAACAATTTTAATAAACCCCCCCTATATATATATTCTTCATTCTTTTTCTCCCAAATCTCAACCTACCTCTCATTTTGTTTTCTTTTTCGCCCAAACAAACCCCCCCCCCCTCCCGGCAGCTTAGCCTCTCCCCGGTACTCTTTAACTCCTCCCGGTTCCCTAGCCCTCCTCAATCGCCCAAACAGAAACCCTCCCCCGCTCCTCCGCTCCCTAGTTGTTTTCTTATCAGGCCTAATTAGGAAGATGTATTGGGATTTGGATAAACTTAGTTTTCCTATTTGTTGTTATGGATTGGTCTAATGGATCTAATCTTTTGATTGTTGAAATTAGCAAAAGAATCCATTCTTAAGTAGGTATTGTGGGCATGAATATGAAACTTTGATGAATCTATTCTAAATTTTGAGAGAGTTGAAATTGCTCAATAACTGTTTGATAAAATGTCTGAACAGGTTTGTGATTGGTTAGGAAAAAGTAAAGCCCCCTGATTGTATTTGTATCAAAATGTTCATCTTTCTTTTACTGTTTTTATAAATTGGCACCTAAAGAGTAAAGATTGTAAGATCATAAGATTGCTACAATTTTCTATGAATCTCTACTTTTGAATATAGTTCGTTACTGTCTCAATTTTTCTTATACTGAAGGATTATGTTATACTTGTCTTGATTGCAGGACCATAGCCTTTTGATTTATTTATAACATTTACATAGAAGATTTATACTTCTGAAATTTGTAAGAAAACAAGATAGTTTGAATGTTTTTGTCTGTTTTTGTTTAAAAGTATTATATGTGAACTATCTTATGAAGACTATAACTCTATGACAAAATGTTATAATTACTTTATAATTAGTTGTGATTTTCTTTTTCTTTCTAAAATTGTTTATTGCTTGGCCCATTCTGCAAAATTGCTATGGCTTCATCCCCGGAGAGAAAGAGAGAGAGAGAGAGAGTTTGGCGAGAGTAGCTGATACATGCGAACATGTGACTTGGGGATAAAAGATGTTCATGGAATAAGTACCGTTTTTGTTCCAAAAGCATTAGTTTGTCGGCCGACTAACTCTTGGGATGAATTTGTCCTGAGTGAGCTAGTGTGAACTCCCCTTGGTCTTGTGCACTACTAACATGGAAGGAGTTATCTATATAATCATACGTCACAACCACACTACACGGTGGCTGCAGGCTGAAAAAGAGGCGCCTAGAAACCACCATTTAAACAATCATTCGACGGGCGCTCAGAGTAGACTCATGGAACTTCAAACCTACATCACCAATGCTGGCATTAGTTGCTCTCAGGGTCCAGATAAGAAATTATGGGGATTGAAAAAGAACGGCATGTTCACCGTACACTCCCTTTATAATCGCATTCACTATAGGGGATGTACCTCAAAGTGGGCATGCGTCATTTGGAGGACGAAAGCCCCGCTGAAAATCAAAGTTTTCTTATGGCTGGTGCTGAACGATGCGATTTTGACTAGAGAAAATCTCACTATATGCCAACCGAATGTGGACCCCTGTTGCGGGTTCTGCCACGCTACCCTAGAAACTAGAGGTCACCTCTTCCTACAGTGTCCTAGGAGCAAAGAGGTTCTCATTGAGGTTCTCAGCACCCTGGGGACAAATCAGTATCCTAGTGTGTACGAGGACCTGTGGGTAAGCCCAAAATTTGCTACTGAAAGAAGAACTATGAAAGAAACGTGGTATATCGCTATCGCAGTAACGACCTGAGTTCTTTGGCTAAACAGAAATAATTATTATTTTCGCAGAACTTGTAATAATATTTCTGGTAATTTGACTCACATTATGCACTTTATTTTATTTTGGGCTAATGTGGCAGTAGCAGGTCCCAGGGGGAGGATAGCGTGCGTTTTCCAGGTTGAGGATTTTGATGATGATGTAGTCGTGATTGGGCCGACGATCGACTGACAGACAGCTTTGCCCTGACCATTAATAGATACCCACCGCCCCAGGGTTTGTTGGGGGATATGATGTATTGTGGTTAGTCACATGTAGGTTGCGACCATTCTGGTATTCTTTTGTCCCACCCTCAATGTTTGGGGTAGAGTTTATGGTTTTTTTGTACTTTTGTTATGATTGTAGGACCTTGTATTTGACTCAGTACTCTGAGTTTGTTTTATTAATTCCTTATTAATGAAACAGGGTGGCCATACTCCACCTTTTTCTTCAAAAAAAAAAAAACATGGAAGGAGTTAGGAGTGATGGATTTGCTTGCGGGAAAACTTTTTGATGCACAATTCATTACCTAATAAAATAAGCTAAACGAAACTGCAGAAAACCTAATGGAATATTTTTGTTCCAATGCAGATAATAAGTGATTTTGGGGTCAGATCTTCGTTGGTGCCTGTATGCATATTCAATTTTGTGTGCACACACATTTTAAATTTTTTGCGCACATGTGCACATGTATTCACTTTTGTAATGCTGTAATTGTGGTCGTTATCTTTCTTATTGCGGTTTTGAAATTCTCTGTCAATTTATGGAGCATCAATTTTTCCATGAATGAAACATTGTGGGATGACCACTTTTATTATGAGAAAAAAATAATTTATTTTGGTTTGTAATGCTCGTTGTAACAGCTTATAAGTAGAGAAATGAACGTGTGTGTACTGTAATGCTCATTGTTGGTTCTCACCAGTAGCAAAAAAATTGAAATAATTTCAATCGACAAAGGATTGTTTGATAAGGAATCCTGAACAAGAAGGTTTGATCCACATATTGTTGAATTTTTTCCCAAAACGCCCCATTTTTGCAAAGTTTTTCCCAAACCGCCCTACTTTTTTTTTTAATTCCCAAAGCACCCCACTCGGTCTCTCAAAGACCGAGTCTAGTGCAAATAGACTCGGTCTTTGAAAGACCGAGTCTTGCGCTTTGAAAAATCAAAGAGCAAGACTCGGTCTTTCAAAGACCGAGTCTATTTGCACTAGACTCGGTCTTTGAGAGACCGAGTCTTGACTCTGCATTTTTATAACCGCAGATCCCCTTTCTTTCTTCTTCTTCTTCACTTTCGATTGTTATTTCTTTTCGCTCTTTCCCTCAACGAATCCCTCGCAATCCCTACTTTTCCGTTCGATTACTCTCTTAATCGAATGTTGAACTTCCCAAAACCAATTACTCTTTAATTCATTTTCGATTTTACAAAATCCTCTTCCCCAAAATCGATTCTTTCTTTAAACCCTAAACCCCGAATACCCATAATTGAAAGATTTCGGTTGTAGGATCTTGCTCTTCTCGCCAATTTCGTCTTCGTGTTCGGATTCTCCTACTTGTTAGGTATATTTCTGAAGCTTTTCGTAAGCAAAATTTGTGTTAGTGTTGATGCTATTGTGAAGTTCATTAGTTGAATTTGATTTGTTGTTGACAAAGTAGATTAGTTTATTGATGTTATTTTCACTGTTAATTTTGCTTAGCATTGATGTTCCAAATGAAAGAGTTAGTGTTGATGCTTAGCATTAGTTGAATTGATGTTCAAAAAGAAATAGTGAGCACTTCCTGATATTTGAACTATCAGTATGTGCCACACAGGGATAAGGCCTTTTTACAAAAACAAAAAAAAGGTATATACCAGACTGATACTTAATTGGAGGCCAACAAGGAAAAGTATTCAGACACACAAGGCATTTGGTAAGACTGATACTCCAAATAATATCTTCCTGCTCCTTTTAAAATTGAAACAATGATTCAAAATAAAATAAAACCCTTATATGACAAGTGACCCAAGGAAGTTGAAGGTATATCTTCACCAGTGCAAAGAAATTTAGAGTTTCAATGATGATGGTGATGGATGCATCGGGTGTGTTAATTCTGTCGGAAAAAACTTAAATATTATGGTGTTTATAATGATATAAGCATAATATTACATGGAAAGACTTTGACGATGATTGTATATGTTGAAGAAATAGTTGAGTTAATTTTAGTATTAATCCCAAATTTTGTTGAGTTATTGATTTTCAAAAAGAAAGAGTTGAAAGAGTTGAAGTTGGAATGAATAGAATTCTGTTGAAAGAGTTGAAAGAAATATTGAGTTGAAAGAGTTCAATTTTGTATAGAATTTTGTTGAAAGAGTTGATAGAGTTATTGAAACCTTGTTGAATAGAATTTTGTTGTTGAATCAATTTTGTATAGAATTCCATATAGTATGTGTTGAATCTAGTTTTTTAGAATTTTATAGAGTCTAGGTTATGTATAGAATTTGTTGAATTTGTTATACTCTAGTTTTTTGCTAAAATTAGAGAATGAACGGCTTTGTTATATATAATTTGTTTTTATATCTAGCTTTTGTGTAGTTAATAACATTTTTGTTGAACTTGTAGGATTTGTACTCTATTGTAAATGGCACGCACAAGGGGTAACATGGAGGTAGGAGAAAGTAGTAGACCTCCACGTAATCGCGGTGGCCGTGATCGTGGTCGTGGTCGTGGTCGTGGTCGTGCTTCTACCGATGCTACTAATGTAAGTAATTAAATATTGATTCTAATAGAATTGTATTATATTTCGGTCTACTGATGTAAATGTTATTGTTATGTAGGTTGAATTCAATCCAAATGAGGCGGGCCCTTCGTCGTCATACATCCCTCCTGTAGGCCCCGGACCACTCGACCCTTCACTTCTCACTCTCCAGCCGATGCATCGATCGCAGTATGTTTGGAACGGCGAGGCTACGGAGTGCCATTTTAGGACTGGGCATTCGCTACCTGTGCACCCACGCATACACGAGATGCTTAGAGATTGTGGGTTCTACGGTATTTCCATGATGACATCCATCAAGTGCGATCGTCCACTTCTCGAAGCACTGCTTGAACGATGGAGGCCCGAGACACACTCATTTCACCTGCCAGTCGGGGAGATGACGGTGACTTTACAAGACGTTGCTATACTAACCGGGCTTCCAATCGATGGAGAGGCAGTGACAGGATCGATGGACTTCGATCCCGTGTATATAGTGGAGGAGTACTTAGGGGTTGAAGTGGAAGCTGGCGCGATAAATGGGAAATTTATCCGCCTAAAGTGGTTGAAGGATACGTTCAAAGATAGATTGAATGACGCTTCAACTGCAGCGGAGGTGGAGTGCTACTTTAGGGCATATGTTCTAACGCTATTCGGCACGGTCCTGTTTCCAAACTCGACCGGGAATACCGTAGCACTGATGTTCTTGCCCCTAATCGCCGATATAGGTAGGATCGGCCGTTTCAGTTGGGGCAGTGCAATTCTATCGGCACTGTATCGGAGTTTGTGTCTGTGCAGTATAGGTTCGAACCAGATGAATGGATCTCTAATTTTACTGCAGATATGGAGTTGGGAACGGATTCACGTAGGTCGGCCCGTAGTACGGATTCAGTCCCAACATTGGAGAGTTCTTCCTGAAGATATGGACATGCTACCTCCGATTGGTGTGTATTGGACAGGAAAACTGACATGGACGGCCAACCCCAACAGGTGCTTGACATACTACCGCGACGAGTTGGACAGGTTGGCCGCTGACTGTGTGGTGTGGACCCCGTACACAGAGGAGCGACTGATTCGACTGCCACCTATCTGTACGTTCAGGCGTAATTTGTGGCTCACGAAAGCACCTCTAATCAACTTTGGGGTTGTTGAGTTCTACTACCCCGATAGGGTCTTACGGCAGTTTGGTCTGCACCAGGGGATTCCAGTTACCGTGCCATTCAATGCCGAGATGCATAACATCACTGGAATGGGCCGTACACCGGGATACAACTGGGCCACTTGCTTCTTCGATTACGTTCAGAGATGGAACATTAACCGTTTCGAAGAAATCATCGTTGACACCCCACCTTTTGACCTCTCCTTGCATGGTGTGTACTTGTCTTGGTACGAGAGAGTCACTAGACGGTTCATTTTCCCACCGTTGCAGGCTCCTGCTGGAGTCGTTGTACCGATACGTCGACCAGGGACCGAACCAGTAGATGAGCATTCGGTGAGGTTGCCGATGTACCAACCAAAGGGATCCGCTATTCGTGGCTTTGTAAGTTTTAATGTTTCGTTTTAAATTTTCAAAATTTATATATCAATATGTTTTTATATATTTATGTGCATCTAATTCAACCTTTCATGTTTCTCAGTTGACCCAGACTTGGTCCCTTGCCAAGAAATGTGCTCATATGCTAAATAGCAACATCGCCGATCAGACGAAGGTTACTGTACGGGAGATGTTATCGTGTTGCCGTGCACAAGCTGATCTTGTGGGGAAGGGCGCAACATTAGATGCGATACTTAGGACCCCCACACATCGAACCGGCGGTCGTACCGGTCAACGACGAAAGAGAACTGTTCATAGGCCGCCACCTCAACCTCGAAGTGATTCGGAACACGAACAAGAAGCAGATCCTGATATTGAAAGGGATGATGAAGAACAACTCGTTGGGGATGAGATTGAAGAAGAGCCGGAGATCCCGTTGTCTGCACTGACACAGGCAACTCCCCATCGTCGTAGACGACACATAAGACCCCCAGACTACTTCACACCGGACCCTTGACTTGTGATGTTATTAATATCGTTAGTTTGTTGTAATAATTTTTTAACTTGGTAGTTGGTGTAATATTTTTAATTATTTTGATTTTGTAGTTTTTTTAATGTAGTATTTTTAATGTAGTATTCTTAATGTAGTATTTTTTAATGTAGTTTTTTTTTAATGTAGTTTTTTTATTTTTTTAACTTGGTAGCTGATCTTGTAGTTTTGTTAATGTAGTATTTTTGAAATGTTCTTCTGTTTGAGATGAAGTTATTAAAATTGTTGATGTGGTTGAGATTGTTGGAGTGGTGATATTGGTAGTTGATGAAGTTATTAAAATTGCTCAGTTTTGGGAATTAGTTGGAGTGGTGATATTGGTAGTTGGAGTGGTGATTTTGTTGGAGTGTTGATATTGGTGTGGTGTGGCTTTATTTTGTGATTAAGATTGTTTCTTGTGAAGTTGGAGTGGTGATATTGGAGTGGTGCTTTTTGTGTTGATTTATGAAGTTCAGATATTTATTTGTGAAGTTGAAGATTGTTTCTTGTGTTTATTTGTGAAGTTCAGATGTGTTGATTTATGAAGTTTGGATGTTGAGTTTGGATGTGTTGTGGCTTTATGTTGAGTTTTTTTGTGAAGTTGGATGTGGTGTGGCTGTATGGCTGTGATGTTGATTTTGTTTGAGTTTGAAAGAAGCTTGTGACATTTGTTTGCAAGAAGCTTGTTTGAAAGAAGTTGGATGTGTTCATATGGCTGTTTGAAAGAAATTTGTTTGAAAGAAATTGGATGTGTTCATATGGCTCTTTGAAAGAAGCTTCTGAAGCTTGTTTGAAAGAAGCTTGTGAAATTTGTTGATAAGAATAGACTCAGCATATGGCTGATACAAAAAAAATTACATAGCTTGAAGGGTCGGTCTTCCAAAGACCGAGCTCAATATTACTAGACTCGGTCTTCCAAAGACCGAGTCTAGTAATATTGAGCTCGGTCTTTGGAAGACCGACTGTTGACTATCTCTCACTTCCAGAAACCAAGCGAGCCTCTGTAAGTGATTGAACACAACAGTCGGTCTTTCAAAGACCGAGTTCAATATTACTAGACTCGGTCTTTGAAAGACCGAGTCTTCAGCAAATATTTCACAGACTGAAGACTCGGTCTTTCAAAGACCGAGTCTAGTAATATTGAACTCGGTCTTTGAAAGACCGACTGTTGTGTTCAATCACCTACAGAGGCTCGCTTGGTTTCTGGAAGAGATTGTACTCAACAGTCGGTCTTCCAAAGACCGAGCTCAATATTACTAGACTCGGTCTTTGGAAGACCGAGTCTTGAAGCAGATTGCAAAACTTTGCTATCAGCTTCAAGACTCGGTCTTCCAAAGACCGAGTCTAATAATATTAAGCTCGGTCTTTGGAAGACCGACCCTTCAAGCTCTGTATTTTTTTTTGTATCAGCCATATGCTGAGTCTATTCTTATCAACAAATTTCACAAGCTTCTTTCAAACAAGCTTCAGAAGCTTCTTTCAAACAGCCATATGAACACATCCAATTTCTTTCAAACAGCCATATGAACACATCCAACTTCTTTCAAACAAGCTTCTTGCAAACAAATGTCACAAGCTTCTTTCAAACAGCCATATGAACACATCCAACTTCACAAAGAAACTCAACATACAGCCACACCACATCCAACTTCACAAAAAAACTCAACATAAAGCCACAAATAAACATCGCAACTTGAACTTCTCAACAACAATCTTCACAAACAAACACATCCACGCTTGTAAGAAGCACAAACAAACAAACACATCTTCACACACAAACAACTATCTTCACAAACAACTATCTTCGCAACAACAGTGCTCAGTTCGAAATAAATATTACAAACACAATAGGAAGCACAAATTCAAATTTTAATGGTTTTGGGATGCTCTGTTAGTACATCGACGCTTGTTGTGTCCTTCCAAGCCGCATCTTGAACATTTCATTCTTGTACCCCTACTAGAACTATCTCTCACATCCATATCGTTGCGTATTCTCGTGGATTTAGGCCGGCCTTTCCGTGAACGTCGCAAACTAGAATCTGGTACAAGTCGTGGACCATCGATAGTAGGCCAATATGCTTCATCTAGAATAGGACTGAACACAGGAGCCCAAGTTTGTGCTAATGACGTGATAAGGTAAAATTTATCAACATAAGGCTTGTGATCGATTGCACGATAAGCACAGGCTGCTAATACATGAGAACAGGGAATATGATATAGATGAAACTTCATACATGTGCATGTTTTCGTACCCAAATTCACGGTGTGCAAGTTCCCACCCTTCCGTTCTCCATTTACCATGCGTATACCAGTTTTGACGGAAAAAATTCCAGGCTGATGATGAAACATTGTAACCACATGTTGATTTGCTCTTTCACGGCGACTATCAATTAAATCTTGTACTCGTTTAGCAAAAATTTTCCCTTCACATAATAGCTTATTAGCTTCCTGTCGACGAGTAGTAAAGTAAGAGTTGAGACGTAAAAAAATCGTCTCAACAATTGCAGTTACTGGTAAACTACGGACTCCTTTCAGTACTGAATTGAAGCATTCTGACAGGTTCGTAGTCATCATTCCATATCGTCGACCTTCATCTGCATAAAGTGCCCATTTCTGAACCGGTTTCTCTTTCAACCAGTTAGCCGCCTCGACATTGACGGTTTCAAGTTCGGCGAGTTTGGCCATGAACTTTTTG
Source organism: Hemerocallis citrina (assembly GCA_017893485.1). Lineage (NCBI taxonomy): Eukaryota > Viridiplantae > Streptophyta > Magnoliopsida > Asparagales > Asphodelaceae > Hemerocallis > Hemerocallis citrina. The sequence goes on from CM030362.1 coordinate 81,078,209, forward strand.
GGTTGGTGTTGACAAGCTATACTTTTGGCCTTCTTGCGCAATGCATTGCTACCAAATTTACTAAAAAAAATTGTGGCAAAATGACGCATACAATAACGATGAAATCCATTCGGTTCGTTCCAAGCACCGTTTTGCAAATCCATAGCAGACAATATACCAGCATGACGATCCGAGATAACACACAACTCAGTGCGATCGGTGACATAATGCCGGACGCAAGTCATAAACCAAGTCCACGTGTTTATACTCTCTCCATCAACCAATGCAAATGCAAAAGGAAATAAGCAACCATTCGCATCCGGAAAAACAGCAATTAGTAAACAACCCTTGTACTTACCGTACAAGTGAGTTCCATCTACACTAATAACCGGTCTGCAAGACTTGAAACCTTCAATCGAAGGACCAAATGCCCAAAATACTCCCTTGAATGTTTCCTCGCTGGGGCTAGACTCAAATTTGTCCCAGTGGACAACGGTACCTGGATTTGCTGCTTGAATTGCTGTTAGTAGAAAAGGCAACTTCGTGTATGCTTCTTCGAAGGTACCGTACAACCTCTCAATTGCCTTTTGTTTTGCTTTCCAAGCTTTCTTATATGAAATCTGATAATTATATTCTATTTTCACAATCTCAATAATTGCCCCCGGTGATACAGCAATATCCTTCTTCACCACACCCATAATCAAATTACTAACAAGGTTAGCATCAATTTTGCAGTGGTCTTGATTCAACGTGGGATTCGTACAAGTATGCGAGCCGACTATCTTCTTCACCACAAAATTTCTCCCTCCTTTTGGAACAATAGCTCGTAATCTCCAAGGGCATCCACCATCACTTACTCCTGGGGGACCTTGTACGATCTCCTCTATTGTACGTTTTCTAGGTGCCATTTTACATTTAACAGTGTATAGTGACGGTGATGTTTTCAATGTGACAAATTCACGATGTTTCTTGATAGAATACACCTTCACAGCATGTAGAAGGGAGTCTTTACTAACAAACTCCTGTCCAACGTAAAATTCGTCTACATTGGATGAACCAGAAGACTCTTGTGGAAATGGGGGTACTCTAGCAGCTTCAGCCATCTCCTCCGTAACATGAGCGTTAACATTAGCATACCTATCAGTAGCTCTCACTTCATTCGAACTATTGTTCGAAGGATTTACATTAGCTACATCATCATCTTCTTCTCCATCATCACTTTCTAGACTTTCATCATCGTCTGTTTCTTCCTCTTCTTCATCATCATCTAATAAGCTGTTGTTAATCACTGCATTTTGAAAGAGTTCAAACATACTGTCATTTGGAACAGAGTCAGGAACCGGGCTTGGTTGGCGTGGCAGCTCAACATTTACAGAATCCGGAATTGTTGTATTTGTGAAGGTGTTCTCTTGTGAGGATACCGGATTTGGTTGTGAAGATTGATCGGGGTTAGGCCTCGACTGCTGTGTAGGTACTACCCGTATGAAGCTTGCACTGGGGATATCATGGGGCTGAGCATTTACAACTCGAATTTGCTGAATATATAACTCTAATACAGACCAAGCACAATTCGGATCAAATGTCCTAGCAATCAATGACTTCAGCGCATTATCAGTAGGTACGGGCACTGTCATAAAATACTGAACACCTCCTCTTCCTGCTGCGTATCGAGCTAAAATTTTCGCATTCCATTCATTCCTATCCCAATTAGTAACTTCATAGATTTTCTCAACTAGTTCTTCAAATGTAATGGTACGGGGTACCCAAACTATTTCCGGTTCCAAATGACTATAACAACAACCAATCTTTGGATCAAGAATAATTTCACCACCAAAGTATAACCAAATAGGAATCTCAAGATCCATACCTAGGTATATTTATTAAAATATGCGAGTTATTATCTAAACGCAAACAAAATCTATACCAAATTTCAGAAAATTAAAGGCCAATATTCATCATACCTTCACAAGCGTCAAGAACAGAGCCGTATAGATTTCGTTAAAAGAGTTGAAGTTGCGATCCGCTCCAAATTTAGCAAAAATCAGAAAAATGGATCTTTCAAAATAAGGGTTTTGGGTTGTTATAGTGGAGATGGTTAGAGGGTTAGGAAGATACTGGTATATATATTTAGATTAAGATTAGATTTTGTGGGTAGGAGGTCGCCCTAGATTTAGGAAGATGGGTTAGAGAAATAGAATAGGTTAAAATCGAGAAGAAGAAGAAGAAAGAAAGGGGATCTGCGCTTTCAAGTACGCGCAGAGTCAAGACTCAGTCTCTCAAAGACCGAGTCTAGTGCAAATAGACTCGGTCTTTGAAAGACCGAGTCTTGCTCTTTGATTTTTCAAAGCGCAAGACTCGGTCTTTCAAAGACCGAGTCTATTTGCACTAGACTCGGTCTTTGAGAGACCGAGTGGGGCGCTTTGGGAATTTAAAAAAAAGTATGGCGGTTTGGGAAAAATTTTGCAAAAATGGGGCGTTTTGGGAAAAAATTCCATATTGTTGAGGTGGACAATATTGAAATCATGTGCATGTAAAAGCAGTTGAAATAAGTTATATTGGACCTCAAAAGGAAGTCTTTGTTATATGTTTAAAAAAAAATCCAAAATGTAACCAAAAAATTGACAAACTGCCCAACTCAATCGCTACGTACAAAGATATATATTAGCAAAACGTTGATATTCACCATTAAAGATTAATTAAAATTTGTGAGGAAAATCTCAATTCCCTCAAAAAATGATAGCTTATAAAATGTTGTGCTAGAAAAAACGAAGAGACAACCCATTTAAAACTTCATTAAATATACTAAACAAAAAAAGCCTCAAGAACATATTTGTTAAGAGATGATGAGAACTCACCCTGCTACCACCCACCATCACCAGTCCCACCATCACCACACCGACAAGCTTGAGAGGAGCAACGATCATACCTCCCTGACCATGCCGAAGCGCGCGAGAGACGAGCCTCACGGAAGGAAGAGGGTAGACGACGAAGACCACTGCCGAAGCAGCGCAAGAGGGAGGACCTCAGCTCGCTCCCAGACTGGTCATAGAGATGGTCGAGCGTGAGGGGGACACGAGAACTTCACTCAGGGAAGGAGTGGGAGGAGGTAGGCGAGGAACAAGCGGCTACCAACAAGAACGTCGCGAGAACTCGTCGTCCTTCACCAGAGGGACGCCATCAAGAAGCATGGGCAGTAGAGAGCAACAAAAGAACCTTCGACGAGGTGACTAGAGGCACTAAAAGGGACGCAGTCGAGCATAGAGTTCGCCGACGGTCACCCTCATTGGAGAAAGAGATGCCTAGGAAAAGAGAGGACGAAGACGGCGAATGGATCCTCGTCAAGCCCAGGAAAGCTCCGAAAAAAGCTCCTACCCGAAGCCACTCTGGTGATCGGAAGGCGGAAGCGAGACCAAGTTGCCACAAATGCGCTCAAACCGGCCACTCAATCAACAATTGCAAAAATGACTGGTTTTGCTATGTATGTAGGTCCTCCGGCTATATCTCGACGGCATTTCCCAGATACAAAGCAACGTCGACCTCCAAGAATCCTCCAATATCTCATGTTGCACCTTTGAACTCGGAAGCGAGTAGGACTCAAGAGAGCATCGCAGGGGATCGGAAAGTGATGAAGGCGACGATCACACCTACACCGTTAATGGCGGACTTCGAAAGAAGATATAGAGGTTGTATCATGGTGAAGGCGCAGACGGGAAACCCAAACGTCAAAGACATTACGGACTTGTTATTGGCAGCAGTGTCGCCGACGTCGACCTGGGTAGTGCAAGAGACCTCTAACAGCAACTACTTCGTCCACTGCAGTGACGCTGAGGTGACGGTTGATGCGCTTAATATGAAGGGGTTGGAGGGTAGAGATTCTCATGGTATGGAGTTCTTCGCTACTCTCAGGTCATGGTCGCGCGAGATCGGAGCTCTCAAAGCTGATTCGTTCAACCCATTGTGGATTCGTCTCTTCAACCTCCCCTTCCACTGTTGGGTTACTTCAGGCTTCCAAAACATCATTTGCCACTTCGGAATGTTGATCGAGGTCGACAAGGGGACTCTCACTCACGCAAGTTGCAAGTTCAAGATTATGCATCGGGGTTGCAAGCACAATCGATATCCCTTCGAAAATAATTGCGGACTTTGAAAATGAAGCCTATGAAGTGCTTGTCGTCGTCGAGGCAAAAAAATCCGTTTCGTTTTGAGGAATGGAGCTGACGAACAAAGGAGGGACCGATGGTCAGGATTCGCTGCTGGAGTTTGACGATAAGCCCAGATTGTTGGATCGCAGAGAGATCAATCACGGACGCTCATCACCAGATCAGGCACACTGCACTCCAGAGCCGTTCATTAAGATCCAGGATGATCAAAACCGTCCAATTCAAATAGAGATGAAGCGGGATGGGTCTGATGACGTGGCGAAGTCCAAAAAAAAGGCTATGAAGGTGATGGAATCGAGGCTAGTAAGGAGATGGGTATTGGGAAAGAGGATTGGACTCATTTCACAAAAGAAGAAGTTGGAGAGTCTATTAGCTAGCTATGACCTCATTAGTAAATATGAGAGCTTCTGGACAGCAACTCCATGGGCAAAAGTCTACACCCACAGCGAAAGAAGTGGCAGATAAAGAGGTGGTTCTGACTAAAGCTGCTGGACCCATAATTCAAAAAATTGAGATTCAGCAATCTCATGACCAAGATACTTAGGGGGGGATGATTGGGGCCATAGACGGCGTTCGGGAGGACAACATAATCTCGGATACTGAAACAGAGATAGGCGGCAAGAAGACTAAGGGAAGCGTATGCAGTAGCAATAGTAAGAAATTCACTGAATATCAGAGGAAGGGAAAGCGACAGATAAACTGTAGAACCCCGTATTTTCAAACATTATTTTAAATATTTGAAAATGAATTAAAATAATTTTCTGGAGATTTAATAAATATTTCCTAAAGGATTTGTCTTTTTACACATGCAAAACACGTGAAAATAGTTTCTTGAGAAGTTCAAAGTCAAGTTTTCTTCATGAAAAATTATTATTTAATATTTGGGATTTATTTATTATTTTTTCAAATTTTTCTGAAATTAATTGGATCTATTTGCAAATTTTGAGAAAAGAATGACCTTTTTGCAAATTTGTCGTTTTTAGGGGTTAAAATGCAAAATCTATTTTCTGGATGTTTTTAACAGTACCGGTTGAGATTAATGAGTATGTTTTACTTTTAAATCCTAATTTAAATGATTTTTATTGAGTTTTCAAGAATAGAACTATATATGTAAAGTTATATTTTGGAAGGACTATTTTGCAAATGCATTTCTAAAACCCTAAATCCTTATTTCCAGCCTATATAAAAGTGGGTGTGTAGCCGTCATTCGCTGCACAACATTATATTTTGTGATTTTTGGTAGGATCAAGAGGAGGTTTTGGATCTCGCAAAATGGAGAGACTTCCTTGTCGGATCTCTTCATTTCTAAGGTGAGTGATATGAACTTTGTTTTGTGGTTTGGTTTATATGAACGATTGTTTTGTTGTTTATTTGACACGTTTGTTTATTTAGTGTATTTTGTATGAAAACGATGCAATGGTCGTTATTGTATTACGTATGTGAAATCTATGAACGTTTAGTAGATCTTGGTTGATAAATTTCTTATTGCTTGAAAACATGTTAAGATTTGAGTATGATTATGACAATAAGAGATTGGATGGATGAACATCTGGATCTTGTGATTACAATCAGATTTTTGGTTATGAGTTGTGGAAGAAATTCAGTATTGAGAAATCCTAATGGAAGAGTTAGGAATTAAGAACATGAGAATTAAGTTTTGAGATATTGGTTGATTTGAGGAAATGTATCCATAAAGAGGATTATTTGAGATTGTCGTTTTTATCCGAATACAAATCATTTTAAACAATGATTTCTTTTGGAAAACCCTAATTTTGATTATCTTGTACAACCAAACTATGCAGTCTGTAGGCCGACAGTCGACTGGCAGACCTTTCAGTCGACTGATACGATCCAGCTGCTATGATCTTTAGTTTCCTTGAAAATCCGTTCTGGACAGTCGACTTAGACCATTTTCAGTCGACTGGCACACTTAGAATATTTTCTTAAAGATTTCTGGAGTCTCTCTCTGGTAAGTCGACTGATGACTTTTTAAGTCGACTTATATTTTCTGGTAAGTCGACTTATGACTTTTGTAAGTCAACTTATATTTTCTGGTAAGTCGACTTATGACTTTTATAAGTCAATTTATATTCTCTGGTAAGTCGACTTATGTTATAAGTCAACTTATAACACTTAGTTTATTTTCTTAAAATCATGGAATCTTCCCTTCTGGACAGTCGACTTACTTCCGTAGTAGTCGACTGGTACTGATGTATTCTTATATCTATGAATGTTCTTTCAAGTTATTGACCTTTAGGGTCGGGTATATTCTGCGGTGTTGAGAGTCATTGATCTCCGGGGTTGGGTATACTCTGCGGTGTTGAGAATCACTGAGAGTGATTGATAACCGGGTATCCGATCTGCGGTGTTGAGAGTGACTGATAACCGGGTATCCGATCTGTGGTATTGAGAGTGATTGATAGTCGGGTATATTCTGCGGTGTTGAGAGTCATTGATCTCCGGGGTTGGGTATACTCTGCGGTGTTGAAAATCACTAAAAGTGATTGATAACCGGGTATCCGATCTGCGGTGTTGAGAGTGACTGATAACCGGGTATCCGATCTGTGGTATTGAAAGTGATTGATAGTCGGGTGTATTCTGCGGTGTTGAGAGTCATTGATCTCCGGGGTTGGGTATACTCTGCGGTGTTGAGAATCACTGAGAGTGATTGATAACCAAGTATCCGATCTGCGGTGTTGAGAGTGACTGATAACCGGGTATCCGATCTGTGGTATTGAGAGTGATTGATAGTCGGGTATATTCTGCGGTGTTGAGAGTCATTGATCTCCGGGGTTGGGTATACTCTGCGGTGTTGAGAATCACTGAGAGTGATTGATAACCGGGTATCCGATCTGCGGTGTTGAGAGTGACTGATAACCGGGTATCCGATCTGTGGTTGATAGTCGGGTATATTCTGCGGTGTTGAGAGTCATTGATCTCCAGTGTTGGATATACTCTGCGGTGTTGAGAATCACTGAGAGTAATTGATAACCGGATATCCGATCTGCGGTGTTGAGAGTGACTGATAACCGGGTATCCGATCTGTGGTATTGAGAGTGATTGATAGCCGGGTATCCGAACTGCGGTGTTGAATAGTTTGATCTATAACTACTTGTACCTTTTTCTTCTATTGAACCCTATTATATGGAGACGTTAAGGGCTTGCACTGGACCTATGTAGAATGGAATGCATAGACTCTGACAAGTACACATTAGAGAATCCGCATATAGAAATTGTGTTTTCTTGACTTGGTTTTATGCATGTGTTTTCCTGTTTTCTGCTACTACCACTTAGTTAAGCTACACTTGATGTTTTCATGTTTTCCTGTCATTTCTTACTTCACAATACATGTTTAGTATATGTTTCTCTCGTTCAGTACATGTTGTTTAAGAATCCATGCTTATCGTTTATTTATGTTGTTTATTGTTTTATGTCACTCACACCATTTATGGTTGACCCCTTTAGTTTTGGGGGTTAGGGTCATCTCTAGCCTCATGTGTTGCAGGTTGTTGCTTAGAGTTTGGAGGTTGGATGCTTGAGATAGTTTTGAGTTAAACTGATGTAATAGAGCTTCGTGTAAAACAATTGTAAAAAGAAGTGTTGTAAAGAGAAGGTTGTAATTCAAGGTGTTTGTATTTCCGCTGTGTTTGAAAATGATTGATGTAATAAAAGTTTGAATAAAATTATTTGTGTTTTTGGGCTATGTGTACTATTACATTGAAGTTGATGCTGGGATTGTGCCACATATTTTCTAAGATATTATATTAGAAATTCGGGGTGCTACAGAGATTTGTATCAGAGCATGCTTCATGGTAATAATAGACATAGTATGAAAACCAACCTAGGTGTGGACACTAGAGAGTGAGTACCTAGGTGTGGACATCAGAGTGTGAGTATCACATAGAGTTAGAGCATAATGTTGTGGTTTGGGGTATGGTTGAGGTTTTGCCATAGGGTATGGTTGTGAATGTGAAATGTGTGTGATGCTCTAACTTTTCCCTCGTTTTGCAGTATTCAGAATGGTTGCACCCAGGCCCAGGAATGGTGGTAACAATGAGGATGGATCTGGAAGTTCTCGAGGAACTGGAATTGATCTTGAGGTTGAATTCGCCAAGGTGTATCAGACTCTGAATGCGCAAATGGCATTTAATTTGGCGCAAAGTCAGAATCAACATCAGAATTAGCAACAAAATCATAGAGCTGGACCAGGATTGGTTAATGCCGATCCTATCAAGCAGATCGAGTCCTTTAAGAGGATGAGGCCGCCAGCTTTCGAGGGGCAATCTGATCCAACCGCAGCTGACGATTGGATAGAAGGATGGAGACAATCTTCGAGGTATCGGAGACTCCGGCAGCCAGCAAGGTGAAGTTGGCTACTATGCAGCTGGAGAGGGACGCTGGTGTCTGGTGGGAATCGCTGAAGAGGACTTTGGGAGACCAGCCGATGACTTGGGAAGCTTTTCTGGAGGAATTCAGGGATCGCTTCTTTCCCCTAGATGTTCAGGAGAAGAAAGCGACTGAGTTCTTTAACCTTCAGCAGGGTAGCATGACCGTGCGGGAGTATGAGACCAAGTTTGCTCAGCTATCGAGGTATGCACCAGAGTTAATTGCTGACGAGGCGAAGAAGGCCAAGAAGTTTGAATAGGGCTTGAAGCCAGACTTGAGATCGAGAATGATCTCGTTGGGCATAAGGAGGTTCAACAAGCTGGTCAGAAGAGCAACAATGACAGAGGAAGACATGGACCAGTTCCAGAAGAAGCAAGAAATCTGGAATAAGAAAAAGAGGCCAGCAGATGATCAGAATGGGAAGGAATTTCCAGTGAAGCAGGTCAGTTCAGTGGGCCAGTGCAGAAGGCGCCCACAGTTCAGGGTGCGACTTGTTTCAACTGTGGAGAGACATGTCATTATCGAGCAGCATGCACCAAACCTCGGAAGGCGTGTTATCATTGTGGTCGTGAAGGGCATATTCGACCAAAATGTCCGCAGCTGAAGAAAGATGATGCAGGGAAAGGTAAAGATCTGAAGAGGAGCGAGAGTCCGCATTGACTGAGGAGGATGCGGGTAACTCAGGAATGTGATCTGTGTGTGCAAGAATTTTGAAATTCATTCATTTGGAGAATAATTGAAGATTGAGTATTTTTCTTCATGTAACAAGATTTATTTGGATTAATGGAATAAAGACAAAGTTTTATTTGATACTGTTTTCTTGCATGCAATTGTGTCGCCCATTTATTGCTAGTCTTGAGTGGGGAGCTTAAGGTATTTCCAGACAAGGTCTTGAGGTGGCTATCCTTAGTCATGTCCTTCTAAGGAGGGAGTGGCCACTGATTCTCGGAAGGATGAAGCAGAAGGTCAGAATTGGATGCAGGAGTTCAGTAGTTGTTGCAGCGTGGCTTCCGATGGCAAGTTATCAGAGTTGCGCAGCGGAAGGTTGATTTTCTAAATTCTTTGCATGATTGTGTTTCTCCTGTATGTTGTGTTTCTTTTGTTGGAATGCATTCTTTGGTGTGATTATATTTCATTAAATTATGTTTCCATCCATGAGTTTTCATTCCTTGTTGGTGGGTTTGTTCGGACCCCATTAGCAGTAGTTCTGAGGACAGAACTCTTCTAAGAAGGGAGTGATGTAGAACCCTGTATTTTCAAATATTATTTTAAATATTTGAAAATGAATTAAAATGATTTTCTGGAGATTTAATAAATATTTCCTAAAGGATAAATATTTCCTAAAGGATTTATCTTTTTACACTTGCAAAACACTTGCAAATAGTTTCTTGAGAAGTTCAAAGTCAAGTTTTCTTCATGAAAAATCATTATTTAATATTTGGGATTTATTTATTATTTTTCCAAATTTTTCTGAAATTAATTGGATCTATTTGCAAATTTTGAGAAAAGAAGGACCTTTTTGCAAATTTGTCGTTTTTAGGGGTTAAAATGCAAAATCTATTTTCTGGATGTTTTGAACAGTACCGGTTGAGATTAATGAGTATGTTTTACTTTTATCCTAATTTAAATGATTTTTATTGAGTTTTCAAGAATAGAACTATATATGTAAAGTTATATTTTGGAAGGACTATTTTGTTAATGCATTTCTAAAACCCTAAATCCTTATTTCCGGCCTATATAAAAGTGGGTGTGTAGCCGTCATTCGCTGCACAACATTATATTTTGTGATTTTTGGGAGGATCAAGAGGAGGTTTTGGATCTTGCAAAAAGGAGAGACTTCCTTGTCGAATCTCTTCATTTCTAAGGTGAGTGATATGAACTTTGTTTTGTGGTTTGGTTTATATGAACGATTGTTTTGTTGTTTGTTTGACACGTTTGTTTATTTAGTGTATTTTGTATGAAAACGATGCAATGGTCGTTATTGTATTACGTATGTGAAATCTATGAACGTTTAGTAGATCTTGGTTGATAAATTTCTTATTGCTTGAAAACATGTTAAGATTTGAGTATGATTATGACAATAAGGGATTGGATGGATGAATATCAGGATCTTGTGATTACAATCAGATTTTTGGTTATGAGTTGTGGAAGAAATTCAGTATTGAGAAATCCTAATGGAAGAGTTAGGAATTAAGAACATGAGAATTAAGTTTTGAGATATTGGTTGATTTGAGGAAATGTATCCATAAAGAGGATTATTTGAGATTGTCGTTTTTATCCGAATACAAATCATTTTAAACAATGATTTCTTTTGGAAAACCCTAATTTTGATTATCTTGTACAACCAAACTATGCAGTCTGTAGGACCCTATTATATGGAGACGTTAAGGGCTTGCACCGGACCTATGTAGAATGGGATGCATAGACTCCGACAAGTACGCATTGGAGAGTCCGCATATAGAAATTGTGTTTTCTTGACTTGGTTTTATGCATGTGTTTTCCTGTTTTCTGCTACTTCCACTTAGTTAAGCTACACTTGATGTTTTCATATTTTCCTGTCATTTCTTACTTCACAATACTTGTTTAGTATATGTTTCTCTCGTTCAGTACATGTTGTTTAAGAATCCATGCTTATCGTTTATTTATGTTGTTTATTGCTTTATGTCACTCACACCATTTATGGCTGACCCCTTTAGTTTTGGGGGTTAGGGTCATCTCTAGCCTCATGTGTTGCAGGTTGTTGCTTAGAGTTTGGAGGTTGGATGCTTGAGATAGTTTTGAGTTAAACTGATGTAATAGAGCTTCGTGTAAAACAATTGTAAAAAGAAGTGTTGTAAAGAGAATGTTGTAATTCAAGGTGTTTGTATTTCCGCTTTGTTTGAAAAAGATTGATGTAATAAAAGTTTGAATAAAATTATTTATGTTTTTGGGCTATGTGTACTATTACATTGAAGTTGATGCTGGGATTGTGCCACGTATTTTCTAAGATATTATATTAGAAATTCGGAGTGCTACATAAACAAGGAGGAAGTGCAGATAATTAGCCAGGATGGGACTAATAAAGTGTCTTCTAAAGAAATGGAGCAGGAGCCGAAGGCTAGAGTCTCTACGGTTTAGCAATGGGCTCTAACAGTGTAGAGCAACTAGAAAATGCAGCAATCATTAGAGGGGAGTCTAGGTTTACATTGGCTTTATGCGGAAGGAGTTTCTATAGGGGTAGAGGGTAGGTGCTTAGATACGATTGTTGTTATGGTTTACATCTTTAAGAACGTTAGGGAGATGAGGCAAAACAGCAAAAAAAGAACAATTTCGTTATCTATTAATAAAATTCGACCCACCATTTGTGGGCTGCAAGAAACAAAAATGGAGAACCATTCCATAGGTGATTTCAATTGCCTTAGATGGGCGGTAAACTTTGATTGGAGATTTAAGTCGGCAGTAGGGTATTCCGGTGGCATAGCGCTTGGGGTGGACGCACGGACCTTCGAGATTTTAGATGATTTTATTAGAAATTTTACGGTGTCAATTTGAATTCGAAGGAGATAGGATGATTGGGAACACGTCGTTACGACTGTGTACGGTCCTTACGACTCTAGGTTGCGCAAAGACTTCTGGAAAGAGCTTAGAGACATCAGGAATAGGTGGGATCGGCCTTGGGTGGTAGAAGGATACTTCAATATCACTAGATACCTAGACGAACATAGAGGTAGAGATCACAGTCGCAGCAAGCAAGAGATGTTCAATAATATTATAGATGATCTGGAATTGATGGAACTAGAGATGACAGACAAAAAATTCACATGGTCCAATATGCAACAAAATCCAACCCTAGCGAAATTAGATAGAGTTTTGGTGCCAAACAACTTGGAGGATATGTTCCCACTAGCAAAAACGAAATTCGCCGTTCGTTATACGTCAGATCATCTACCGTTAGTCATAGACTGCGTTGGGGACAACAGGAACAAGTTCTCTCCTTTTAGATTTGAGAAGTCTTGGACTACAACGGATGAAACGCATCAGTTGATTCGGGAGTCTTGGCAACATTCAACCTCGCAAAACTCGGCGGTAGGAATCTGGGTGGAAAAGACAAGACGCCTTCGGAGGGAACTAAAAGGATGGGTAAAACTAAAATTTCGTAACGTCAGCTTAAGAAGGGAGACACTCGGCAGTAGGATCCATGATCTGGAAGCACTTCATGAGGATAGAGATTTGACAGGACCAGAAAAGGAAGAGCTGGCAAATGGGAGGCTAGAACTACAACATATACAAATTATGGAGGAAATGCATTGGAAACAACGGTCGAGAATTCAATGGTTAAAGGAAGGGGACACCAACACAAACTTCTTCCACAAGGTGGCAAACGGAAGAAGAAGACAGAATCATATAGCAGGGCTGATCATTGATGGAATCTGGATGGAGAACGAGGAGCTCATCAAAGGACAACTAGATAACAAGTATCGCGAGCTGCTAGGCAGAAGGAACAACGCGAGATGCAGTCTCAGGGCAGATATATGGAGCTCTTCTAAGATAGATGGGAGTGAAGGAATCGAGAATATATTCACGAAAGAGGAAGTGTACGAAGCAATCAAGAAGCTGGGACAGGACAAGGCGCCGGGACCGAACGGGTTGCCTATATTTTTTTACAAGATATACTGGCAGATTGTCAAGGAGGATTGCTAAACATCTTTAGAGAAGTATACAATGGAAAAGAAAATTTGGATAGGCTCAATTACGGTTCTATTATACTTATCCCTAAAAAACAGGAAGTTCGCACGGCAGAGGATTTCAGGCCAATCAGCCTAATAAATGGATCGTTCAAAATAATCACGAAAGTGCTCGCCCAGTATGGAGGAGGTGGTGGCACCATCGCAAAGTGGTTTCATCCGTGGAAGGGACATCATGGACAGTATAGCTGCTGCCCACGAAATCGTCTTCAGGAGTAACAAAGGGAAAGCAGACGGATTCCTCCGCAAAATTGGATTTCGAAAAAGCTTATGATTCGGTCCATTGGGACTGTCTGGATGAAGCACTTGAACTTAAAGGCTTCGGAGCGAAATGGAGATCATGGATCCAGCTATGTGTACAAGGAGGAAAATCATGCATACAGGTAAACGGATGGCAAGATAAGGAAATCTGATCCAAAAGAGGTCTTAGGCAAGGGGATCCGCTCTCGTCACTATTATTCGCCATCATAGAGGATGGATTGGCCGAGATGATTAAGAGAGCACAGGACAACAACGTCATTATGGGAGTCAAGATTAATGGAATAGCTCAGCCCATGACTATTCTTCAGTACGCAGACGACACACTCTTATTTGGAAGGGCAAAAGTAGAAGAAGTTGTAGCGATTAAGGCGGCATTCGATTGCTTCCAAGGATGGTCAGGATTGAAAGTAAATCTACAGAAGAGTTGTGTAATCCCTATTACTGACCATTTGTTAATCTCGACAAATACTATCACTACAATTTTAGGTTGTGAGAGGGACGAATTCCCAATCAAATACCTAGGGACGCCAATTAGGCCGGGACCATTGTTAAGAGAGGACTGGACACCCCTTATCGAGAAAATTGCTAAGAAGTTGATTGGATGGAAGAGTAGATATCTCTCATTAGGAGGTAGGATTACATTACTCAACTCGGTACTAAACGTAATTCCACTCTACCTGATGTCGATCTACGAACTGTCGAAGTGGGTAATTAACAAGATAGATAAGATGAGAAGATGTTTCTTATGGAAAGGAACCGACGAGGGTAACAAAGGGTTTCACCTAGTCAAGTGGGGTAGAGTGTGTAAGAGAAGAGAATTCGGAGGGCTAGGAATCCTTAACCTTCACGACATGAATCATGCACTGCTAAGCAAGTGGTGGTGGAAGATCTACAAACGACAAAGAGGCTGGTGGTCCCACTCATTCGATCTATTTCGTAAGAGGAAAAAGTATCGATTCAGCGGGTGGGGTGCGTTCAGAAGGGTATTATTTCTCTGGAAAGGGGTGGCCAAACAAGGGGATAATTTTAACACAAATACAAGATGCAGAATTGGGAACGGGAAGAACACTAGGTTTTGGAGGGATAAATGGTGCGGGAGTAGATCGCTAGAAAACCTATTTCCGCAAGCCGCGGTGGTTACAGTCAACACCGACGCATTAGTGGCAGAGGTTTGGAAAAGATGGAAGATCACGCTAATGGTTTCAGATTGTCTATCGCAGGATAGCATCAGCCAGTTCGAAGAGCTAAATAGGTTCATACAAGTCGAAGGGGGGCAATTGACTAACGAGATCGATGAAAGATGGTGGAACATCGAAGAGTCAAAAACCTTTTATGTGGCGTCAATGTACAAGTGGCTAAACGATAGAGGGATAAGATGCAAAGAGGAGAATGCAATTTGGAGTACTCCGGCGTCCCTAAAAGATAAGGTCTTTAGCTGGCTGGTGCACAACGATGTCATTCTAACTAAAGTCAATCTTAGAAAAAGAAATATGCAAATCGACACCAGATGCATTAATTGCTTAAGCGCAGACGAGGACACAACACATTTATTTTTCACATGTTCTAAGGCGGCGCTTACGTGGGAAATAGTATGTAGGGGTTTCGGGCGTGCACAACGCCCAACCTCCTCCTTAGATGTGTGGGGTAGTTGGAGAGAGAAGTTCATTAGGAGATAGGACAATAAGGCTTAGGCGATAGCGGTAGCGGCAATCCTGTAGAGTCTATGGCTAGACCGAAACGATTTATGCTTTCGAAACATTAATTGTAGATTTTCAGCTTCTATGCACAAAATTTTTCTTCTTATCTATGATTGGGCAGGGTTTGTGGGAGCAAGGAAGAAGTTAAAGCTGAGCGAGGAGGAGTAGAGCTTCAAATCAACGAGAGGAGAGCACGTTCCTCACGCCACTAGAGGATGTGTCTAGTTGATCGTTTGTGATGTATTTTGTTGCTTTAGATGTACTCATGTTGCTACTTTATTCCGTCTACTTTGATACTTTGTGGAGGTTGTATTAAGGGTTTGGTAGGACCCTATTATGCATGTATTTCAGTATTACTCAGTTTCGTTAACCATCATTAATGAAAGACGACAGAGGTCATCTTTTTATAATAAAAAAAAAAAAGAAAAAACCTCATTAAATATATAATTGAACCACACGTTAACGAAAACCGCATGCATGTAAAAATTAAATACTTGTTATTAGTTGCAGTCCCTAGCTTAAATTCTAGGACCCGAACAAAAAACAAAGCAACAACGCTCAACTACCAACAATGCTCAAAAAAACAAAACAAAGCAACATCACAATAAAACCAGTGGGGTATCTCCACTGAGATATATCAAACAACTGAACTTACCATATTCACTTAACGACATTCCCAATCCCCACCAATGAGAACCCACGATAAAAATATATGGACCACCTTTTCAGTTGCGTTGAGCCGGTGAGAGCAGTGCACATTCATGAATTGAATTGCGTTGCAAATCATCGAGTCCCGATATGGTAAAAACATTCAAATTTAAGTAGACATTCACAACACTTTTCGACATTACTCTTTCATAAATCATTCTATCAATATAAATGTTTCCTACCATGAAATCCAAATATTAGCAGTTTTTTGAGATACCAATTTCAAATCTCTAATCTCTTCTATAATATCTCTAATCTCTAGTCTCTAATATTATAATGAGAGATACCAATTTGTCAATCTACCAACACGTGCATCACACGTGCATAACTAATATGAAGGAGGTATCAGGTTCGAATCCTCACTATGTCAGATTTTTTACTTTTAATTTTTTATTTATTAAATATGTATCACATGTGTAACTTACTATCCATCTATCTATCTATAATATAATATATTTACTTACTATTTAATGAAAGATGTTGTCACAGATAAACAAATTAATTTTTTTTTTTTGTCATAAAAGAAACACCACTTTTGTCACCAAACAAACATGTGCATTGCACGTGCAACTCCAAATATATTTTTCAAAACGTGCATCACACGTACACAACAGAGTTTTTCCTTCTTAATTTAAAAAAAATATGTGTATCGTCCGTTCAGCTCTTTTTAAAAAAAATTAAGGCATTCATCGAACGTGCTAATCACTGTTGTCTTACGTGTATCACACGTTTAACCCAAACTCTTTATTAAAACGTGCATCGCGCGTGAAAAATACTAGTTGGTATAATCTTTATCTTTACCTTTTTAATGAGAGAGTTGGGGACAAACAAACCCTAACTTTGTAACTCTATAAACACGTATAATACACGTCCAAACTATATCCAACAAATATAAATGTGCACCGCACGTGTAGCCCAAATCAAAACATTCAAATATAAACTATTTTTTTTCTTATTCAATATATATTCATTTAATATGATGACTTTACTTTTTTTATACGTGCATCGCACGTACATTATACTAGTAATATATTAGGGTAATGTTGCACCTGCTACCAAATCTACTACTTTTCTACCACCTACTCTACTATTGAATGTTTCTGCCACCAATAACTTCCACTAATAGTGTACCACCTAAGATAGTAAAGAGAAAAATAGTAAATTTGGTAGTAGGTGTAGCATTACCCAATAGATAAATACCCATATAACAAGGATCACTAATTTACGAAACCCCACACTGTAGCACTAGGGATGGCAACCGGGCCGGGCTGACCCGCGACCCGCTCGCCAAACCTGGCCCATTAAAATACGGTTCTGGTCCAGGTCAAACCCGCGAGTCTAAGCGGGTCGACCCAGGTCGTCAAATAACGGTTTCCAACCCGTTGAACCCGGCCCGTGAACCCGATGAACAGTGTCAAACCCGCGGGTTTCGAACCATTCGACCCATACGGGCCAAACGTTCGACCCACGGTCCAAAAGGCAGAAAACATGCCAACGACTGTTATAGCCGGGTTCCCCCCCCCCCCCCCCCCCCCCCCCCCCCCCATAAATACCCCTTAAACCAAATCTAAAAAATTTACACCTTATTCTCTTACTCTCTCTACTACTACTACTCAATTCAATCTAATTTTTTTGAAATTTTGTCAACAAAGAAGCTAGCAATATAGAAGCGACAAATTCCGATCGTATAAAATTCAACATTCAACTACGTCTTCAAGTCTTCAACTCCTCCAATGCTCCAACAAAGAAGCTCTCTTTATATTTATATACGAGTTTGTACTGCTATTTTCACTCTCATTCTATATACGAGTATCCGCGAAGTACGGTATCAAAATTTCACAACCCTCTTATTGTCTTGATATTTTTTATGTAATTATAATTTTTTTTATCATATTTGTTTGTTGGTTTTTTGATCTTCTCTCTCACAACCCTCTTATTGTTTCCTATATTTTTTTAAAAAACTTATCTCGCATAGATTTTATTTAATTTTTTCACATACACTACTATATCAACATGTCTAGATCATGAGGTAGCGGCCGTAGCTAAAGTGGACAAGATTCAACCGGTACTTCTCATAGGCCTCCAATTGTCCCACAAAATGAGCCCGCCGAAAAGTACCCTATGACCCAACCCATTGGTACACACGATGAGTTTGTAGGAGATATAGACATAGAAGAATAACCACAAACACAAGCAACCGAAACAACACAACCGGGTAGTAGTAGGAAAACTATAGGGAAAACTAGTGATTGGCACAAATTTTATGATTATATTCCAGACGAAGAAAATCCGGGTGTAGGTATAAAAATTTGTAAAACATGTTCGAAGGCATATAAATGGAAGAAGGGTGAGGGGACGGGTACAATAAAATGACACATCCAAAATGTACACAAAGAACTTCTTGTAGACCTACCCGACCAACAAAAAATCCACTCTAGGACCGGTGTAGTTGATAGCCATTCTTATGATCACGAACTTGTTTGTCGGGAAATGGCCCGACTAGTAATCAAGGAATAGTTACCATTTTCCTATTCCGAGAGTAGGGACTTAGAAACTTTTAATCAAACCGCCTTAAACCCGCATTTTAAAAGAATCCCTATGAATACTTTGATGTATGATTATTTTAAAATGTACAATGAAATGAGAGAAACTTAATTTGATTGCCATTTTATGGAGTTTAACTTATAGAGTTTCTTTAACTTCCGATTGTTGGACAGGTTGCAACTATATTCCAATGATAGGAATAACTTGTCATTGGATCGACAGTGATTGGATTATTCAAAAAAGGATCATATCACTTGCCGCGTTGCCTTATCCCCATAGTGGATGAAATTGCAAATCGTATTTTAGAAAATTGTGATGTTTTTCATATTCGTGATAAAATTATGTGTATAAGTTTTGATAATGCATCTAACAACAATGCATCAATAAGTATATTAAAAACCGCATTAAACCCTCCATCTGACAATATTTTTCATGTTAGATGTGCATGTCATATTTTAAATGTATGTGTTCAAGATGCATTAAAAATAGCCGACTCATATATAGTTAACATTAGAAATTGTGTACATTTTATTGCATTAAGTGGCCCTATATTTCAATAATGGAAAGCTTGGTGTAGGCTTAAAAATTTACATTTTAGAAAATTTTCGAAGGATGTTAAACACCGATGCAACTCTACTTTTGATTTGCTACATGTTGTTACTGAATATAAAACATGTATAAATAATTTTTGTATGGCAAAAAATATGCCAAATTTTTAAATAACTCCCCAAACTTTGTTTTATGCCGAATTTTTGTTAAATTTCTTAGAACTTTTTAAAACCGTAACTTTCAAATTTTCAAAATCTTATGAATCTACTTCTAAGAGCATTTTTATTTCAATAGAAACTATGATGCAAACTTTCAAAGAAATGATCGTTGATGCTTTTATTGGTCATATTGTGAAACATGCATACACCAAAATTTTGAAGTATTTTAATCCTCCGCCTATGTTGTATTGTATTGCTACTGTGATGGATCCTGGTATCAAATTAGAAGGTACGAAGAGTTTGATTGAAATATTTTTTACTTTACTTGGGGAAGATAAATCTGAAATTGATTGCAGAATATTTTTAGCTAAATTTGAAGTGACATTAAATAACTTATATGATTTTTATGATAGAAGTTTTTCATCTAGTAGTACGACTAGTTTAGTTACTTCTTCGTCTGCCACTTCTACAGGTAAAGGTAATAATAAATTAGACGATGCCACATTTAATTTACTTGTAGAAATTAATTCAAAAAAAAAGCTAGGACTAATCAACCAAATGAATTACATTGGTATAATCAATAAGATTCTGAAAGTTTTACTTCTTCACTAGATATTTTACAATGGTGGAAAGACCATGAACATACTTATAGTATTCTTAAATATATGGCTAAAGATCTATTAACTCCTCATGTCTCTACAGTTGCTTCAGAAAGTACATTTTCTACAAGTGGTAGGTATCTAACCGATTACAGGAATCGCTTGAAGCCCCAATCGTTGGAGATACTCGTCTACACGGAAGATTGGATGAAGGTCGAAGATAGGACTGAAGGAAAAGGGTTCGACACATCTATAAGTGGAAGCAACTCGTCGGAAGAAGAACCACAACAACAATAGCAACCAACACGAAGAATTGAATACTAACAACAACAACAACAAATTGAAGAAAATTGTAAATGTATAAAAAATTGTATAAAATCTTTGTTTGTTATAAAAAATTAGGATAATTGAAGAAAATTGAAATTGTATCGAAGAAATTTGTTATTGTATAAAACAAATTTGTAAAAAATCTTTATTTTATTATTACAAATTGGGAAACTTGTATAACTTGAAATCATATTAATAATACTAGTAATTTACACGTGCGATGCACGTCTTAATAATAATTTTTAAAAAATAAAAACTATGACGTAGTGAGGCTTCAAACCTGAAACTCGCTTTATATTAATTATATACGTGCATCACACGCGTTGGTAGATTGACAAATGACACTAAGGCCTTCTCCCGTTATAGTATTAGAGATATACATTTTTTTGGCAATTTCACTCTTTGATTATTATTATTATTACATTTTTTTATTATTAAAATTATATTTTTTTAAAGTTTTAAAATTTTTTTTTAGACGGGCCAACCTGCGATCCGACCTGACTAGAATGGCTTCGCGGGTCGGGCGGGTTGAGTTTTTGCAATTCCGGCCAGGTTGCCACTCAGACCCGACCCGAATCCG
Organism: Hemerocallis citrina; assembly: GCA_017893485.1. Taxonomy (NCBI): domain Eukaryota; kingdom Viridiplantae; phylum Streptophyta; class Magnoliopsida; order Asparagales; family Asphodelaceae; genus Hemerocallis; species Hemerocallis citrina. Next base: position 81,098,881 of record CM030362.1, read on the forward strand.
CCCTAGTTGGGTTCCAGCCCGGACGGGTTCGACCCGACCCAGTCGACCCGTTTGCCACCCCTATAGCACCCTTATGAGATTGTTTTTTCGGAGATTAATATGCTAAGACCCATTTATTTATTTTTTTAAATATATTTTTATATTTGTAATTTCTGAAAAGGGACTCCTGTAGATGAAGATGAAGAAAGAGGTTGCGAAACAAGAAAATAGCCAAACTACCCCCCATTCCATTCCATATTAAAAAAAAAAAAACAAGCTTGGTCGGAGAAATAAAGCGGCTGACTGCCCTTCTCAAAAGTCAAAACCTAAAACTAGGGCTCACAAACATCGATCACCTGTTCAAAAATCCAATGGCTTCTCTTCCCCCGAATCCGGCTCTCTTCGGCGGCCGCACTAAAGTGCGCGTGGCGGTGATCGGCGACCCCGGCACCGGCAAGTCCAGCCTCATCGTCTCCGTCGCCACCGAATCCTTCCCCGAAAACGTCCCCCGCATCCTCCCCCCCACTCGCCTCCCCGCCGACTACTTCCCCGATCGCGTCCCCCTCACCATCGTCGACACCTCTTCCAGGTTTCTTGATTTCTTGAATACATTTTTTCATCATTTTAAAAAAAAAATGATTGAATGATTGAATGATTTGTTTGGATCTGCTGCAGCCCGGAGCACCGGAGCAAGTTCATCACCGAGTCAAAAAACGCGGACGTGATCGTGCTAACGTACGCCTGCGATCGACCGGCGACGCTGGATCGGCTGAGTTCCTACTGGCTGCCCGAGCTGCGGAGACAGGACGTAAGGGTTTCTTCATTTTGTTTGGTTTTGTTTTGTTTTGGTTTGGTTGTTAGTGTTGATGTGGTTTGGTTGTTTAGATTAAGGTGCCGGTGATAGTGGTGGGGTGTAAGTTGGATTTGAGGGATGAGCAGCAGGTGAGCCTGGAGCAGGTGATGTCGCCGATAATGCAGTCGTTTCGGGAGATTGAAACCTGCATTGAATGTTCCGCACTGCGCCAAATTCAGGTATTATTTATGGATTTGTTCGGATTTTGGTTGAGTTGTTGTTGGTAAATTAGTTTGTTGCTATTCTTCTTGGGCATATGAGCTTTCAATGTTTAGATTTAGTGAGTGAAAAAGTAATTAAATTAGAATATCTATGAATAACCATGGTATCAGATCTCGGCCCGAGACCAAGGCTAAACTTTAAGTCGTCTCGGTTTTTAGCCTACCCCTTAGGAGAGTGTATTTGCTGATCTTAAGTTAACAAGGAAGAAAGAGGAAAACAACATTAAGCATTGTAACCGAAGACTAAATGTATATTGGTGCTATCGTCAATGAGTAGGTATGAGTGTGTGTAAGAGAGAGACAACTAGATTGGTTAATTGCTACCGTGAAATTTAGTGATGTTTCCTTTTGCGCATCTTCACTTGGCTCTAAGAAATTAAATTATGGAAAAAAAAAAGATTTCCTTTTTTCTAATATTTCATCCCGGCTTGTTTGTTTGGCTTGAGGAAATAGTAGGAATTCTCAGAAGTTCAATCTCTTTTTGTGTGGATGTTGTTTTGAGAAACTAAAAAATAAATTTCCATAATTAACTGTTCCTTTTAAAATAATTTTTTAATTAGCTTTTCTAGCGCAAATTTCCTTTTAATCCAATTTGTCACCATATTGTTTTTGTTAAGAATTCTTTGCAAACAAAGGCAAAATGTCTTTTTTAATGGAAAAGGAAACCAAGTGTATTTCTCAAGAATAGCTTTCTAGCCTATTTCCTTCAAAATGTTGTATCTACAGGTAATATTATGCCCTTAATGAGCTTTGGTGTGATGTTTAACAAGCATTAGCTTTTACGAAAGAAGGCATTATCTTTTTCTTTGGACAAGAGGATGCCGTTATCTCGCGTATTCAAATTTAAGACAATTGCGAAGACATTGATGTGGGCAATATGTTAGCAGGTGTACATGACACCACATATCTTGAAGATTAGGGCATGATATGGTGAAGATGCTCATAAGAAATTGTTCAGAAAACCCATATATCAGAGTCCTGTATGCAAATTTTGTAAAGGGGATAGACAAGTCAAAGTGGTCTCCATTAAAAAAATATTAAATTTTGCAAATTTCAGATGTGGTAGATATTTGGTGCATATCCTTACTCAACGTGTTGGGAAGCCTGGAATTCCCACTGTAAAGTTATCTAAAGCCAATTTCTTTAGCTTACGGAAGGCAGATTCCCCTGCTAATGTTCACAACTCAGCCATTCACTGTTTAATGTTGGAGCTGCACCAGCCAGCAGAAAATCAGATGTATACGAACATGTCGTCATGAATTTAGATGTGGAGAGGTGTTCACTTCCTCTATGAAACCTATATATTCATTATTCTAGTCATCTCATTTATTATTCTATGTTCGAGAATTTCACCTTCTCACTTCAAAGTTGAGGTCTCCATTTCCTCATGAAACATGCATACATTCTCTTAGACGCTGTCTACTTATCATTTGTTTTTTGATTTAGTTCTTTTAATAGAAATTATACCTCATCTCTTAAAGATATTACAATCTTACGTCATTTCTGTTTTTGCAGGTTCCAGAAGTTTTCTATTATGCTCAGAAAGCAGTGCTTCATCCAACCGCTCCTTTGTTTGATCAGGAAACACAGTCATTGAAGCCTCGGTGTATAAGAGCTCTGAAAAGAATATTCATTCTCTGTGACAATGACAAAGATGGAGCACTGAGTGACCCAGAGTTAAATGACTTTCAGGTTATAAATTTCTTCTAAACGTGAATATTCATCCTGCAAGTTTACTATGCGAGTGTATTATGTCCTATTCCGTTTGCTATTATTGAAGTGAAAAAAATGATCATCTTAGGTGAAATGCTTTAATGCTCCTCTCCAGCCTACTGAAATTGTGGAGGTCAAGAAGGTTGTGCAAGAGAAGATGCCTGAGGGGGTCAATGAACATGGCCTTACCTTGACTGGTTTTCTGTTTCTTCATGCACTCTTTATTGAGAAAGGTCGTCTTGAGACTACATGGACGGTCTTGAGAAAATTTGGGTATGACAACGAAATTAAACTCAGGGATGATCTCCTCCCATCAACATTTAAGCGTGCTCCTGACCAGGTATTCATTATTACCATGTTGGTTATTATATCAGTTTCTTCATTATTTTTCTTACCCTTTCATACTTGCATGTATATTGTCACAACTACCTGTACACACACTTATTAGTGGGTACACAAGTTTCTGAATGTTATACTGGAGGAAATAACTTTTCGTGGCAATCACTTTTTTAATTCATTCCTATTTCATATGGTTTATATACGTGGTAGTTGGTAGGACGTTGTATTCTTGTGCCTGCCCAATTTGAGATTCTCTGTCCGAATTGTAACTGCTTTATGTATTGATACTGTCTCATATTTGGTTTTCTAATATTTCAGAAATTAAGCTAGCGTATACTTGGTTTCTTTATTTTTACTGTTCTCTAGGAAATTTTAGTGCAGAGTTTATTAATACAGCTGATAGCCTTTTGTAGAGTGTTGAATTGACAACGGAAGCTGTGGAGTTCTTGAAAACTGTTTTTCATATGTTCGACTTGGACAATGTATGTATTCCTCTCTTATTTTGATCATCCTATACATTTATCTAAGAGTTCTCTACTTGTAATGTGGCATTCTTTATATTGTTAACAAGCTTACAATTTCTTTGGGGAACATATGACTGCTTTTCCAGCTTCAATGTTGATAGTTTTTTTTTCCTTTTCTTTAATAGAGCAATCACTGATAGAGAAGATCTGTTCACTGTTTGATATTGATTTTGCATTTCATATGCTTGTTGTGCACCTTATATTGATCTTCTTCTGGATAAGTGGTATAAGATGAACAATAGACTCGTCATCTGAGTGCATTCTATAACTATATTGCACCAGGAAAGTGCATACTTGGATTGACTTACAGATTTACATCTTCTGGATAGGTGGTGGTATAAGATGAAAAATGGACTTGTCACCTGACTGCATTCTATAACTACATTGCACCAGGAAAGTGCATGCTTGGATTGACTTACACATTTACACTAGAACATGAAATGGAGAAATTAGTTATGATAAATGTCAAAATCCATTATTAGTAACTCTAATATCTATATCATGGTGATCTTTCTCCTTTGTAATGATGTTGTCCAATTAGTTGGGTTCCGAGCTGTCATTAGAATATCTGCAATGTTGGATTCAGTTAGAAGGCATTAAGTGAGAAACATGATTTATTTTTGCTAGTGGAGCCGTGGAATCTGTTGGTAATGATGTTACTTTAAGCTCATATAAAGTCTTTAGCAGGGTACTGTAATTGAGCATCTCAACAGATTTTATGACAAACATAAGGGAAACGTTAAATTCTGAGTCATACAAATCAAAGACTATTAGGAGAGCAAATCCCCATTTTAGATGAAGAATAGTGAAGAAGGCAATGTTGTAGAAACCGAACCGGCCATCGAACCTTAGAGATGGCCGTCCCGGTTATTTCCCGGTTCAACCAAGTTCAACTTTGGTTGAACGGGGTTCAGGAGGTTAAATTATTAGGTATATAAAAAATCCGTTTATTTGAATACTTCCACATTAGTGGGTGAGTACAATTTTCTCCTTGTTAACAATGGTTGAAAACCTGTCTTCAACACGGTTTTTTATATAAAAAAGAATAAAAACACATTTTTTTTACATACAATATAGTTAATTGCACCGGTTCAACTGGTCATCGTTGATTGGTCGGTTCAGTCTGTTTTATCTGGTTTTAGTAAACTTCCTGTTCTCTTTTTATCCGGACCGGCTTTGGGTCCAGGTCTGGTCGAACCCGGCCCAGTCCGGTTTTTACAACATTGTAGAAGAGTGAATGAAGCAAGAAAAAGATATGGTCATCTTCCATCAACTTTATTTGAATTGGACTTGAATTAAAACAGAATATGGTCACTCAATTCTCTTTTCTATCTATTAAGTGGATATAAAATTTGTCAGGATGTCTAAAATTTCTAGCACAAACATAACAATTAAAACTTTGATAGGAAGATCATAGATCTCAAAAGTGAACAACTTGCCAAATTAGCCATTCTTTTTGTTACAACTTTGATTGATAGGTAAGAAACGTTTAATTACTTCATTTTGCCCTTAGCCATTCAAAATGTTGGAGTTCAGTCTGAGATGTATATATTTGCACTATGAATGAGGATTATTGGATTTGAATGAGAAGGGTGGTGCTCCATGAGGAAGTAGTTAAGTCCATCTTCTTTTTCCTCCATTTATACCATTGGATCTCTTCTTAATTTAATTAATAAATAGTTTAAGTTGCCCTCGCTCTTTTTTGGTTGCTAGAATATATGTGGCCTTTCACCTCTATAGTTGAACAGCTCCGTTAAATACTAATTTCGTACTTATATCAATTATTTTTGTTTATTTTATTTATTTATATATATATCTCTCTCTCTTATTTTTTCGTTTTCGTTTTCTTTTTCCTTTCTTTTTTAACAAGGCCGTAGCCACACACATGCATGCACCCTCATCCTGTTTTCTTTTTCCTTTCTTTTTTAACAAGGTCGTAGCCACACACATGCATGCACCCTCATCCTGTAATAGGGGAATTGTGCAAGCGGAGGATCGAACCTCCGACCACTTGCTCACTAGCGAGGAGGCGGCTTACGACTAGACTACTAGGGCACTTTCTACATCTGTTTTGATATCTTGAGAAATAATAAGCAAACCAGATCTTACTGATTATTCTTCACGAAGTCTTTTAAATATATATTTTTCTAAATAAATAAATATTTTTTGAAATGTTTATGTTCCGTTTGGTTCGTTGTTTTGAAAATCCATTTTAAACTTTGTTTTTGAATATTTTTATGAAGTTGTTTTTGGTGATTTTCGAAAACAATATATTGTTTGGTAAACTGTTTTCATAAAACTATTTACGTGCTTCTGCACTTGCCAAAATGCAGTACTAAATCTCTATATTTTATATGTGTGATTACAGGGCTGCGATTCTTCATTTTTTAATTGGGAAAATAACAAATTTTTTATTTACCTAAATAACACACAAAATATGCATATATTGGTCCATTTACATGAAAATCTTGCACATGCATATCAAAACCCTCCTAGATTTTAAGACAACTCATTAAAGTAACTACAACTCATCCAGTCCCTGTCGTGTGGGTACTGTATGTTCGCATATACATATTTGTTGTGTTGGTTTAGGAGTTTGCTGACTGAGTTACTGCTATCTGAATTTGTTTATAGTTGTTTTTTCCAGTCAGGATGTTCTTATTATAAATGCTTTTGACTACAGGATGGGGCTCTACGGCCTGCTGAACTAGATGATCTTTTCTCAACTGCACCTGAAAGGTGATTTTTTTTCAGTTTTTGAATAGAAATGAACAATTTGTTAATGCTTTCTATTATTGAATTTCTTTTTGTTATTTACTCTGTTTAGTGTACTGTAGTTTCACTACAGTAGGTTTGTGTTACAATGTGGCTTTTGTGTACATGAACTTTGTTTATGCGGATTTTCTTTTCTTGACTTTTGCTTGTGTTATTTTTATGTTAGATACAAATCTTTAATAATGAATCTTTATTTGAATTTCTACTCTTTTAATTTTTGTGTAGAAACAAATAATTTTTTATTGCTTTCTACTTCTGAATTTCTATTTGTTATTTACTCTTTTTAATGTACTGTAGTATGCACTCTAGTTGGGTTTGTGTTACAATATGGCTGTTGTGTGCATGGACTTTGTTTTTGTGGATTTTCTTTTCTTGACTTTTGCTTATCTTATTTGCATATTGACTACACATATTTAAAAATAATTTTTGACCTTTATCTTAGCATTTTCATTGGTATTGCTGCTTATTTCTCATTGTTAATTTATAGTTGGATTGAGTTTCCATTGTCTCTTCAACCATTATGGCTCTGTTCAGCATTGCTGTGGTTGGAAAGTGCTGGAAGAAAAAATATGTTTAACATCAAAATTTTGTTAGCGAGTAAAAACACTTTTTTGAAAGCCCCTCAAAGCATCTTTTAAGGTGTGGTGAGAAAAAGTCTAAAAAGCAGTTATGGAGAAGTACGTTTGGCAAAATACACTTTTAATCAAGTTTACCAAACACCTGTTATGAGTTGAAAGTGCTCTTGGAACCAAAAGCACTCCCCAAAGCAAATTTTGTACGTCCTTGTGTTTTTCCATATGATCTGTCACTTTTTTCATGAGAACAAGTAAAATTTCCAACTTGCCATAATTAAGAACAATTCTTCAGTTATTTCTAGCAAATTTAGAAATATTAGCCATGTTGGATATGCATATGAATATAAATTTTGTAGTCTTGTCTGATGAACATCTTATTTTATGAAGCAGGTGTTATTGAATTTTGCGGATAACTTAGTCTAATTGTTGCATGTAAGTTGTAGCAAAACTCAATCTTAGTAAAACATAATTAACAGTGAATTTCATGTTACAAAAATTTGTACATTTTTTTGTGCACTGTAATGCATTAAAAGAACTTCCATTTAATTTAACCTGTAATATGATAACATAGAGAGATAAAAATAGAGAAGTTATTACAATTAATGTAGAAAATTATAAAAATCATTCAACCGTACATGCTTCCAGGTACAGTTACCATATCAACAATAATAGACAAGCTGTTAAAAAAATTTATAAGAACAACATTGTAATCATTAAAATACTATAGCAAATAAGAAGGCGTATACTTACCTCGGATGGGGAGGAGTTCAAATTAGATGTACATCCCATCAATAGCCTATAGGTTAAGTCACATTTTATTATTAGAAATTATCACCATATTATGAAGAATGTACCAAAACAATTGACAAGGAATAAATAAAAATTCATGTCCTGATTCTTAATCTTACATTTGCACGAGTGCAAAATTTTCACAACAGTAAACCAATTCATAGGTAGACTCATATAGCTTACTGGGCTAACAAATCACAAAATCCCCAACACGAGTTCAACTTCACTACTCACCTACTCACAACACAAACAAGTAACTGAAACTTTGTGATCCAACTACTTTGTACTAAAGTCGAATACTAAACACACAGTAACATAATATTCAAATGCTTATGAAAGTTTAATTATATTGCTTATGAAAGTTTATGATCCAAGCGACTTAAAGGTGGCCGTTGGGCTATGACCCGATCAGCCTGCGGTTTTCTTGATAAAGAGGGTATTATGCTTTTTGGATCCTTAGGAGTGAGCTACATTGACACAAGAATCTCAACAACATAATTAATACCATACATAGTAACTTATCTTTCACCTTATCCTCCTCTAAATTGGGCTCCTTTTCACTATCAATTTCTGTTGGCAAATATGAACTATTATTTAGGTTCTTTGATATACTGCAAAACATTAATGAAGTATAATGAGACACGCCATTGGGATAACTTGGGGATTTTTTCTGATTCCCAAAACGTGCTGGAAAGTTATATTTTCTTTTTAATATCCTAATGATATAAGCCCTATAACCATATGACTTGGCTTTGTCTTTTAATTTGTCTTTCTATTTTTTGATGTGCTTCTGCTTCATTTTTTTATCTGCTTCAGCCCATGGTTTGAAGGCCCTTATAAGGATGCTGCAGAAAAGAATGTATTAGGAGGATTAACTCTTGAAGGATTTCTGTCTGAGGTATGCTCTAATCGTTTTTATTTTATTTTTTGCTTTCAAACTGAATCTCTTGCAAAAGTTCTTACCCAGTATTTTTGTAAAATATCTAAATTTCATGAACTTCTGTATTATGATTGGTTATCAATTTCCATGTCAGTTTGCCATGTGTTGTCACTCATCGGTTATTAAATTGTGAAGCTTCAAATCTTTCATAAATTGTTTTTTCCCCTTAAATCTAACTATTAAGATGAAGGTAAATAATGTAAAATCCTTTGAAAGAGGTGATTTTCTCGTATAAAGCGATTGTAATCACTTGGCGGGGCCATCTCATAGTTGTCAAATCATGATACAAATTGTGTATCATTTTCTCATAATATTGTATCTTATATCATATCTTCAGATAAATTAACACTTGTCCAAAAGTGATGTAAATCAATGATGCATCAATTTCTATGATCATAATTCATATAGGTAAATCAATGACATTAAAGGAAGATAATGATATACCTATGGAGTCACCAAAAATTCTTAACACATTAATTAAAACTGTGCATAACTGCATGTCTTTATTATTACATTATCTATTATCCTTAATTCCTAATAATGTAAACTAGATTAAAAAATTTACTAATGTATAACTGATTGTGTACTAGTATTCTGTATTACTATAGGAGTTGCATATGTGGATGACACTATTTTTGTGATGTAGGCATATTACATATAGTCATCTAGTTTATATCTAAAGACCTTCCAGTTATAGGTGAATAAAAACTAGCACAAAATATGAGAACAAGATACTTTATGATTTGAACTAAAATTATTAATAATGTACCTCTAATTAAAAAAAGCTAAACTGATTGATCAATAATTGTCTGTAGTAACTAACAACACAAATTTATTGCAAAAGTTTATTTTTTTAAGCGAACTTGCATTTACAAAAAAAACTTAAAATTGCGTGAGGAAATAGTTCGAGAAAACATATAAAACCAATGGAAAAAAGAAAGGACGAGAGAAGAAAGTAACAACGTTGGAGAGTAGAAATCCCAAAGAAGAAGCAACCAACGTGCTATTTGCAATAAACCCAAGAACAAGATGAACAAAGTGGAAGCAATAAAGAAGAAAGTGAAAGCAGATAAACAAAGAAGAAATTTTATCATGTTGGTACAAAACCCTAAAGATCTTGGTTTGGGGCTTTAAAATGGGCTTTCAGGTGAATTATATAACAAAACCCGAATCTAGATTCACAAGTAAGCTACTATTTTTCATATCGTATATCAGTGCAAAACGTATCGTATCGCAACATACAATACGGTAAAATAAGATTCTTTAAGCTTCAGATTAATCGCATGAGATACATAAATTCGTTACATATCATATCGTATCGATATACATATCGCAAGATATGCAAGATATTGACAACTATGTGAACAATCAACACCGTTCATCATGATTTTTATGTCATAAAATGCATGTGTATAAAGAACCAAGCTGTTTGGAGGTTGTTTACTCATGCATCATGTGGTCCACTTTGTTCTATTGTTGAAGACTGTTCATTTTGCAAATAATTGATGCATAAGTAAGCGACCACCAAACGGTTTGATTCTTTATCTCCATGCATTTTATGACAAATTTTTGTCAAATGGTGTTGATCGTTTATAGGTGGCCCCGCCATCTGATTACAATCTCTTTGAAGGTGAAAATCACCTCCTACTATGAGGCTCATTTTTCTCTTGTGTGTGTGTAAGTGATCCCCAAAGAACTGATCTTATAGCTTAATTTAGGATCCAATATCCACGAGCCATTATGAGCCATCAGATATGAGATTTATTAGATCCAAATGCTCAGAATCCTTCACTTAATCTAAAAGCGGAAAAAAAGTCAGAAATAACCTAAGGCCCGGTTCACTTGCAAGAAAACCAGATCGTTTTTTTTTGTAGCCATTCGATCTTCCCAAAATGTGCGCTCCGAATGCTCCCCGATTCGCGCCTATCATGAAACTTAAAATAAGATGGGGTCAAACTCTTTAGCCGTCCGATCTTCCCAAGATGTGTGCTCCGATCGCTCTACGATTTACACCCATCACAGAACTTAAGTGACGGTGGGGTCAGAACTCTGCAGTCGTTCGATCTCCCAAAAAATGTGCGATCTGGTCGCTCAATTCGCGCCCATCGTAAAACTTCAATAGAGATTTGGTTTGGGCTTGAACCGGGTTTTTTGATTTTTTTGGGTTTGTTTTTTTTCCCGCCTCCCGATGCGTGCCGATTTAATCGGACGGCCTTCAGATCTATGCGGGAAGAGTATCTCAAACTATGGTATCAAATCAATTCCCCTATATATATATATATATATATATATATATATATATATTTATATATTTATATTTATATATATAGGGTAAAAGGGATATGAGCAACTTGCTCATTTAGTAAATGAGCAAGTGATAATGTGGCATTCATGTGATACATTGGACAACTGTCCCTTTTAAGAATTTTCCAATCACATGCATGCCACATCATCAATTGCTTATTTACTAAATGAGCAAGTTGCTCATACCCCTTTTTCCCATATATATATATATATATATATATATATATATATATATATATATATGGAACTCGGAGCTCTCTTGAAGATTTTCCTATATATATATAGAGAGAGAGAGAAATGATCCGGTGAGAACTCGGTGAGACCATATGGGAACTTTTCATGTAGTTAGAAATGATTTATATCAATATTATCAATATGTATTATCTGATTGGCAATAATCTGAAATTATTCCCCACCCCAGTCTACATTATCTACATTATCTGCCAGGCTCTTTGTTTTCTAATTTATATGAGGAGATAATATTTTAGCATGCACAGTACGTCATAATGTATGATCATTGCATTCATTTGTTCAATTGACTCGAGCTTTCTGTTTGTTAGGATTCAATTAGTCTCACTGGATCCTGTAATTGTAGTGGGCCTTCATGACACTTCTAGATCCAGCAAGTAGTGCAGCTAACTTGACATACGTTGAATACACTGGAGATACTTCATCAGCATTTCATATAACGAGAAGAAGGCGGTTAGATCGCAAGAGACAACAGTCACAACGAAATGTTATCCAATGCTTTGTCTTTGGGCCTAGGAATGCTGGGAAGTCTGCATTGTTAAATTCGTTGATTGGAAGGTTCGTTTCTAAATTGTTGTGCTCTGATTAGTAGCTCTTCATTCCTGAAATATTTTGATTAGTTACATTTATTTATGTTATTTATTTTTATTTATTTATATTTGTTTTTTTGATTTTTTGAATTTCTTTGAAGATCTTGTATGATCTATGTGATATCCTAACGGTGCAAATTTGTTTTACTTTGCAGGCCCTTTTCTGAAAAGTATACACCTACAACCAGTGAGCGTTTTGCTGCAAACACTGTGGATCTGGGTGCAGTAAGTTTACATCCACTCTTAATTTCTTCCAACACTTTATCTGAAGTACTGAAACTTTTTGTGCTTTAAACAAGGCAGCGAACCTTTGGTTTTAGATAACTTTTGGATCAGGGATAGTGTTGTCTAGATATGGCACTAGGCTGTTTTTTTGCCAGCTTGTGCTATGAGAGGCTTATAGCAGTCATGCTTTGTGCTGTGCCTTTCATGACAGTGTCTCTACTTGTGCCACAAGCGTTAAGGGTGCCCAGGGTGCCCTGCTTGTTGTAATCATGCTAGCATGATTCAAAATTATCTAAAATTAAAAAATTAGTGAAATTTGATGTTTTCCTTTTCAAATTATTGAATCTAAACAATTGATTGTAAGATTGTTTTTCGTTGTTCTTGAATGGAATCTACTTTCAGTCAGTAACTCTTGTTGTATGTCAGTTGTGCTGGCTCGTCTCAAGAATTGTGGGTCTTGTGTGTGCTGCGTCACACGATAGTTGTGGCACAGTGTTAGTGTGCAAGGGTTATTAGAGTTGACATGGCCATTAAGTCGTGTTCGTGCCAGGCACGTCATGTGTTATGCCGTGCTGCCACAACACAAACTTTTTTTTGTTCCTCTTGCACTGAGCCAGTCAGCTTCACTTTCATTTTTAGTTTTGCTTATAGTCTTAGAATCTTTTTTCCCTTTTTGAAACGTATTTGGTACACCCTGTTAATTAATTTACATGCAAATATTTCAGTTTCAGTATTTGTTATCATATGATTATGCTGTTACTTTAATTGATTTTATATGGATAAAAACTATTTCGTTTTTGTTATATGTATAAGTAATAATTTCATTGTTGTTATTGAAGGGGATAAAAAAGACTCTGATAATGAGAGAGGTGCCAGAAGATTCAGTCAAAACTCTTCTCTGTAACAAGGAATCTTTGGCAGCATGTGACATTGCTGTCTTCATTCATGACTGGTATTGGAGAATATTTAGTTACACTGTTTCCTACGTTGTTTCTTTCTGTTCAGCATTGTGCATAAAATCCTGGATTCTCTTTTCGTAGTGGTCATCATCACTCCGAAGGTTGTCAAATCATGTATCGTTAAATGGTTTTCGTATTGAGTATCGTAAGATATCTTGGTACATATGCAAAAAGTTATATTTATAAACTATACAACGAAAATATTCTCTAGAAATATGAACAAATTTAGAACATGGAATGAGTAACTAACATTAATAATTGTTTAAAAAAACTTGAGATGCAAACAAGAGGTGCCAATAGCAATAAAGCACTTTAAAGATTTAATCTTTAACAAATTTAATTTCTTATTTTAGGTGGTACAGACTTTAATTCATAATTTTTGATGTCTTGTTGAGCAATAAAAAAAATAAACATTTAGAATTTAAAGATGCACACAGCTATATACCTTTTGTGGAAGTAAAAAAATGCATTTTGTTAAATAACTAATTAACAATCTAATGGTTTAGTTGATATTTATTATAAAACAAATTAAGTAGTTCTAAGATTCAAATATAAAAGCCAAAATCATATTACATCGAAAATACCAAGATAAATAAAAAATGAGTCAAACATCAAAATCAGTTCAGTTTTTTACCCCTAAAGTGTATCGTATCGTATCAGAAGATATGTATCGAATTGTGCGGTACACCATGTATCGAACGATTAATTGTAACATGCGATACACATCTGATAGTATCGTTTTGCATGTGGATCGTATCGTATCGTACAATATGTAAGTCTCGAAATTTTTTGTGATGTTGCAATTAGAATTAAATTGCTTGTTGCATCTTATTACTGACATTAGAGTGTGACAGTTGTGGTTCTGGAATCTGATAGGTTTTCAAAGGTTTAAAAATTTTCAAATTTTTTTTCTTAGGAGATAAGCATGGTGTTGCTGCCATAATTTTCCATTTTTTCCCCTCAAGAATTTTTATCAATGAAGACTACCTTAATGAATTTGTATGAGATCTTTATTACTATAGACGAACTTGATAACAATTAATAATGGCTGCACATGATTGTACTTTGAATACTGTATCTATGATGAACTTCCATTGTGCATTCCATATTGTTGGATTATATGAGAAGTGTTGAATATTCTTTTCTTTTTCTTTCCCCTCTTTTCCCCTATCAGCTCTGATGAAAATTCATGGAAAACCACAACAGAGTTGCTTGTGCAAGTTGCGTCGCATGGAGAAAATACTGGCTATGAAGTTCCTTGCCTTATTGTCTCTGCTAAAGATGATCTTGATCCTTATCCTCTTGCTATACAAGATACCACAAGGGTATTTGTCTAATTTTCTATATATTAAGAAGTATACTTGGATGGTCATGTTTTGCCTTCCTTTCTATCTGGTGTTTCATAGTTTTAACCACCATGTTTGAATGTCAAATTTTATTATGATCTGCTTATTATGTTTTGTATTCTCATGTATATAGTATGCTTAACATATCCTGGTACTGAGGATAATATAGAAAAGGGTTGTGGTAGTACTATAGTACACCAATTTACTGAAAAATTATGTACAGGTGAAACATCAGTTATTCTGTAAGTATGATATTACAATTCTTTTTTTCTGCAAAATGTTACAACTACAAGGAGGTTCATGAAAGAATTACAATTTTTATGAGCAACTATAAACCTGACTGTGGCCTTCTAAACCCGTGCCAAATTCCCTTTGATGAGATCTAGGAGAAGAGAACATGATGGCGTAAATCCTAGAGAAGGTATAATAACATACCTTTGGTCATGAAGTTTGGACTTGTCAACGCAAGTCCAACCCTCCAAACAGTGAAGAACTTAGAAGGGGGGAGATTGTAGATTTGCTACAGTGGTTGCATTCAACTATAAGGTGCACAGAAGGCCAGAGAATCAGAGAAAACACATTTCTAGTAATCGTTTAACAATGCTTGTGAATGCAAAGTCATTGGCTACTTGCAACCTACTTTGTTCCTTATTTCCGGCTTTTGTTGAAATATGCAGGATTTGATTTCAGTGGTCTAATGCTACCTTTATTTATCCTCTTTTCACTTTTTTGGTTGCAGGTAAGCCAGGATATGGGTATAGAAACTCCTATACCTGTCAGTATCAAGTTACGAGAATTCAGCAATGTGTTTCAGAGGATCATTAGTGCAGCACAATATCCCCATCTGAGCATCCCCGAAACAGAAGCTGGGAAGAACCGCAAACAATATCGTCGATTTATGAATCGTTCTCTCATGTTTGTTTCAGGTAATTCATGTGTTTGGATATCTGTGAACTAATCCCTTTACAGCTCCACATAAACATCACATAAAAATTTTAAAGTTCTTGATTTGTTTGTAATTTGATAATAATTATAATCATTTGGTTATTTGGACCTCATATTCTTCAATCTTTGAAAAAGTTGAATCAATCAGTTTTTGGTTAATTAGAAATGATGTAGTGAGGCTGATACAAAGTACAAATGTCACACAATAATTAGATTATGATAATAATTAAACTAAAGTACAAATGTGTAGCGCCCTGAATTCCGTGCCCTGGAATTCGGGACACATGCCCAGAATCTTGACCTCAAGTGAGTACACAACACAAGAAGAATCACAGGAAATTAAAACTTTTTATTACCTTATCGTATCCACTACTTTGATGCTCCAGTACTCGACTCTCCTGCTCCCACGATCAGTCCTGCAACTAATCAACTGTGGGCACGTCGGTTGAATACAACTGACGCAATACAGATGAAACTCGTAAATCTCAAAAATCCTCAACAATCAATATTTGATGCAGAAGAAAAATGTGAAAATCAAACCACAAGTGTCAGTGTATGCCATGATTTTAGATTCTAATGCACAAACTCAAATTGCACACAATGCTCCCACTCTAATGCAAACTTGATTGAGAAACATATGCATCTCATACTACATACTCCCCAACTCGAGTTCGTTTTCTCCAGATGATAGGGTTTAATCCCTTGCTATGCATCATACTCTTGCACTCTTTTCTGTTTCCGACATTCATCTAGTGACTGGTAAGGTTGCAGTCGCTCAGTCTAGCTCCGCCTCTGCAGTCGAAAATTATTGATCATGCCACTGTATGCCGAGACCCTGTGGTCCTATGCCACTCCCCGCTCATACTCTGTCCAGCCCTTGTGGTCCTACGCCACTCCCGGACCTTATCCCAAAGTTGTTACAGACACATAGGTGACCCTGCAGGTCCCACCTGCTCCACCAAGAGTTCTAGAGCCCTGCTCTTACTCCCTGTTCGCGTTAAACAACATAGAACCTAAATGGTTATGTAGAGGTCCATCCCCTGACTTTCACAATTCTCAATTCTTATCACTAAATTCCAGAAATTAACAGTCGAGACAACGTCGCACGTGTTCCTAATGAGACGATGCCGCACGTATCCCCTTGACAGGTGAGTACACACCCAACTAGTGCCTGTCCTTATGGTAACCATTATACGACTTAAAGTTACAACTAAAATGTAATGAATGTAGTTGCAGTATATTGACTTTTTAAATTAATTATCTTTACCCAATTTTCATGGTTCTATGGTTATCACTTAGTTTCTTATCTAAGACATTTATATTATATTATTGGTTAATTAACCGGTTCCTAATTCCCATTTTACTTTTCTAACTAGGTTAATCCTATACTTGAACCCAAAGTGAAACTTAGTTTACATAATCAATTTATTAAGTCTCCAATCATGGTTCAACTTAGCCTCCAATCATGCTACTAGTTGACCCATACACCAACTAGTGCACTTAATGTGCACTACACATCACCGTTTGTATACTTCCAAGGATGCACATGACACACGTGCATAACTGCATTCTTCCATTACCGCATTTCATGCTTGTAACTAGGTTTAACTCCTACATGTATTTTTCTCATGCATATGTACGAACACTCATTCTTAGAATCCTTCGCTTCTACTATATGCTTCTATTCATCACCTCTATACAAAAAAAAAACTCTTAACATACATCAGTACCTTCATATAATTCTCTTGCATTTACAAGATCTAGAATTAATCTAGAGGTTGGTATTAATTACTCATAACATAATTACATGTTTTTTTAAACAATTTTCTACTTCAAGACCATTACATGTTCCTTTTAACAATTTTTTACTTCAAGACCATTCTTCATAAATCACATCAATGAATTTTTCTAAAATAATTACTAGAGATCAACAAACAAGCATACAACAACCATAACATTTTTTTATATTAACTAGTTATCATACAACAATAGAAACCAACTAGAAATCAACTAGTTTATGTATCAAGGTTAGAAGAATATCTATCTTTTCTTTTTCATTTCCTAGTGTCTTTCTACTACTACAACATGAATTTCTATTACATAATAATATATTATTATTATTATTATTATTATTATTATTATTATTATTATTATTTACTACTAAAATCATGAAATTTTCTAAACATATGCTTCTACACACACACACATCTACACACATATAATACAATAATTTCTAGCAACCATCAATTATTCATAAATTATCATCGAAAGAAATAGAGAATACCCACCTTATGTTTAAAGAGCTTAACCATAGCTTTAGCTTCGTCTCCTTAATCTTTTTGATTTCAAGCTCCAATAGCTCTTGGAAATTGATAATAAATTAATTAGAATTGGAACATAGGATGAAGAAATTGAACTAGGTGTGAACTAATAGTTTGCTTGGCTTCTTGCTCCAATAGTTCTAGGTCTAAAAAGTAGTATAGTAGGAGTAGTAGCAGTAGTAGGAAGTAGTAGTAAGATGAAGTAATAGTAGGATGAAGTAGTAGTAGTATGAAGTAGTATAGTATGAAGTAGAATATGAAGTAGTGAAGTAGAAAAATGAGTTAGGGTTACACTTATATATAGAGAGAGGTGAGAGAGTGGCCGGCCAATGCATGGGATAGGGTTAGGGTTAGTGTAGAGGTGTGTGGGAGTGTGTAAAAATTCCTAGAGGTGCTTAATCACCACTCTAATCCTTAGACCCTAATCTTTAGGGCCAACACATAAGCCCCCTTGAGCCTCTTTAGGTCAACCCTATGTCAAAAATTGTAGGCCATGGTGTCTTATATGCATATATATATATGGTGTAATGTATGCATGTATATATATGTAGTGTGTTGTGTATGTGTGTGTGTATATATATATACATATATATATATATATATATATATATATATATATATATATATATATATATATATATATATATAAAAGAAAATCTTCCATTGTGCACCACCCCTCCGTGTGCACTCGGCCTTCCCGCCTTCGTATCGATGATCCGAACCGTTCACATTGATTTACACATCTAAATTAGTTTAAATATGTAAAATCAAATCATTTGAAATTCATTTGCCCATCCATCATGTGACTATAAAAAATAATGAATTTCAGCCATACAATTTTGTAACACTTCAATGGATGGACAAATGAATTTCAAATGATTTGATTTTACATATTTAGACTAATTTAGATGTGCAGATCAATGTGAACGGTTCGGATCATCGATACGAAGGCGGGAAGGCCGAATGCACACGCCGTGTGCACCATAGGTGGTGCACAACGGAAGACTTCCTATATATATATATATATATATATATATATATATATATATAACACATATATATACACACACACACACACACACACACAATAATGTTTCATTAGTAAAATGTAGTAATACAAAAATAACAAAAATAAGCATTCATTATTATTATTATTGTATTTTTTTTTTTTTTGGGATATCACAAGTGGCTCACATATACGGAGTCGTGAGTGTGATAATTATTAAATTATGATATGTAGATATACAAAAAAGACTTGACTACTTTCTTTCTATTTTTTGTCCTGGCTATTTGTAACACCCCGGTATATATATAATATTATATAGAGATATATAATAATATATATATATATAAAATAAAAATAGAAAGAATGGAAGGAATGGAAGAAGTGATGACGTGGAGAAAGAAAGGAAAAAGAGATGAGTGGTTGATGGTGACCTATAGGATGATCCTATGGGGAATTGATGGTGTGGTGAGCCTATGAGATGATCTATGGGGCTATAGATGGGGTATTAAATGAAAGAATGGATGAGTGTGTGCTGGGGTGTGCTTTGACCGGTTGACCTGGGGAGTAATAGTCCCATATCGGCCATGAAGGAGAGAAAAAGAGAGAATATATTAGGAATTGCCAATGATAAGGGTACCCAACGGTTAACCACCCTTTTGAGGCAGCCTGTGGTGGGCGTGGCTAGAGTTCTGTGTCCGTTATTTCGCGTGCGCGCACGTGTAGCCGCATGCACAGCTGAGCCGGGCTCGGGGCGTTACACTATTAATTTGATATCAACCAATTATTTAATGCTAAATTTGATGTGTACGAAACTATAGTTAAGAGTAGTTACATGGAAACGTGACATGAGTTTCAAGTGAGTGGAACATATGTATCTATTCATGTAATATATCCAATTGAATAATGCCCCATAGTTGGAGAAACAATCATGACTGCTTGTATGGAAGATCCTAAATTGGAATTGGATGATGATAATACTATCAAGCTCATCGCACGAAGAGTTATCAGATAAGAAGCACAAAGTATTGGTATGGTACAGGACATGGGTATGGGTAGAAGACATGGAAATTTGACAAAAAGTTAGAGATCAGACATGGGAACTTGTTACATGGCTATATTGTTCTAATACAGTAACATCAGAATTATGGATATTTATTCCGGAGCTGTCCAACAATATAATTGTGAGTTACATAATCAAAAGTGTTGTTTCTTAGTCCATACCAAACTACAAAATATGAGAAGCTTGACAAAGATTAAGGGGATGTTTGGTTGGAACTGATCAATTATGGTTACTCTGATAATGTAGGATTCTATGGTTTATAATTCTCCTTTTCCTATGTTTTTGCAAGTAAAATAAGTGGAATCCATCTCTTTACAAAGATGTTCTCATGTTTGATGGCATTAATATCTCTAAAACAGTAACTTTACATTCTTTTACTTATATTTGGTTGTAAACTATTGCGAGTCTATCACAAGTTACTTTTAATTAATAGTTACTATTTTCGTGTTTCCTCCCAAAATTACCTTATAAAGAGAAAAAAATGGGTTTTCCAAATTTATGGCATGGCAATGTTGGCCCATAAAATTTATGTACCCTTATTTACCACAACCAAGTAGTGTAAAAGTTAATAGTGTTGGTAATTATGACACAAATGCAGGTGGCTATCATTTTAACCCAAATTCTTGCAACCAGACACCCCCTAATGTGAAAAATGTGAAGATGTCTTAAAAAAATGTTGATTATGTGCTCAATTAAGTATTGGGGACTTGTCCATGTATTACAATTTAGGACACGTGGGAGAAATTGTCAGATGTGTCTACGGAGTGTCCTTGGACTCGTCTGACATGCGTATGCCTATATGATAGAAGTGTCCGTACACCATAGGTTATTGGAGTTGCGGGTAATATTCTGGAGTCATATAAATTGTATGCATAAGTGTTAAATTTTATAAGTCTTCAACAATATTGGAATCATTCACATAAACAGTGTACACGTACACTGAGGCTATATAGGCTACATTACCTTATTTATTTTTCCTATGGGCGAGGTATGAGTATTATGCACTTCACATTTATATTACTAGTAGTGGTAATTGGTCCTAGTGCCAAATTTCTTTATATTTACCCAGCATTGGTATCGGGTCAGGTCGGGTCCTTCACCAGACCCGGACCCGGACCCGTGATATTTGGGTATGGGTCCGGATCCGGGTCCTCGCAAAAATTTCTACCTGTTCGGATCCGCGTCCGGTTCGGGTCCATTTTTTCCCCAGGTCCTGTTCAGGTTCGGGTCTTAAAAGCAGAACACATCGATTTGTAAGTTGGGAAGCTGGATAGTCTTGGCACCCCGCCGATATCAGACTAAAATTCTACGGTAAAACAAAACAGTAAAAGTCTGATAGGTCCGGTGTAGTTGAAGGATCGTCTCAGGTTCAGCCTCAGGCTTAACAACAGTTTGAGCCTCAAGCCTCAGTTTAGGCTCCCCCTTTATTCGAAGCTTCACTCAGGCTTGCACTGGACATGCCATAGCCAAGGCTCGAGGCTTGCGCCTCAAGCAAAAAGCGCGCCTGAACATAACAAACCCGACCAGACCGGACCCGGTCTTCACAACCCGACCCATCTTCAACCCTTCTCATATCCTGTAACTCTCCCAATTTTCTTTCATCCCCAATTTCAAATTCTAACCCCAATCGCCACATCCCTAACTCAATCTGCACTCATCCTCATTAATCTCCTCACCCTCTCAACAACATCGACGACGACAACGAAGCAGCTCGACACGACAACATACAACAGATCAGCGGCTACAGCGGAAGTAGATCGGTTGCACCGTCGGCCTTTTTACTCAGTCTCCAAACTCTCCAGTCCTATTGTGGTTTCTTTCCTTTCTGTTTTTATACTTTTATGGTTTCTTTCTTGGGTTTTCGTCTATCTTTGCTTATGATATTTTTGCAAGTTACTTCGAAATAAAATTGTGAAGCTAGTTCATTCCATAATTTACTATAATCATGAAATCATGCCTTATTCAAAAAGTTGCTTCATATTTCATTGTAGAGCATGACTAAATACTATGGTCGGCTAACTTTAAGTTATTTCTGTAATTTTTTAAAATACCTTACTATTTACTAAGACTGTAATACAGTAATATTGTATGCTCATTACAAAATTATTTAATTTGATACTAGTGTAATTTTACTGTATGCTCATTACTGGAATACTGTAATATTGTATGTTGTATGGTAAGTATCTTCATTACTGTAATACTGTATGCTCATTATTGTATGAACAATGAATTCAAGGTTAACATAATATTATTGTAGTTTTTGCAGAGGGACACATTGTATCACTTTGTCTTTGGGGCAAGAAACACATTATAGTTATACATTACAGAGGAACACATTGTAGTTTTACAAAAATGATAACTTACACACTCATCTTGACCATTGTATGATATATTTTGTTGCTATGATGTTATATTGTTTATATAATCTTATTTGTAAATTTAAAAAACCCTCAAAAGTAATAATGAGCCTCGGTTAAGTGAGGCTTACGCCTCAAATTACGCCTTGCGTCTCAGGTTTTTTATGGGGTAGTGAAATTGCGTTGCGCCTTACGCCTTCGACTACACTGGATAGGTCTATTCCTTGGTTTGTTCTGTTAATCCTAAAGAGGTCAATTTTATTTCAATGGTAAAAGCAATAAGATATATAAAACTTGTCTCAAAATATTTGAAGAAATGAGCATAGATCTGAAAAGTTCTACTTATCTGACACTTCAACTATGAGTATTAATCTTCGACAGTGAAGATCTTGAAGTGTTTAGAATGGGAGCTGCAGTAGTGGTTCAAAAGCTACAGACTAAGTTGTGTACAATCATGATCAATAGCATTTCTTGTAGCAAATTGTAATAGAATACTACCAATATTGGTAGAATACATATATAAATACTGTGATGTAGACAATCAACATATTATAGTGACGGTGAAATGGGTTAACATGAGAAAAATAATTACAGTACAATACAATTCACTATGTCAAAGCTGTTTCAAATTATTTGATACACAACACCATAGCATGAGATCACGTCAAAATCAAGCAGCCATGATCAAGCTACAATGCTCAAGCATGGCATTAACATTATTTATATAAAATTACAATAGCATACTAGTATATCTGCCAGAAAGTGTGTGTGTGTATATATATATACACACTGTTATAGTGAAAGGGAAATCAGTTAGCATCAGATAAATACTGTGATATAGACAATCAGCATATTATAATGACAGAGAAATGGGTTAACATGAGAAAAATAATTACAGTACAATACAATTCACTATGTCAAAGCTATTTCAAATTATTTGATACACAACACCATAGCATGAGATCATGTCAAAATCAAGCAGCCATGATCAAGCTACATTGCTCAAGCATGGCATTTACATTATTTATGTAAAATTACAATAGCATACTATAAAGCAACACAAGCATTAAATGACATCGAACTCCAGCACCCATGATCAAAGCTATAAAGCTCTCTCCCCAAATATTGTATTTTGTTTATCCCCTATTTCTAAAATCAGCAACAAAATCCCCCTTTAGACATTCATCCCAACTTCATTTCTGAGCATCCTTGATAATGTTGACCGTACATCAATATCAAACTGCTGCAACTCTGGGTATGGAGGATCTTCAACCTGTATAAGCATTAGAAAAAAACCATAAATAAATAAATGAAAATGATACTTGCCAATTTCCCATACTACTCTCAAATTTGTATACATGTTC
This sequence comes from Hemerocallis citrina, assembly GCA_017893485.1. Taxonomy (NCBI): domain Eukaryota; kingdom Viridiplantae; phylum Streptophyta; class Magnoliopsida; order Asparagales; family Asphodelaceae; genus Hemerocallis; species Hemerocallis citrina. Next base: position 81,122,315 of record CM030362.1, read on the forward strand.
AAGTTAGGGATACTCTATTGACATGATAGCAACAAATAGTTTATCTTAAATACAAGCTAAGCAAGTTTTATTTATAATTTTACTGTACTTCTCTGAGAATTAGTGTAGCTAAAAACCTCATTGGGTTTAGAGATGGAAACTTTGTGTTTAAGATTTGTATAGTTTTAGACTAAAAGTATTCGATTTTTTATTTTTTGAAGCAGTTAATGAATCAAACAGCAAACATTAGTCATCAAAATTGAATATAATGACAATCAGGCAATGTATTTTAACTAAAGAAGTATAGAACACACAATTATATATTAAACAGATAAATTAAAGAATGTTGTTATAAAAAAGTAGCCAAACTTTTGAAGTATTTATCAATCTTGCTGCAAATGTAAATCAAAATGAAAACAAGAACAATGTAACTGTTGTTACACTTGAAGCAGTTGCTATGTTCTAAAGATTCTTCTCTTGATCATTCTAAGCTTTAGTTTTGTTAAGGTAGTCTTAGTTTAGTCCCACATCTGAATTAAACTTAGAACTAATCTTTGTACTCTCCTATATATAGAAGGCACTGTATTCAGTTATTAGCAATCCAATAAAATACTATTTTCAGTCTCTATACTTTAACATGGTATCAGAGCCTACAAAAAATTAGGGTTTCCACTATTCCAAAAAAAAACCCTAATTATCTTCTAATCCTTCCCTGCCGCCTATTTCCTTCTTCCTCTGCTAGACTCCGAACCCACCCCGTCGAGCCCCCTCGACCACCGTCTTTCTCTCCCCGAAGCCACCACCTGCAACCATCGTCGCTCCACACCCCTGCAGCCACCCGTCGACCGTCGCTCCACACCCCTGCAGCCTCCCGTCGATCGTCACTCCGCACCCCTGCAGACACCCGCCGACCGCCGCTCTGCATCCCTGCAGCCTCCCGTCGACCGTTGCTTCTCACCCCTGCAGTTGCCACCTCCTCGCATCCCCCGTTACTCCACCTCCGCAGTCCCACCGCTACCTCGACTCCGCAACCCGAAGCTTCACCTTGCTGCCACGACCCGACCGAGGCCTCCCCCCCCACTCCTCTGCCTCTACTCATCCCTGCCCCCCCCCTGGAATCAACCCCCCTGACCCCTACCCCACCTCTACTCATCTTGTAAAAAAAGGTCGAAAAAAAGTAAAAAAAAAACGAAAGAAACAAATATGCTTACCTCATGATGCGCGATGTTCTGTAATACGTGCCAACTTTTGATGCCCTCTTCACTTATCCTCGCGTTTATTTCTTCAGATCTGATTTTGATCTGCTTCTATGACTATTTTCACTACTTCAACGGCGACCTCTCCTCCATCGGTGAACCCATATTCTTCCACTGTTGCTCCTATGGATGGTCAACCTCCTTCCAATCTATTATTTCTGCTGAAGCGTACCAACCACTCTGCAACATGCTGTCCCCTCCATCTGGTAACTCTATTCACTTAGGTAATGCTTGTCATGTTTCTCACATCAATGGATAATTTATTCAGGTATTTCTGAACATATGACTCAGTTATCACTTTCTTCATACTCTTTGCATCCAAATTATCATGTGCGTATTGCTGATGGCTCACTTGTCCCTGTTGAAGGGGTGGGCGATATCTCTCTTACTTCGGACATTCATCTTACATCAGTTTTGCTTATTCCAAACTTTTCTAATAGCTTATTATCCGTCTCTAAACTTTGCAAAGATTTGAACTGTTCAGTGAAATTTTTTCCTTCTCATTGTGTGTTTCAAGATACTACGATGAAACACACAATGAGAAAGGTGATTGGCACCGGTCGTGAACAACATGGGTTATATATCTTGGATTCTCCAGTCTCGGCATTATTTTCTTCCGCTAATCCTGAATTGTGGCACCGCCGACTAGGACTTCCTTCTTCTACAACCCTTAAGCACTTAGTTTCAGGTTTTGAGCATTCCTGTAAGGTATCCTGTGAGTCATGTGAATTCGGTAAACATCATAGAGTTTTCTACCCAGGATGCATCAATAAACGTAGTGAACATTTGTTTGATTTAGTGCATTCTGATGTTTGGGGTTCTATTGGTTTTTCCACATTAAATAACTATCGTCATTTTGTTACGTTTGTTGGTGATTTCTTTCGTATGACGTGGTTGTTTCTTTTCAAAGATCGTTATGAAGTATTTAAAGTTTTTCAAGAAGTTTTCTTCGAGATACAAACATAATTTGGCACAACTCAAATGTTTTCGTTTTGATAATACTAAAAAATACATGAGTTTGCATTTTCATTAATTTTTTTTCTCAACATGGCATAATTCACCAAATTTCTTGTGCCTACACTCAACAAAATGGTGTGGCGGAACGCAAAAATGAACATTTATTTAGCACTGGTCGCTCTTTGATGTTTGAAATGAAGGTTCCCAAATTTTATTGGAGTTTTTCAGTTCTCACTACATGTTTTCTTATTAATAGAATACTTGCTCCTATTCTTCAAAATCAATCCCCATTTAACCTGGTATTACCATCTAAAAATCCATTTTCTCTATCTCATGTTTTTGGTTGCACTTGTTTTGTTCAAATTCTCCAAACCAGCACTAATAAACTTGACCCGTGTGCTACTAAATGTGTATTTTTTGGGTATTCTTGTTTTTCGAAAGGCTGTCTTTGTTATTGCCCTTCACAGAAAAAAAATGTTTACCTCCGCGGATGTTTCTTTTTTTGAAAATAAATATTTTTTTGAACATATTCATTCACACAATCCTGATTTACCAAGAGCTATTGTAGAGTCTTGATTTTCCACTTCTACCCCTACTGCAAGTAACACCTTCCCCACCACTGCCGCCACCGCCACCACCATCGCCTCCACCACTTCAGGTTTATGTCAGAAGACGTCAGACTCGTTCAGACTCGGCTATCCACAATGTACCCTCTGTTGTTCACCCCGTGCCAACCCTTCTATTGGTAATATCCCTAACACAGATGATTTACCTATTGCTCACCGTAAGGCTAAACTTTCTTGTGCTCACTATCCTATTGCCCAGTTTTCTTTTCTATTGAACAGATCTTTTCGGACCTTTACTTCATTGGATTCCGTTTTTATTCCTAACAATGTTCAGGAAGACTCAAGCACCCTGGTTGGACAACAGCTATGAATGAGGAAATGCATGCTCTTCAGCAAGATGGTACTTGGCAGTTGATTCGTCTCCCTGTGGGTGGTGAAACAATTGGTTGTAAATGAGTATTTACTGTCAAACATAATCTTGATGGCACAGTTGACCGCCTCAAAGCGCGAATTGTTGTTAAAGGTTAGTCACAGGAATCTGGGGTTGACTATGCAGAGACTTTTTTCCCGGTTGCCAAACTCACTTATGTCCGTGTCCTTATCTTTCTTGCATCAAATTGTTCTTGGCCCCTTCATCAGCTTGATGTCAAGAATGCTTTTTTCAATGGCAACTTGAAAGAGGTGGTGTATATGCAGCAACTTCCTGGTTTTGAGCGATAGGGAGAGAATCTTGTATGTTCGCTCAAAGTCTCTTTATGGCCTTAAACAGTCTCCACGAGCTTGGTTATGGAGTTTTATGGCTCAAGTCTCCTTCGAGACCTGGTAATCTCAGTATCATCTCCAGTTCCGCTGTACTGTAATAACCAAGCTGGTATGCATATTTATGAAAATCTAGTGTTTCATGAGCGTACAAAATACATCGAGGTTGATTGTCACTTCGTTCGGGATGAGTTGGAGAAGAAAGTGATCTCATTTTCATGTCTGGTCCGGTGAACAACTTGCTGATATCCTCACTAAAGCACTAGCTCCTAAGCTCTTTCAAACTTTCTTGAGCAAGCTTAGCTTCGACAATATCTACGCACCAGCTTGAGGAGGAGTGTTAAAGTAGTCTTAGTTTAGTCCCACATCTGAATTCAACTTAGATTTAATCCTTGTACTCTCTTATATATAGGCGGTAGTATATTTAGTTATTAGCAATCCAATAAAATACTATTTTCAGTCTCTATACTTTAATAAGTTTCATATACAAGTTAGAAACATGAATAAGAATATCATAAAGATTGAATCATTCTATGATAAAATTAAAAAGTGAGCTAACTTTTTGACCAAGAATCATCTATCTCTCTCTTTCTTCGGCCATGAGCATCAAACTGACAAGTTAATAAAAAAACGAAAGAACACAACTTAAATAGCATGAACTCAAATACTCAATTATACATATGACTAATAATGAACAACTCAATTAGATATTAAGAATTATCTTTTCCTCTCTTTCTTACTTGTCATCAACTCTCTTCTTCCTCATCACATCCTTCTTCGATAAAGCCTCGTAGATCTATATCCATTACATGTTAGTCAATATATGCGATTGAAGCATATAAATCATTTACTTAAAGTATATAAAGAGATTCAATAACATTAAACTATCTTGATCGTTTGGCACATTTCCTCGCATTCAATCTTGAGCACATATTAAAGATTGAATAGTGGAGCCCTTCAAGCAAGATCGCTTATCACTCACCACTTTAGAACCGGTTCTAAAAGCCGACTCAGCTACTAGTGTTGACGCTAGAATGACTAAAATATCACGGATCATGGATGCTAAAATAGGGTATTTCACCTCATTCACGGACCAATGCTCCAAGACATCAAGCATTTGGTATCGGGAAATACCTATTGAATACATACAACCATTTTAACTAAGAATACAAATAACTAATATAAAAGATAGTTTTTGAATTTAAACACTAATTCATTGTACCTCTTATTCCAAATAAAGCTGAGTTCATTCTTGGATGGTAAAGATCTCTTAGAAGTATTCTTGAAGTTATAGTATGATTGCATGAGATGCTCACCATCTAAATGATCCATGCTAGAAGACGCTCTAACTTCATTTTCTTCTGCACTTATGCTAGGTACCAAACAAAGCATCTAAGTTTGCTTGAACATCATCCACTTGTTGGGCTGCCCTTAAACCCTGCACTTGGTTTAGCATAAATTCCACAAAGTCAAACTTCCTCCTTGGATCGAAGACGACTGCTATGGATAAAATCATGCAATAGTCGTCCCAATATTGCTTAAAATTTTCCTTCGTTCCCTATTGAATTTTCTTGACGGTTGGGCTATGCCACTAACTTCTCAAGTGGAAATCAATCTTGCAAACTTGATAGAAATACAAATTTGATGTTGGAATCTTCGAGCTCGAAAACACATTTGTTGAATCATCAAACAGTTTAAGAAACTTGCAAACCTCCCTACTCATCGACCAATCCATATCTAAGGTGGATGTTTAAAGTACCCAATAAATGAAATTTTCAAATGCTTCTTTGCCCTCCAAGGTCCTATCCAACATTTTATAAGTAGAATTCCACCGTGTTGGGCTATCAATTCTTTGTTTTCTGTCTTAACTCGGCTTCAATTTTTTTTTTTTGCAGTCATCAAAAGTTTGCAACCTTTGCGAAGAAGAAGTGATAAACTTAATCGCATCACGGATTTGAACAATGGAATCATCTAGATCCCTCAACCCTTCCTTGACTACTAAATTTAAAATATGCGCCGAACACCTTATATGTAAAAACCTACCATCAAAAGGGCGAGATGATTTGTATTGTGTTTTAATATTATTAGCAACCACGTTATTCACCAAACAATTATCCTTAGCAAGAGAAAATAGTTTGCCTTCAACCTCCCAATCTAATAAGCATTTGCTCAATGTCTTACTAAGTGCCATCCTTGTATGTCTCTCATTTAACTCAAACAAAATTGAGAATTTTCTTATGTAGTTTCCATTCCTCATCAATATAATGAGCCATGAAACTCATATATCCCTTAGTTTGATGTCATGTCCATTTATCGTTTGTCAAACTAATTTGTCCATGTGCACTAACAATTGAATTTTTTCAACAACTCATTTTCTTTCCGATATAATTCAATGCAATCTTTAGTCATTGTGGCCCTTTTAAACTGTCTAAATTCAGGTCTTAGGTTTGATATCATGGAACATCAGCTTCACCAAGACCCATTTGATTAATGTTTTCCTCGGCCATGAGCATCAAACTTAAAAATTTTAAAAAATTCCAAAAGAGAACAACTTAAATAGCATGAACTCAAATACTCAATTATACATATGACTAATAATGAACATTCAATTGGATAATAAACTAGCTTGAATTATAAAGCCACTATTAATCAAGCAAATCTTAATTAAACTTTGCAAAACATGCTTACATTAAAACTGTGCTTGATTTAGTTTCAATACTTTTTGGTATTGCCAAACACCACTTTTTGTGTTTCCACAGTGTTTCCAATTTCTCAGCATTTAATCTACGATGGTAAATCTAATATTATAATGGGAGAGTTCATAGACAAACACAATACAATTATAACACTTGACATCTAGGAATAATTTCCATCCCTATCCAGGATCATGTTAGTGTTAATGGTCACGTTCATACACAAACACCAGACTCCTATCCACAGCCAGTATCCAGGCATCAATTCCATTCCTATCCAGGATCATATGATGTGATAAAGTGAAGAGAAAGTACCATACCTTAAAGTAAACTACGGACACCATTGTCACTATACCGCTACCTGTTTGCAAGAATGACAAAATAGAAAGCTCATCTATTAATTATGAGTACCAAATCTACCAATGTAATCAGATGGTAATACTAAGAATCAAACCAATCAAACAAGATCAGTCTCTACTACTATTACTACAAGTACAATTAACAAGAATTTAAATCCAAAACCCTAGATTTGAGTAAAGGGGATAAAAATCGAACCTTTGATCTTTATTTGGATTTGTGTTTGGAAAGAGAGGATGAAGAGAGGAGTTGTGGATGAACGGAGGAGTGGCGGCGACGGAGGCAGGGAAGAGGTGGCAGAGGTGGGAGTGGGTCTATGGTATTGAGAAGGGGCGGAGGAGGAGACGGCGGAGGTGTGGGGTTTGGGGATGGGGATTTTGGATGTGGAGAAAGAGAGCGCTAGCAGTAGCAGCAATTGAAGAAAGAGAGTGATTGGAGGGTTGTGGAAATTTGGGTGTTGGGTGTTGGGTATTGGGTGTATTAAGTATTTTTACGGGTCCGGGTCAGGTCGGGTCCAGTTAAAACAATTTTTTCGTACAGGTACGGGTCTAGGTCTGGGTCAGATCCATTTTGAGCGGATACGGACCCGACCCGAAATTCCAATGGGCCGCATTAGACCGGGTCGGTTCGGGTCCAATGTCGGGTCTGGGTTCGGTCCGGGTTTCGGGTTTTGTTACCGGTGCTATATTTACCATTGTCAAATACAGGACATAGATGTGATATTAAACTTGCATGTCAGTATGGATAACTTATGAGTTCAGGATAGGTTGATTATGGATACTGTAATACATACGTGCACCAGTTCCAAGCAGAGACTTCCTTTGTTGGCCACCTATTATGTTTCATTCGTAGGACGAAGTATATCCATTTTTTGACAAACTTCATGTGAAGCATTACTAAATTTGGGTTCATTATGAAGTGTTCTTGTACTGATTTCAGTGACTGAGAAGCTCTAAGAATTTTTGTATCCTATTACAAAACATTACCAAGTAAATTATTATTGTTATTTTTCATAATCACTTATTATATCTGAATGCAAGTAAAAATGCCCAACAGTGTGTTTGTTCCATAGTATTCTTGTAAGATTGCTTTTGCTTAATTCCTTGCTTATTCTAATCATTGCAGTAGGAGCTGCCGTTGCAGTTGTAGGACTGGCTGCTTACAGAGTTTACGCAGCGAGGAAAAATTCATCTAGTTGATCCAATCATTTGGCTCCGGCGAATGAAATTTTAAGTTGTATGACTGGAGGTTGAGCCATTGAAATGCCTCATTTAAGTCTGCAGAATTCCTTTTGGTTCTCATTTTGAGTATTGTACAGATGTGTTGCCACCCATATTGTTCTTTATTTTTGTACTTTTACTTTTGTTGCTCAAGTCTGAGTAATAATTTATTATCTTTATCTTTATTATCATTGTCACCATTTCTTCCCCTGTTCTTTAGGATTTATTTTTTTCTTCTTGGGCTGCCATAGAAAGCTAATCCTGATTACAGATTGCGTAATATGTGCTTAAGGTTTGTGTGATCGCTGTATTTTTTTAGATGCCAGGCAGGGTAGGTCATGTGTGATATTCCCAAATTTTACTAGTAAGAAAAATAACTTTTGCATTATTTACAATAACTATCATTCTTCAGGCACAGCAAGTCGTTGATAATATTAGATAGGTGTATTTGAGGGGAATGGCTCCCATGTTACTCATCTGAGGCTGCTTGAGCAGTTTTTGCACTTTCTGCATTTTTAGTAGCCCGAGTACCCCAAATTGTGTGCCATCGTTTGCTTTTTTCCATTGCTGGCTCAAACCCAGTTCCACCAATACTATTTTGGTTTTATTAAGCATTTCTGCAAGCGTACTTTTTGTACACTGGAATTGGAATTTCTAGAGTGTTAAGAGCATCTGTAGTCGTTTGCTATATATCGATAATATGGATATTTGGCTAAAAAAACCGCTGCAGTCGTTTGCTATATATCCATATTATCGATAAATTGCTACAGTAGATTGCTATATTTGAGAATCCGTATAGCTTTTATCCATATATGAGTGACGGTACTTCAAGTGCCGTCGCTTGATTTTTTATAATTTTTTCCGATTAAAAAATCTCCCAAATCCCTCGGACGGCACTTCATGTGCCGTCCTTTGTTTTTTTAATTTTTTTTTTCAATTAAAAAAACCCCGTCGCTCCCCCAAATCCTCGGAAGTGCGGTCCGGAGGGTTTTGTATTTTTTATTTTTTTATAATTTTTGGAAATGTTTTTGCAATTTTTAATTTTTTTTGCAATTTCTTAATTGTTTTTGTAATTTTATGATGCTGATTCATATATCGATATGGTAATACATTTTTTGCAGTCCACAGTTGGGAATTTATAAGTGGTTAAGCATCATCTTGTTTTTCTGTTGGACTATTTTGGCTGAAAATTAGATTTTGTTTTGTTCATTCCTTTTTTATTAATTTTGACAATTAGCCGTATCCGCCCCCACGTTAGGAAAAGAGAGATTGAGAGATTTTCGAACATTTCTAATTAATTCCGTTTAAGACCAGTGATAAAGTTTTATATTGGTCGATTGTATTCGTGCATCTGCATTCTGTGTTTCTTCTTAGTTTGGAAACTGATGTGGGTTGGATGACGTGGCCCCTCCTGTGCCACATGATCCCCTCAGAAAACATGCACCTCCGGATCATTCGGATCCGCCACGTCAGCATCGGAAAACCGTCCGGGCCTCAGCCACGTCAGCCTGGAAACCGTTCTGGCCACTGCCACGTCAGCCCTATACCGCCCGGGTTTCCACTGCTTCAGCCCCATGGGCAATCGGGTCTAGACCCGGCCCCAAACGGATCCAGACCCGGTTGGCTTCTCCTATAAATACCAGACCCCTACCCCTTATCCAGGTAATGAAACTTTTCCCACTCAAACCCCAGTTACTGTTACTCTCTCTCAGTAGCTGATTAAATCGTCGGAGGGTCTGCCACCGGGACCAACCTCGGTGTTCCTAGACCGTCTGCAGGTACACGAGACCTCGGATCCGAGCCTCCCAATCCGAGCCGAGCATCCAGCCTCCACCTCACTCCCGCCTACTTCCGTACTGTTCGCCCGGCTGAGGGTCGGCCGCACCGGAGCTTCCTTCACCAATACAAATCGAGTAAGAACTCACACCTGGTGCATCCACACGCCTCCCAAAAATAAACCGCATCAGGTTGGCGCCGTCTGTGGGAAATTTCTATTGCAAACGCCGACCCGAGCTCAGCCATCAACGGTACCCTGTCAACCCGAGCTCAGATGGCGCCCAAAGCCACGAGAGCTGTTACCTCAGCGCATCGGCAGGACGTGCCTCCACAGGGCGTCGGCGCCGACGCTCAGGCATCCAACAACCCGGGGTTCAGTCACAGACTCCAACCGGGTGCCTCTCGACCAGTCCAGCCCGACCTACGGCGGTAATCCAGAATCGACAGGCCAGTCGGTCTAGGGGAGGGGCTGCTTCCAACTCAGCCCCGAACCACCCCAAGCCTCTGTCCCAAGGGCGAGGGCCAGCACTCAGCCGCGTCGGCCGGCGCCCACCGGCTCAGCAAAACCGAGCCGAGCGAGCCCCAGTCACCCACAAGGAGTTTCAAGACTTCTGGAAAGAGATCATGGAGGCCATCCGGGGAACCCCCGTTGATGAAGACATCCGCCTCTCTCACTCCCGGTCAGATGCCGAGGCCAGCGTGTCTCGCGTCCCGACAGTCCAGTTGGAGTATGACGACGACATCTTGAAGCGCCTCCAGGAAATGGAGGACCGCTTCGACCACTTCGGGGATGGCGGGCTACATGAGGGAGCACCCCGACAGCGCCCCGAGCGTGATCCGGAACCCGAGGAGCCTGAGGGTCAGGCAATCTTGGATTGCGTCCACGGAGGGCCCATGGGAGGGGAATCCAACACTTCCCGCAAGGCGTTCATCCGGAATGTCAACACCGTCCAGGGCCCTCTATCCCCCAGGTCCAGCAACTCTTTGTCTCCTTCTCAGGGGAGGACCTGGAGGGAGTCCAGCTCCCTCATTGTGACGCACTCGTCATCAGCCTCAGCATGGCGAACTTCGAGGCTCGGCGAATTCTCGTGGACAACGGGAGTTCGGTCAACATCCTGTTCCTGGAAGCATTCGAGAACTTGAAGCTCTCTCGGGACAAGCTAAAACCAGCCGGATACACACTGCATGGATTCTCCGGCGGCCCAGCGGCGATAGAGGGTATTGTCACTTTAGACTTCACAACGGGTACGACCCCAAACAGAAGAACCGAGTCCATGGACTTCATGGTTGTGAACGTTAAAGCAGCCTACAATGCCATACTCGGCCGCCCCGGGCTCAGCTTGCTCCAGGCGGTTCCCTCGGCCTACCACCAGAAAATGAAGTTCCCTACCAACACTGGTGTCGGAGTTATCCGAGGAAATCAAGAAGCAGCGCGCTCGTGCTACATGACGGCGATCGGGGGCGGTGTATTTCCCCTCGATGCCATCGAGCTGCAGCCTGAGAGGACCCAGCCAGAACCAGAGCCGGTCGACGAGCTCGAAGATGTCTCATTCGAGACAGGGGACGCGTCAAAGCACTTCGCGTGAGCTGCTCCCTCGCACCCGACCTCAAATCTGTCCTGATCGGCTGCATTCGCCGAAATGTTGACCTCTTCGCCTGGAAGCCCTCTGACATGCCCGGTATCTCCGAGGATCTCATCATGCACGAACTCAGCGTGATCCCCGGGTCGAAGCCGGTTGTCCAAAAGCGGCGTAAGTTCGATCCAGAACGACAGCAGGCGGTGAATGCGGAAGTAGACAAGCTATTATCTGCGCGTTTCGTGCAAGAGGTCAGCTACCCTGAGTGGCTGGCGAACGTCGTCATGGTCAAGAACGCGAGCGGGAGCTGGAGGATCTGCATAGATTTTACCGACCTCAAAAAGGCATGCCCCAAGGATCCGTTCTCCCTCCCCAGCATCGATGCTCTTATCGATGCCACATCGGGTCACGAGCTCTTATTCTTCATGGATGCCTTCTCAGGATATAACCAGATCCGGATGTTTCCTCCCGACATCGCGAAGACGTCCTTCGTCACAGACCGAGGACTATACTGCTACCGGGTTATGCCCTTCGGGCTGAAGAACGCCGGTGCCACATACCAGAGGCTCATTAACCGAGTCTTCAAAGATCAAATCGGGCGTAACATAGAGGTGTACGTCGACGACATGCTCGTCAAATTCCAGCAGGGACAGAATCACATCGCCGACCTGGAAGAGGCCTTTGGGGTACTTCGAACCCAAAACATGAGGCTCAATCCGGCGAAGTGTGCATTTGGCGTCTCCTCGGAAAAGTTCCTCGGTTTCATCGTCAGTCAGCGCGGCATCGAGGCGAACCCCGAAAAAATCCAGGCCATAATAGACATGGCCCCTCCCAGGAACATCAAAGAAGTCCAGAGGCTAACGGGGAGACTAGCGGCCATCGGTCGTTTCCTCTCCAAGTCTAAAGAGAAGTCCCTTCCGTTCTTTAATGTGTTGCACGGAACCGGAGGGTTCGAATGGGGTACTCCACAATAGGAGGCCTTCGCCCAATTAAAAGAGTACCTCACCAACCCTCATCTCCTCAGAAAGCCTGAATCAGGTGAGCCACTCTGGCTCTACCTTTCGGCTTCGGAGAACGTGCTCAGCACCGTCCTCGTTCGGGAAAAGGAAGGGATCCAAAAGCCCCTGTACTATGTGAGCAAGGTCTTGCTCGACGCCGAGACCAGATATTCCAGGATGGAAAAAGTAGCGTACGCCTTGGTCATGGCCGCACGAAAGCTCCGTCCATATTTTCAGGCACATTCGGTCCAGGTACTCACGGATCAACCCCTGAAGGCGGTGCTCTATAAGCCCGAGAGCTCGGGACGACTAGTCAAGTGGTCGATCGAGCTCAGTCAGTACGACATCGGTTACCAGCCAAGGATGGCCATCAAAGGGCAGGCCCTCGCCGAGTTCATCACGGAATGCACCATCTTCGAGCAGCCGACAAGCAAGGAAGCTGACCAGACGTGGGAAGTTCACGTCGACGGTTCCTCTTGCAAAGCAGGGAGTGGTGCGGGCATCATTCTGCGGGGGCCAGACGGTTTTCTCCTTCAATACTGCCTTCGCCTCAACTTCCCGGCCTCCAACAACGAGGCGAGTACGAGGCCATGATCGCCGGGCTCACCCTGGCTCATCAGACAGGCACTAGACAGATCAGGGCCTTTAGCGACTCTCAGCTGGTGGTCAACCAGATTACCGGGGAGTACGAGGCCCATGACAATCGGATGATCAGATATCTGGCCGTGGTCCGCAGGTTATTAACGTCCTTCGACGAGTCAGCCATCTTAAGGATCCCCAGGGAGCAGAACGCCCAAGCCAATGCCCTGTCAAAGTTAGCTTCCTCATCCTTTGAAGGCCTCGACCGAACCGTCCTGATCGAAGTCCTGCTGAAGCCAAGCACAGACTTCCCTGAGGCTCTGTGCGTTGAAGACGGAGCTCCTCCCGATGACTGGACCACTCTTATCAAAAAGCTTCTAATCAAGGGAGAGCTCCCCGAAGACCGGGCCGAAGCAAGGCGGATTAGGGTCCGCTCAGAAAGGTTCGCCATAATCGACGCAACCCTCTTCAAAAGGTCCTACACAATAATGGATGGCAGACCCTACCTCCATTGTCTGGCCCCTGAGGAAACAAAGTACGCCCTCAAGGAGCTACACGAGGGAATCGGTGAATTCCATATGGGAAGCCGCTCGCTAGCACGAAAGGCTTTGAATCATGAGTACTACTGGCCCACTATGCTGCAAGACACCCTCCCTAGTGAAGAAGTGCGGTCCCTGTCAACGGTTCTCCCCCGTGAAGAGGGCTCCACAAGCAAATCTCCGTTCCATGGCCAGTCCGAACCCCTTTGCAATGTGGGGGATGGATTTGGTAGGCCTATTTCCGAAGGCAACGGGCCAAAGGAAGTTCCTCATAGTAGCGATCGACTACATCACGAAGTGGATCGAGGCAGAGCCGTTAGCAACGATCACCAAGCAACAGACCCAACAGTTTTTTTGGAAACACATCGTCTGTCAGTTCGGGATCCCACATGTGCTTATCACGGACAATGGGACTCAGTTTGCGGGTAAGCATTTTTGAAAGTTCTGCGAAGATCTCGGGATCCAGCAGCGCTTCTCCTCGGTATGACATCCCCAGTTAAATGGTCAGGTCGAGAACGCGAACCGCCAAATTTTTGACGGCCTCAAGAAACGACTCGATAACTCTTCTAAGGGGTTATGGGTCGACGAGCTGTCAAGCGTTCTCTGGGCCCACCGGACAACAAAGAGAATCCCCACAGGAGAATCGCCTTTCAATCTGTCATACGGTGCGGAAGTCATCTTTCCCTTGGAGATCGGGATCCCTTCACCCCGGATCATGTCTTTCGACGAGGCAAGTAACTCGGAACAGCTGCGAGTCGACCTGGATCTCATAGACGAGGTCAGGGAGAAGTCCACCATTAGAAGGAGCATCTACCAACAAAGGATTGAAAGGTTCTACAACAAGAAGGTGCGCCCCACCGACATCCAACTCGGAGACCTCGTTCTCCGAAAGCTGGCTATATCCAATCCCGGGCAGAAAAGGAAGTTGGCCCCAAATTGGGAGGGCCCCTACAGAGTGTCGGAGGTCGTGCGCCTAGGGACTTACCGCTTTACCAACTCAGAGGGCAAGGCCATAAAGAGGCCCTAGAATGCGGAGCACCTCATCAAGTTCCTAGGAGGAGAGGACTAGCCTCCATCTCATGTAAATTATGAAGAATGTAATCGGCATGTCGTGCCTTGTCTTTTGTAAAATTTCAAGACGTTGTAAATATGCCAGTTTTCTTAAAACAAGTTTTTGACTTCTCATTGAATACCACTAAGAAGACACGGTTCGGCATTCAGATAGCACCGTGAGTCACAAAAGCTTCCCTTACAAGCTTGGGGCTCAGCGCTCGGATTGCATCGCGAGCCAAAAAAGTTTCCCTTACAAGCTTCCGGTTCGCCATTTGGATAGCATCACGAGCCACTAAAGCTTCCCTTACAAGCTTGGGGTTCGGCATTCGGATAACATCACGAGCCACAAAAGCTTCCCTTACAAGCTTGAGGCTCGGCGCTCGGATAGCATCGCGAGCCAGAAAAGCTTCACTTACACATCTTCCTGAGAACAAGTGCGGGAGCTCGGCATCGTCCCCGAGCAAGGCCGGGGCTTTCTTCAAAGCACCTCGACCTTAACGCTCGGCGACGACCCTCGGCTACGCCTGCTACTAGCTTTCTCACTGGTGTGGAGGCTCGGCACCTGTCCCTAGCATGGTTTGGGCTTCTTCAAGCCCATCAACCTATGCACGAGGCGACAACTGCCAGCTACACCCGTGCCGTCTTCCTTGAGAACAAGTGTGGGAGCTCGGCGTCGACCTCGAGCAAGGCCGGGGCTTTCTTCAAAAGCACCTCGACCTTAACGCTCGGTGACGACCCTCGGCTATGCCTACTACTGGCTTTCTCACCGGTGTGGGGGCTCGGCACCTGTCCCTAGCATGGTTTGGGCTTCTTCAAGCCCATCAACCTATGCCCAAGGCAACAACCGCCAGCTACACCTGTAGAGTCTTCCTGAGAACAGGTGCGGGGGCTCGTCGTCGACCTCGAGTAAGGCCGAGGCTTTCTTCAAAGCATCTCGACCCATACGCTCGGCGACGACCTACCCCCCAAGAATGCTTCAACAAAATTTTTCATTAAGGTTTAGAGAGTCCGCCTTCAACAGACGCCCCGAACTTTGAGTCGATTGATAGACCATCCTCTCGCCCGCGAACAACACGGGGTTTACCGCTTTCACAAGCCAAAACCCCGAACTGTTCGAGGACGGCAGGGGAGCCACCGACCCTCGGTTCTCTCCGAACCTCCGAACCAATTGGTTGGCCTACCACTCACCAACGAACAACCCGAGGTCTTACGGCCCTCAAGGCCCAAACCCCGAATTGTTCGAGGGTGATTGGTGTGCCTCCAACCCGCAGCCCTCGGAAAAGTATTTACTTCGTGGCGCCCGCCTACGGTAGGCACCCAAGTCAAGCGGCAGATCAGCCACTCTTACTTCTTGGCAAACAACAAGGGGGAGTGGGGGTTATATAGCCCCCTGAGGCACGCAGTTATTGCGTCTGGGAATGCGAAATGGCGGAAGGCGAAACGTCGCCATAAATGCTCATGGGGAGGCGAAACGTCGCCATTAATGACTTGTCGAAAGACAAAAAGCTGCGACATATGCGCCAGCTACGACAAGTCACCTCGGCGGCGACCTCCCGCGCTACGAGCTCGGCAACCTTCCCCGACAATTGAAACACTCAAAATTCAGAAAATCAAATGTTCTTATTATTACTCATTGCTTACAACTCAATGAATGTCGGTATGAATACAAAGAACAGCTTACAACTCACTTACACTCGGCCTAAAACTCAAACTCGGCGCTCCCTTCGGGGCTCCCCTCACGCTCGGCCGGACCGACCAGGGAAGAGACCCCTGCCATCGAGCTTTTCGCATCTTCAGGCTAGGCCGCTTCCAATAAAAATGTCGGAGACCGCCCCGGGATTGAGTTGCTCGCCTCCTCGATCAAACCCGTGCCCAACACCAACTTCAGCCTTTGGATCTCCAACTCTTTCTCAACAACAGCCTCTCGAAGGAAAGACTCCGAAGCCGACCGCCCGCTCGAGGCATCTGAGATGGACCAGTGCGTCTCGATTACCTACCAGTCGCGGTCGGCTATGGCTTTCTTCAGACGAGCCACCTCCAGACCGAGCTCCCTAGACTTGTTCGTGAAATAGTTTACGGCGGCTGCTCGGTCCTGAGCCTATTTTCGCTGGCGAGCCTGAGCAACTTCCATGGCCTCGCTCCCTGCTCGGACCAGGGATCCCTCGGCGGAAACAAGGTCAGCCTCCAAGACCTCGTGCGTCTATCAAAAGACGAAAACAAGCAATCACAAGGAGAGCATGAAAATGCACAAGTCACGAAGCCTCGGCCAAAAAAGCTTTATTTCATTACTTTCAAAAAAGGGTACAAAGCCGCGGTGGCCAGTCTGCATGAGGCGTATACAGTCAAAAAAGAAAAAGAAAGAAAGAAAGGCCTAAATCTATGCTTGAGGGGGGGTGGCACCTCATCGTCAGCATGGTCGCCCCCCATATCATCGCCCCCGGGGGTCGGCGGAAGGTCCGGCTGCCAACCATAGTGGAGATGATCCACATTCTGCTCCGGGTAGATCCTCCAGAAGTGCTCCTTGGCCTAGTCATATGCCTCATCTTGCGCCATGATCAGGGCCTCCGCCGGCGCAGCCTCCATCCTCGCCAAGGCCTTCCGACCCTTCTCCGCCTCCGCTTCCACCTTTTCCTTAAGCCGATTGACGTCCTTCTGGTGATGCTCGATGAGTGAGGCCATCTGGGCCTCGTGGACCGCCGCCATGCTCTGAGCCTCCTTCAGTTCGTCGGTCGTCTTGTTCAGCTCGCGAAGATACTTATCCGCGTTCCTCCTCTCCACCATGACCTCCCTCTCCAAGCACTTTTGAAAGTGCTGCCCATGAAGCATCGCCTGTCCGAAGGAGAAAAGGTCAGGAAAAAATTTCACCAAGTCCAAAACCAGAAAGAAATACGAAGTCTCAAGCACTTACCGAGACCGACGCCTGAGACCAGCGCATGAAGGCCTGGTCGGCCGTCTGCGATGCCAGCGCCATGAAATCCCGTTCGGTGGCGGCCTTCCTGACAAACTCCATGGACACGGGGCCGTCAAGAAGAGAGTCCCCCTGGACGATCGACCAGTCGGGAGCAAAGGGCCGCAGCCCCTGTTGCCCCACCATCTGCTCAGCAGTGGGACGAGGTGGGGGAAGCCTCTTTCCTGGGGCTTCGACAGTCTTGCCCGAACTGCCCCCTACGTACCGAGACGCCCTCGACGTATAGGGGTGATCCTTCTTGGCCTTCTTCGCAGGAGAAGGCTCCCCGGCTACCGGAGCTGGTCCCTTGCCGGACCACCCAGCTTGGGCAGCCAGCTTCTCCTGCTCCGCCTTCTTTCTCTTCTCCGCTCTCGCCTTCTCGGCGACGGCTAGCAAAGCATGCCTGTCATCCACTTTCTTGGACGTCATCCCTGCATAAAAGAAAGAAGAAGGGCTAATGTTAACGCGAAGGCAGAAAGATGCAAAAATTCAGAACGAAACATACTGGGGTCGGCTGGGCTCAGTCCGGCCCGGGCGAGGTGTAGCTCCGTCACTCGAGGCCACGCGATGCTGTGCCCCCCTACAATCTTCTCAACCTTCTTCCACTTCTTTGCCATCAAGTCACTGCGCTTCGGAGGTTTGTGATTCGGCTTGAAGAAATTCCACGAGGTCGGGATCCCCCAAGACCTCTCGGTCCGGACCACAAAATATTTCTTCTTCCACCCCTTTATGGAATCCGGATAGCCATGCACCACCTTCTTATGCGGCCTTGGCGAGAAGTAAAATATCCCCTCCTGATCACCGAGCGAGCTGATCCCTAAAATGGCCCGGAAGTAGGTCAACCTCGGCTTCACGCCCTTCTCTTGGCACTTCAGGATGAAACAGATCAAGTGTTTCCAAGAGTTTGGGCCATACTGCATTGGGCATAACTTCGCCCAATTCAAGACCCTCTTGACAAAGGGGTGCAGCGGCAACCTCAGCCCCGAGACAAGGGCATCCTCAGGAAAGATTCAGTACCCTGGTGCGAGAGCTGTGGTGGGTCGAACGCCGGGGCTCGGAATGAAGACTTCAAACTCCCGAGGAATGAAGTAAGCGGCCCTCAGGATGTGAAGATAACCCGCCTTCAGGATGCACGGGATGCCGTCCATCCGAATCTTCATACGGCCCTCATCGCCCGGCACGTGAGGAACGGGGCCGATATCTTTGATATCATCAAGATACATCCTGATCGACCCCGGATTCTTAAACGAGATCGGGGGAAACTCGAGCCCCAGTTTAGGGGCATATTCATCCGGAGGAGGGCTGTCCGGAATACTTAGCTTCCTCTTCTTCCGACGTGGACAAGCCTTCCTCTCTAGAGACGGCATCGACAAAGGCAGAAGAGGCGAAAGGTCCTCTCCTACCACGATCGATCCTCCTGCCGTGCCTTCGCCAGCACCCCCTTGAGAGCCCTGACCCTCGGGATCCTGGTCCTCCTCATCCTCATCCTCACCCTCGGGATCCTGATCCTCCTCGCTCTCGGGATCCTGATCCTCCTCGTCCTCGTCCTCATCCTCGGGACCCTGATCCTCCTCATCTCCCTCCTCAACTTCGGCGTCCTGATCCTCTGGATCCTCCTGATCCTCCTCATCCTCGTCACCCTCGTCATCCCCCTCTTCCTCTCCCTCCTCCTCTTTGCCTTCGTCCACAGGCTCCTTCCCCGGCCTTCGCGATCTCAGTGGCGACACTACGAAGGCTACATCGTCACCACCATCCGACCCAGGGTCTGTTAGGACCTCCTCCTTGACCTTATATTTACTAAGGGATGAAGACGTCTCTGACTCGGATTCCTTCGCGGAGCGGCCGATGAGCTAGCCTCAGATCCGGACCGAGTGCGCGAAATTACTAAGCAGAAATACTAACCTAAAGTGTTATCCGTGCGATCACCGAAAAAAGTCGCCGACAGCAAGTAAGGTCCTGTTCTTGAAAAAATTGGAAAGTGAGCAAAGAAATGAAGAAGAAAAAGTGAGGAGGGGGGGATTTATAAGGAGAAAGCGACTCCTCGATTTTCGCAATTAGATCTGGCCGTTGGATCTTAAATCATCAAGATCTAACGGCCGCTAAGATCTGGAGTCGCTTCGATTCTTGCGCTCATGACATCAGCATAAGGCACAAAGTTACCAAACTACCCCCAGGCCTTTTTTCAACAAACAAACTTTTTTCGGCAAGTCAAGAAGGATCGACGTTCGGATGGCATCACGAGCCACAAATTCTCCTTGTATTTCACAGAAGGGTCGACACTCGGATGGCATCGCGAGCCACGACTCCCTATTCTATTATTCAGGAAGCTCGGAGCTCGGATGGCATCGCAAGCCACAAATTCCTCTTCTAAATCACAGAAGGGTCGACGCTCGGATGGCATTGCGAGCCACGACTCCCTTTCCTATTATTTAGGAAGCTCGGGGCTCGGATGGTATCGCGAGCCACCATTCCTCTTCTATTTCAAAGAAGGGTCAACACTAGGATGACATCGCGAGCCACAACTCCCTTCTCCATTTATTCAGGAAGTTTAAAGCTCGGATGGCATCGCGAGCCCCAATTCCTCTTCTATCTCACAGAAGGGTCGACGCTCGGATGGCATCGCGAGCCACAACTCCCTTCTCTATTATTCAGGAAGCTCGGAGCTCGGATGGCCTCCGAGCCACAATTCTCCGTCTATTTTCATAGAAGGGTTGACGCTCGGATGGCATCCCGAGCCGCAACTCCATTCTCCATTGTTCAGGAAGCTCGGAGCTCGGATGGCATCGCGAGCTAGAAACATCATCCCATATCTCACGGTAGGCTCGGAGACCGGGTACCAATGCCAGCCGTCAAGACTCCTACTCCTAAAAGCATTAAATGAAATAAAATCATTCAGTCGCGGCTACCAAGTGTAGAGGCTCGGACCTCGGGTGAAAGCGCGAGCCCCAGAGTCATCCCTATTCACAGGGGGCTCGGGGCTCAGATGACACCACGAGCCCCAAGCACACTCCTCCACTCACAAAGGTCTCGGAGCTCGGATGATACCTCGAGCCCCAAAAAACCCTTCTCTACTCAAGGGGGCTCGGAGCTCGGATAACACCTTGAGCCCCAAAGCACCCTCCTCTCCTCAAGGGGGCTCGGAGCTCGGATGGAATCGCGAGCCCAAAACCCTCCTCTGTCCCACAAACAGGGGGCTCGTCTGCCGACCCCCAAAGCTCGACAAACTGAGCTCCAGCTCACCAGACCTCGGCGTCCCTCACTCTTCCAACTAGCGAGGGAGTCGTCTGCCGACCCTATGAGCATGTCTACCGACCCTCGGAGCTCGTCTGCCGACCCCACACGCTCGGAAGATCGAGCTCCATTCTAACAGACCTCGACGTCCCCTCGCTCTTCCAACTAGCAAGAGGGTCGTCTGCCGACTCTCGGAGCTCCTCCACCGACCCCAGACGCTCGGCAAACCGATCTTCAATCGGACAGACCTCGACGTCCCTTCGCTCTTCCAACTAGCGAGAGGATCGTCTGCCGACCCTCGGAGCTCCTCTACCGACCCCAGATGCTCGGCAAACCGAGCGTCAATCGGACAGACCTCGACGTCCCCTCGCTCTTCCAACTAGCGAGAGGATCATTTGCCGACCCTAGGAGCTCCTCTACCGACCCCAGATGCTCGGCAAGCCGAGCATCAAATCGGACAGACCTCGACGTCCCCTCGCTCTCCCAACTAGCGAGAGGATCGTCCGCCGACCCCCAAGGCTCGTCTGCCGACCTTAAGGCTAGGCAAGCGTCACTCCGACTCTTCTACACTTAGCATCCTGCGCAAAACTCCAATAAAAGGATCCCTTCCTCCTACCCCCTGGCTTCTTTTGGAAGTAGCAGATCCTACCTTCTCACTGCACCCTGCTCTTCCTGCGGAGGCGGAGGACCACTCCTACACGGCTGGCTCACCCAGCCCTCCAGGAGTGTGGGGCTTGTGATGTGGGTCAGATAATGTGGCCCCTCCTGGGCCACAAGATCCCCTCAAAAAACGTGCACCTCCGGATCATCCGGATCCGCCATGTCAGCATCGGAAAACCGCCCAGGCCTCTGCCACGTCAGCCTGGAAACCGCCCTGGCCTCTGCCATGTCAGCCCTATACCGCCCGGGTTTCCACCGCTTCAGCCCCACGGGCAACCGGGTCCAGACCCAACTCCAAACGGGTTCAGACCCGGTTGGCTTCTCCTATAAATACCAGACCCCTATCCCTTATCCAGGTAATGAAACTTTTCCCACTCAAACCCTAGTTAGTGTTACTCTCTCTCAGTAGCTGATTAGATCGTCGGAGGGTCTGCCACCGGGACCAACCCCGGTGTTCCTAGACCGTCTGCAGGTACACGAGCCTCCCGATCCGAGCCGAGCATCCAGCCTCCACCTTACTCCCGCCTACTTCCGTACCGTTCGCCCAGCTGAGGGTCGGCCGCACCGGAGCTTCCTCCACCAATACAAATTGAGTAAGAACTCATACCTGGTGCATCCACACGCCTCCTAAAAACAAACTGCATCAGAAACTATAATCATTTGGATGGGAGCACGAGGTTAGTCGTGCATGGGTGGATTGTGATATTAGATATATATATAATATCACAACACCTCGCCGCCTTTCCCGACGCCGCCTTCGATGCACCCCCAACCCCGCCGTATCCGCCCCTCAACTTTAGCGCGAATTTTGGTGGTGAGTAAAAAATAAGAATTCGTTGGATTTTTGGGGGATGATGGCAATTTCATTTTGTTTTAATATCCTCTCTCCTTTCTTTATTGGATTTATATAACAAGAACTATTACCATATTATACACTTTTCCATTCTCAATTTACTAATTCTCTAAGTTTGTAACTTGAACTTTAGACTATCTGTTATGACTCAATCATACTTTTGAAATCCCCCTTCTTAGATAGGAACTTCATTTTCTCAATGGTTGAAGTTATTTTGACATATGAGAGGGACTATTGAAACCTGCATGTTTTCTTATCTGTGAGATTAAGGAACTCTCCTATACAAGAATCCGGGCTGTGTAACACATGATTTATTTGAATCACATTCAAGTCGATGTACTTCGGGCTCATATTCAAGCTATAAATGCATGTACATTTTAAAGTTATGAGAGCAAAAAAAATATAGAGAAAGGTATTTTATCCGCTTTAAGTGTGCACTTCTATTATCATACAGTTTATACACTCTTCTCTACATGCAATTGAGATTTGTTCTCTTACATCTTTATTTATTAGTTGTCACTAAATGTTGTTATTATTTGATGAATGTAATTTCAATTATTTTTTATTTCTCCTTCCTTCTGGCCCTTTCTTACGCATTATTGCATATGTTGTTTGCAAATTAGAAAATCACGATATACTTAAGACATTGTACTTATTGTGTCAAAAAAATTTCTTCATGAGAATGATCAAGTCCGGCTATAGAGCAATAATTTTATCTATATGCAATTCTTGCAGGAAACCGGTGTTGTGTTCGTCCATCATATACATGAAGAAAACGCTAAGCTCATAGTATTATTCTGGAAAAGGTGATTGTTTAATGAGTAAGAAGATCACTTTTATATATGGTATCTTTATGTTCCTTCATAGTTTAGTACCCTAATTCTCTTATTACTGATATAGAATATTAAGTATTTTTGCTCTATGGTTATGGTTAAGTTGTAGGAAGCTTAATTCAAACTATTATCAATTAGAATTTACGTTTCAGCGAAAATAATGGAAGCTTGGGTATTATCATAGAAACTTTGTTTTCTTTTACATATTAGCCTTGGTACAACTTACCTTTAGTATATAAGACAAGATGGTTCATAAAGCTGAGAAAACTACCAACTTAAATAATTAGACATATTTCTGCATAAATTGTACTGTGTGTTCTATTCATATTGATCTAAATCGATAATTTAGAGCATTGAACACCTTTCAAGAAGTATGTTCAATGTCTTAAACTAATAAGAGAGAGAGTCTACCCTCTCCCTCCTTTCTCTATATTGAAATAGTGAAAGGAGATGAAAAGCAGAAATTCCTATTTAACTAACACGTGTAATACACACGATTTTATTAAAAAATCAAAACAAAATAAAAACCTCAATTCCTCAAACACAGTCTCTTCCCTCCCACTTTTTCAGTCTCACAAAATCTCACATCTATTCCCAAACCCACTCCATCCCCTAACTTAGAATTAGATTTTTAAGCAAACACAATTCTTAAAATTATTTTTATATGAATTTCTTAGTCTATTATCTTTACCATAACCTATGTTATAATGCATGGTTTATAATGTATAGCTGAATGTTAATGATGTTATAATAATCTGTTAACATAAATTTTTGCGACATCTTTTCATTGCATTCATTTTTTTGCTTTAGTAATATTCAATTGGATAACATTATGGTTTGACAGTGTTTCTCTAAACCATCTGCTTATATGAGAATGATAATGAAGATTTTAGTAATTACGGTAGCGATGATATTTATAAGTTTCTCCTAATTTCTCTCACGTTTTTTTGGAGTTCTATTTTATTTTATGAGTCCTTCGAAACTATTTTAGGTTGTACAATTTGCACAGGCTAATCTCTAATCTCTAATATTATAATGGGAGAGTTGGGTTGTCATTTGTAGACAACCATTCAACCATCTAATCTGAACCATTCATTTTTAAGTGAGAGTTATATTAACCATTCATTTACTGACTGTTGTTAGTTACCATAATACCCTCAAAGTTCAAATTTATTTACGACATAATTATTTACAAAAGTGACTCATAATTATTTACTATGGGTAATTTGTAAATAGTATGTGATGAGTAAAGGGAAGTCTCAGGTTCGATGCCAGATTACGTCTTATTATTTACTATATATATATAAAAAAATTAGAACGTGCATCACATGTACAGATTACTAGTTGCTTTAAAGAAAAACTTAAAACCTAATTTGCAACTTACTTTCAAGCATAGGCCCATTTTGGCTAATGAGGCCCACTGAAAAGCGCCTCATTAACCCATTTAATCAATCTGCAGGGTACCGTCTGTAATTATACGCAACTCCAGTGGCATTTCCCCAATCCGCGCCTAATTTCGGCCCATTTTATGTTTTTCCGCTGTCGGAAACAACTGACAGACGAAAATGCCACTATTTCCCAAAATAGTAAAAGACGAGAAAAGACATTTCCATTCGCCAACCCCAAAAAGATATATAAAAGATGTACGAAACACAGAGATTGCCAGTTTGATCCCTTTTGTGGTAAACTCATAATAATCTGGGTTTGTTGGGTTTGCTACTATCTGATCTTCTCTGTATTGAACTCCCTAATTTATTCATGAACTTTTTTGGTTAGATTTTCTTGTGCATTCCATTAAACAAAATGAAATATTCCCAACAGATTTGAAGTCCATATCTATCCTAACTTGGGGTGAAAAAGTTAAAAAGTATTTATGCACTACACTGAATGCACAACCTGACGAAAGTTTTATTGAAACATGTATTACATCAAATTCTAATAATAAGAAAATGAAAACAAGCTGCAATATGCAACAGGCTACTACATTGAAGATCAAAATTTTAATAATCAGTTTCTTAACAATTACAAAATAAAAATTGAACACTCTCAAGAAGCAGGAAGCATGGTGAATGGTGCCAAGATATCTTTTACTTGGAAGAAAACAGCATA
Source organism: Hemerocallis citrina (assembly GCA_017893485.1). Lineage (NCBI taxonomy): Eukaryota > Viridiplantae > Streptophyta > Magnoliopsida > Asparagales > Asphodelaceae > Hemerocallis > Hemerocallis citrina. Next base: position 81,147,257 of record CM030362.1, read on the forward strand.
CTTTTGATGGTTCGAACAATGTGAGTGAAAGCTTCCTCCAGATGATTAGGCCGACTATCGCAATGATTACACTGCAACTGGTTTTACATAATGAGATACACCAGTGTTAACCTGTCGAAACAACAGAGGCCTTGCTCATCGTATTTAGAGCTTTATAAATCGTAGTATTTAAAAAAATGTAAATGCTTTAAAGTATTACAACAAAAATGTGTGATACCATAAAATGAACGAAACTTGTTATGGAATAACAGTAACCATTATGCTATTGTAATTTCAAAAGATTTTCTGAAAGGATGATATCTTTATTTTATTAAGATATGCCATATAGAGTATTTATTCAGTGAACTGGATCCTGTTCCATCAAAGCAAAACTTTTAACCCAGACCTGACCCATTTAATGGCTACTGAAGCCAGCTTTAATCTGACACAACAAAATAAAGCATGGTTAACAGGTCAGTCAAAAGCTACCCAGAGATAGAAGCTGTGTAGACAAATGCCACTACTAGCTTGGGCGCGAGTATCACTTGAGTTGGTTATACAGCATATAATTTTAACATCCTGTGATTTTAATCTAGGAAGCTTAGGAAACATAGAAAGGGAATACTCATTAGTCCATAAGATTTTTGTAAGAGAAGTTGTTGAACATTTTCCCTAACAAATAATTACAATAACAACCATCATAAAACAAGGCTGGTTCGATCATAAACTAGGGTGATACAGGCCTAGCCATGATATTTACTTCATGAATGCAGGAAGGCTGTTGTTTTGCAAGAAAGATCAACCCAAAAAACAATGTGTCAATATCGTACTGTAGATAAGAAAGTCAAGAAATTAATGTGGTGGTAAGGGCGAAAAGAAGAAACTGGAAAGAGAACAGGAGGTTTGTTTTTTTGATTATCCAGAGTAGCAGATAGTTGGTTCTATAGTCACAGGTACTAAAGGGCTCACTCCCCATTACTAGTCAATCATGTTGAGGATGCTCACCCTCTCCTACAGTAGAAGATCTACAATTTTCAATCATCCGCACTAAATAGATCCTCTGTCACTGATACCATGTTTTCTCATTTTATAGGCATGCAAACTATGGTCTACCATAAATTAATTAAAAAGAAGAAAGTGTGGTTAAAGGTTATTTAAGTTTAGTGGCCACCTTAATTCTTGTATACTTGTTAGGCCTCTGAGATACACAGTTCTGTATAATCTAATTGCAATTAAAGGCATACCTTGGCAGATTTGAAGAGTTCATCAAGAACTTCAGATAAAGTTGGATGTGCATGAACAGCAAATTTAATATCCTGTAGAAACATAAGGATATGGAATGATTTGAATAAAAGGTTTGAGATAATTCTTGAAAATTAAAAGATAAGTACATATGTACAAAAAGTAATATAAAAATACAGCACTAGGAAGTTATAATTCCAAAGATCCACTGAGATATAATCTAATTTGAAGTATGGTTGTTGAGATATAATCTAATTGAAGTATGGTTGTGCTAGATATGTATACTTGCTATGCATGTCTACTGCTACTATCAGCAATTCACTTGTAGTATACTAGACGTCATCTCTAAAAGCAAAATTTTCGATTAAGTGGAAATGAACAAAAGGACTAGAAGCACACCAGTGGTACAGAAACTTCACAGCAAGCTTAAAAGAATAGTTCCTTCAAGGGTTCAAGAAAGAACTTCGAAGGAGTATATTTTTGGAAAGCCAGATATTGCTGCGATTCAAATGATTGAACAATCTTGCGCAACTAAAGAGTAATAATAGGAGAATACTGGAAATTCAAGTCATTTACAGAAGAGAGGATATTCATATGCTCTGAGAAGCACAAGAGTTACGATTCCTGTGCTTTTCTGTCCAGATAAGTAATATTGTAATTAGATGTTGTTCCGCTCTTATGTAGTCTATTATAGTGAGTAATAGAGTTTACAATAATATTATTCTCCATTACTCTCCACTTGAGTAGGGCTTAAAAACTTTAATGGAAGTTCTTACACACATGGGTTTGGCTTTATACATCCGATGAACGAGAAACACTAATTTGAAAACTTCATATAACTGGTTCTTAAACTAAACATAGACCATCTACATAGCCACTGTCAGATTCGAGAAAACATTGGGGAAAAGACAGAACAACAGGACATTAATAACCAGTAGTGAGGATATCAGTTGTTCATTTAACTTTTAAAAGTACTTGCAGCCAATGGACAATACCAGTCCAAGCCAATTGTCACAAATAGGCTTAAGATAGACCCTCATACTAAGTCTTCCATTATCAGCAGCTAGTGCCCTAGTAGCACTCACACCAAAAAAAGATACCATAAAAATTTAAAAACATTATATGAGGCTATGCTTGCATACACTTCTGCCTCCCCGGTAACTATTTGCATCTATATATAGTAAATGTATAGTCTCATTTGTCTCATTAAAGCACTAAAAAGGACTAGGCGAAGCATAAACAGAATAAGCATGTTCCTTTTTTTGTTTCAGCTTTTTATTCTTCATTTTCCTTTAGTGCTATGTGAAAGATATGTCTCTGCTTCTAGAACAATGTTGCTTGGACTTTAAACTCTTAACAAATTTTGCATCACCTGAATGCGTGTTCCCAAGGCTATTGCATTCGATGCTTCATGGATGAGATCTGCTGCATGCAGCCCCAATATGTGAACCCCAAGGATCTCCCCATTATCAGGCCTGTATATTAACTTCATCCAAAAAATGATCATTACATTAGTTAGGAAGCCAATAAATGCAGATAAAGTAGTGTCAAAGATTAAGTATGCACTTCACCTTACTCATGTTATTTGTACTTGAACAACTTTAAGTGTATGAAAGAAAGTTCTTAGGATCACGATACAAGGCACAATAATGTTTGAGTTTTAGAAACCTTTGTTCTGCATCCATACATTTCATTTTTCATTACATGTAAAATATTTCGGGGATGGCCCTCAATAGAGTTGAGTAGAGAAGGATTCATGTAGCCAACACCAAAATTTTGGGATAAAGGTTAGCTGTTGTTTTTTAATTGTTTTCAGTGGCCAAAGCAACAAGTTAGAAATCTCCATTTTGCATGCATACAATTTATTTTTCATTATATAATGATGAATTGTTTTATTGGCCAAAGTAACAAGTTAGAAATCTTAGCAATATTTTCCGACTCTGGTTCTAGGTTTGTCCTTATGCAAGCACACCGTAGGCAGACAATCAGTTATAAACTGAGCGGTAAATGTTCTCATAACTCTAGTGGATATAGTGGTGGTGGTGGTTGGGTGTTTTGGGTGGGTGTGTGTGTGTGTGGGTGGGGGGGGGGGGGGGGGCGGGTTTGCAAATATTCTTTTGAGGAAAACCTCTAATAGAAGTCCCTTTGAAGCAACTTTTAAGTTCGATAATCTTCTCCCAATCTTCCTTCACTAACAATTCATTATTGGCCTGCAACCCATTAGCTTAAGCTTTTGGGCGAAGCATGTTTCTCTAGCCAAAACAAGCTTCGCGAGGTCATCGGTTCAAACCACACAATTGGCAATTTAAAAATTTTATTTGTCTCCGTGAAAGTAGTCTTAAGTTTAGTCCAACACGTGAAAGTAGTCTTAAGTTTAGTCCAACATCTGAAATAAACTAATATAGGTCTTTGTACTCTTCTATATATATTCAGTTATAATTATCCAATAAAATATTATTTTCTATTTGTATACTATATTTTTACATGGTATCAGAGCCCGAAAAGTTTACACAAAAAATTCCCCGCAAAAAATTAGGATTTTCTCTCTCTATCTCCAAAAAAAGGAGGCAGCAGCCTTCCTCTACCCCGCCGCTGCCCTCCCTGATCGCGGTGCCGTCCTCCTTGCAAGCCTCCGCCGCCTCCATCAAATCCCGCAACCCCATCCTCTGCTCCCGAGGCCCGCTACCCACTGAACCCGAAACCCGTTACCCTTTCTCTTCCTAAAAAAAAGCCTCGTGATGCGCATTATTCTGTAATGTGTGCCAGTTTTTTATGTCCTCTCCAATCACAATTTTTCATTCTCACTCGTTTTCTTTTTCAGATCTAATCTAGATCTGCTTCTATGATGACCTCCAATATTCAACGGCGACCTCCCCTTCTCCTCCAATGGCGACTCCCTCTGATCAAACGACGGCTATTCCCCTTCTCTATTGAAGGCCGAACGCATGACCACCGAGAATCTCTCCGGTCACAGTAACTTCCTGACATGGTCCTATTCTGTCATGCATTTCCTCAAAGGGCGCGAGATGTATCATCACCTCATTGAGCCAACTCCTCTGACTACAGATCCCACATCCAAATTATGGGATCACGATAATAACTTGATTGTCAATATGATGACCAATTGTATGGACCAAGGCATCTACAGTTCCATCACTTTTCTCGACATAGCCAAAGAGATATGAGATACCCTACATCACATGTACTTCTCCAACAACATGCAACGCCTGTATGACATCTTTTGCAATGCGATCGAGACCAAGCAAGGTGACGATATTCATGTTTATCTCTCCCGTTTTAATCAGTTCTTAAAAGAATGGAAGATCTATCATCCATCCTCTGCCAATTTTGTTGTCCAACAACGACAACGTGAGGCCCTTCTCGCCGATCTAGCCTTGGACAATATTTGACCATATCTTGAAAGTGTTCGTTCTCATATCCTTGCCACCAACGCCAGTCCCTCTCTTCGTGATTGTTGATTCTTGATTTTGATGATCACAACACACTGCACATGTATCAATGCTAAACTTACAGATGCTATACACAAAGGACCTACTATTATACAGCTGAACAAATGATCAAGCACAAAAGCTCCAAATAAGAGACAATGGCCAAAGTTTAAAGACTCAAGACTCAAGACAAGACTCAAGACTCAAGACTTCAAGCTCATTTGTGACAAATTATTGTGTCTTGTAAAACATTGTATTTGCTTTTTGTTGGGTCTTAGTCTGATTGTAAAGCCTTGTCACACACACACACACTCACAATTTCATAATGTGTGTTTTTCAAAAATCACAAAAAGAGTCAAAACAGTTTGAAGTAATTTAACTTTTGAGTACCAGTCGACTGATGACTCTGCCAGTCGACTGACAAGTACAAAACTGTTTAAATTTATTCAAACTCTGACCAGTCGACTCATATGGCAACCCAGTCGACTGTTCGAGTGCTTTTGACCGTTTTCTGTTTTTCAAAATCAATTTTTCAAAATCAAAAGCTAAAGATCCGTTGGTTGACAGTTGGAATAACTGTCTCCCAACGTCCAGGAGATCAAACTCTATAAATAGAGTACGGATCTCACTGAGAATTTCACACAACAACTTTTCTAAAGATCCGAGTATTCAGTGAGAAAATTCTAAGTGAAAAGTGAGAAAAAAGCATTCAAGTTCATAATCTGTGGTTCTCTACATTCAGTCCAGTATAGCAACGATTTCGCTCTGGACTGGGTATAGAAGTCAACCTTGTTTTTAGCCACGTGCAACAACACAACACATCAACAAGGCTATAGGTTGACTGTAAAGTTTTTCTTGTTCTTTTTGCTCTTGGTTGGAGAGTGGTTTAGACTCTAGGTTGTAGAGTCGGTGTGTTTCACTCTTGGTAGTAGAGTGGGTCTGCTTTCTCTGGTTGAGAGAAAGGACTACGGGTTAGACAAGGTTGTTGTCTTAACGCCGTAGGGTATTCTTGTAAACTTTTTCAAGAATAGTGGAAATCTCAAGTGGGTTGCTTGGGGACTGGACGTAGGTCGGGAGGACTGAACCAGGATATATCTTGTGTACTCTGTGATTGGTTGTCTTGATCTCGCACTTATTATTTGTTTACTTAAGTTTTGTAAAACTTGTCTGGACAGTCGACTCCTTGCACTATCAGTCGACTGATCAGTCTCGCATTAGTTTTACTGTCACTGTGTCTTCAGTCGCCTGTCTTATCTATAAGTCGACTGCACCGAGTTATTGTATTTATTTTATTTTGGTCATATCAGTCGACTGGTTCACAACCAAGTCGACTGCACCGAAGAAAATTTCTGCAATTTTTATTAACACTATTCACCCCCCCTCTAGTGTTTGTTGTCTCGCCTACAGGATCCAACACTTGGTATCAGAGCGAGGTTTCAGGCTATGGCAACTACATCAAATACAAATCAGTACCATGAAGGCCAATCTACACAACGGCCACCGCTATTCGATGGAACTAACTACAATTATTGGAAGTGCCGAATGAGAATCTATCTCCAATCAATCAACTACGAGATATGGCAAATGACAGAGACAGAATACACTGCCCCTACCACTCCATATGCACAATGGAATGATGATCAAAAGAACCAAACCATGAACAATGCCAAAGCAATGAATGCCTTATTTTGTGCACTTACAAAGGAAGAATTCAACCGTGTATCCAATGCTACAACCGCACATCAAATTTGGCATACACTCGAGGTAACACATGAAGGAACGAATAAAGTTAAAGAGTCTAAAATTTCTGTTCTTGTTCACAGGTTTGAGATGTTCAGAATGAAGGACAATGAGACTGTATCCAGGATGATCACCAGATTCACAGACATCACAAACTCCCTTGTGGCACTTGGAAAGACTTACACTCAAGCAGAGATGGTTAGAAAAGTCTTACGTGCACTCACTCCAAAATGGGAGAAGAAGACCACAGCAATAGAGGAAGCAAATGACTTGTCACAACTTTCTCTCGAGAATCTTGTGGGCAATCTCATGGCATACGAGGTCCAACTTGAAGATCGAAAGAAGGATACAAAATCTCACCAAGCAAAGAAGAAATCATTGGCTTTTAAAGCCATGACAGACTCGGAAGATGAGGAAGAAGATGAAGAGGAGATAGCAATGTTCACCCGAAAATTCAAAAAATTCTTAAAGAAGGGTAAGTTTAATTCTAAAAATAGAGATACTAACGACCCTCCTACATATTTCAGGTGCAATAAAACAGGGCACATGAAGAAGGAATGTCCCTTAGAAAATGCAAAGAACAAGGGAAAACCATCCAACTTCAAGAAAGAAAAATATCCAAAGAATAAATTTGCCAAGAACAAGAAGGCCTATCAAGCCACATGGGATGATAGTGATTCGTCTTCCGAAGAAGAAACGGATGAAAACAACGAAGTGGCAAATATGTGCTTCATGGCTGCACACGATCATGTAAGTAATGACTATGACTCAGAAGATCTTCTTGATGCATTTAATGAAATATTCCAAGAGTTTAAAAAAGAAAAGATTAGAGTTAAGAATCTTGAGAAAGTGAATCAAACACTTACTCAAGAAAATCTTAACCTTGATAAGGAAGTAAAATCCTTAAATTCTCGCATTGCAAATTTAGATACTGATCTTGAATCTCTCAAAAAGAATTACGAAGAGATATCAAAGAACGTATCTAAATTTAACAAAGGCAAAGAGAATTTAAATGATATGCTTCATCATCAAGTAAAATCTAGTCAAAAATATGGACTTGGTTTTAAAACATCTTCTGTAAAAGAATCTCCTGCTGTAAACACTAGTAGAAATAAATCAGCATCTATTTCTAGTGTTACACACAAGTTGTGAATTTTTTGAAAAGCCTAAGGCTGTAAATGTTAGTGATAAAAGCAAGACTACCGTTCGGTTAAGTCGACTGAACCATACAACCAGTCGTCTGTCCAGAGGAATTGGATCTTATTCAACGAGATCAAAACCTCCTATAAGTCGACTGAGTGTACCATACAGTCGACCGACTCACACTAGCAGTCGACTGAAGGACACTGTTAAGTCGACTGGACAGAACAAGGTCATATGGGTTCCAGTCAGTCTAAATCAGAATGATAGAATTGCATATATTAACTCATATGTTTTAAATGTGTGTAATTCTATTAATTATATTCCTGCTTATGGAGGAAGATCAAACTCTTCATGGGTTTGGTTTCCCCCAAACTAATGTGTTTTGGACCCAATAAAAAGGGTACCATATTTACCTCAAATTTTTTATAGGTACCCAAGAAAGAATGCTGGATACTAGACAGCGGATGTTCAAAACACATGACAGGACATGCCAACCTGCTATCCACCATTCAAAGCATAGATGGAGGAACTGTCACCTTTGGAGATAACAACAAAGGCAAAGTCATAGGTATTGGCATGGTCGGTAAAACTTCTAACCCAACCATAGAAAATGTATTATTAGTTAGTGGTTTAAAGCATAATCTTTTAAGCATTAGTCAATTATGTGATAAAGGGTATAAAATAGTATTTGAAAAAGATGCATGCTTGATTTATGACTCTACTATGCAAAATGTTATTTTTCAAGGTTTTCGTAAAAATAATATATATGAATTGTGTTTGAATGCAATAGATTTTTCAAATGATTTTTGTTTAATAGCCTCTAACAATGAATCTTGGCTATGGCATAGAAGATTTGGACATGTGAACATGAAAAATCTCTCAAAATTATCTAAATATAACCTAATTAAAGGACTGCCAAAACTATCCTTTAAAAAGGATAAGTTATGTGACGCATGTCAACTAGGAAAACAAATCAAATCCACTTTTAAAACAAAAGAAGTAATTTCTACTAGTAGGCCGCTCGAATTAATTCATATGAATTTATTTGGCCCTACTAGAGTTGCTTCTTTAAATAAAAGTAGATATGTATTTATTTTAGTAGATGATTTTTCAAGATTCACTTGGACATTCTTTTTAAAACATAAAAATGATGCTTTTGATGAATTTGCACATTTTTGTAAACGTATTCAAAATCAAAGATCTCTAACCATAGTCACTATTAGAAGTGATCATGGTGGAGAATTTGAAAAATGAAACATTTACAGAATATTGCAACAAGAATGGTATAACACATTCGTTTGCATTTTCTAGAGCTTCACCACAAAATGGAGTGGTTGAAAGGAAAAATAGGACTTTGCAAGAATGCGCACGTACTATGCTTGTTGAAAGCAATTTACCAAAGCACTTTTGGGCTGAAGCTGTTGCTACAGCTTGTTATGTTTTAAATAGAATTCTTATAAGACCTAAGCTAAAGAAGACTTGTTATGAGTTATTTTTTAATAAAATTCCTAAAGTCTCTTACTTTAAGACATTTGGTTGTAAGTGTTTTATTCTAAACACAAAAGATAATTTAGACAAATTTGATTCTAGATCTAATGAGGGTATCTTTTTAGGATACTCAAATAGGAGTAAAGCATATAGAATTTTCAATAAGTCTACAATGACTATTGAAGAGTCAATGCATGTTACATTCGATGAATCTCTGCCTTCATCAACTTTAAATAAAGATGATGAAACTGATTCATCACCTTTAAATAATGTGATTAAATCCTTAGAACAAACTAATCTGACTGATAAGTCGACTGATAAGGACTTCCAGTCGACTGATGTAAAGCAGTCGACTGAAGAACCTGTCCAGTCGACTGATCCTATTGTGATATCTTCAACTTTACCAAAGTCATTTGTTGAAGTTAAAGATCATCCTCATGACTTAATAATTGGTGACATCTCCCATGGTATTCAGACACGTTCACATGTTAATATGATCTCTCATACAGCATTCTTGTCGGATTTTGAACCGAAAAATATACAAGAAGCTTGTGAGAATGAATATTGGATGAATGCCATGCAAGATGAATTAAACCAGTTTATAAGGAATGATGTATGGGATTTAGTTCCTAGACCTCCTGATCAGACTATTATTGGTACCAAATGGGTATTTAAAAATAAATTAGATGAATCAGGACAAGTTGTAAGGAACAAGGCTAGATTAGTTGCTCAAGGATATAATCAAGAAGAAGGTATAGATTTTGATGAAACATATGCTCCTGTTGCTAGACTAGAATCTATTCATATTTTATTATCTTTTGCTTGTTTTATGAATTTTATACTTTATCAAATGGATGTTAAAAGTGCTTTTCTTAATGGGTTTATTAAGGAAAATGTTTATGTTAAACAACCACCAGGTTTTGAACATGAACAATTTCCAGATCATGTTTATAAATTGAAAAAGGCTTTATACGGTCTTAAACAAGCACCTCGTGCTTGGTATGATCGTCTGAAAACTTTTCTTTTAGAAACAGGATTTGAAATAGGTAAAGTAGATACTACATTATTTATCAAAAGAGTTAAGAATGATATCTTAATCATACAAATATATGTTGATGATATAATTTTTGGTTCTACTAATAATAATCTATGTCAAGAGTTTGTTAATACCATGAAAAACGAATTTGAGATGAGTCACATGGGTGAACTCAATTATTTCCTTGGACTTCAAATTAAGCAGTCCTCAAGTGGCATATTTATCAATCAAGAAAAATATGCAAAGGAATTACTCAAACGTTTTAACATGGATAGTACTAGTAGTAAATCCACTCCTATGGCTACTACTACTACCCTTGACAAAGATATATTAGGTAAGAGTGTTGACCAAAAACTCTATCGAGGTATGATTGGTTCACTCTTATATATTACCGCAAGTAGACCAGATATTATGTTCAGCGTATGTTTATGTGCTAGATATCAATCTAGTCCTAAAGAGTCTCATTTAAAAGCAGTGAAACGAATTTTAAGATATATTAAAGGCACATCTGAATATGGTTTATTTTATCCACGCACCGATAATTTTCAACTTCTGTCATATAGCGATGCTGATTTTGCTGGAAGCAAAACTGATCGCAAGAGTACTAGTGGTACATGTCACTTTTTGGGACATTCCCTAGTCTCTTGGTGCAGTAAAAAGCAAAATTCCGTATCCCTATCAACCACAGAAGCTGAGTATATCGCTGCAAGTTTGGCATGTGCACAAATCTTGTGGATGAAACAAACTTTATTAGATTATGGTATTTCATTTGAGAAACCCTCAATTATGTGTGATAATACCAGTGCAATTAATTTATCTAAAAATCCGATTCAACATTCACGTACGAAACATATTGATATTCGACATCATTTTCTACGTGATCATGTTTTAAAAGGAGATATATCTTTAGACTTTATCTCTACTGATAAACAAGTAGCAGACATATTTACCAAACCCCTTAAAGAAGATACTTTCATTAACTTAAGAAGAGAACTTGGAATTTGTGATTTTATTGATATTTGTTGAAAATTGTTTCTGTTAAGTCGACTGTGTTTTCAATAAGTCGATTGTACTGTATTTTCAAACATACCTATTTTTGTTCTCTGACCAGTCGCCCGGTCCTGATGACAGTCGACTGATCAGCAGATATACAAAATATAGTCTCTTCTCGACTAAGTCGACTGATATACCCTACCAGTCGACTGTCGCGAGTTCAAATGTCTTCAGCGACTATTCATCACAGCTTTTGAGATAAAATTCACCTCTCTTTTCACCCGTGATCTCTTATCTCATCCGTCGATTTCTTCCCTCCTTGATCTCAGCCGTCTATTCTCGGTTAAAAACCCTTTTTTCACCGCCCCCTTCTTCACAGCATTCATCTTCCATTTTTTACTGTTATCCCCAAATCTCAAACCCTAAGGAGAGAAGAAGAACAATTCTGAAGAGTCGACTGCCGCATCTTCTGCAGCCGCTGATCCTCATCTCTCATCTTGCTGTCTTCCCTGTTGGTATAATCTCATCTCTTGCATTTCTCTTTATGGCACCCAAAAGATCTAAGAGAACTCATGGTGAGGCTAGTTCCTCTCAAGATTACTCTCAATACTTGTTGAAACCGGATCTTCTAGAACGTTGGCATTTGATGTGTAGCATCATCATTTTCCCGGGTCGGTTTGTTAACTTTAATGATTTGGATAGGTTTAATCTAGTACCCCTATTCCAAAATTGTAGCCTTTATGAATATCTTACTCTTGCTAACCAACCCGATTATTATCCACAATTAATCTATCTCTTTTATACAAATATGAGAGTTGTCCAATTAAGAGATGGAAATATTGTGATTCGTTCTTCCGTTAAAAATACCCAGATATCTCTCACACCCGAGAGAATCAATCAAGTAATGGGTATTGATAACGAAGGATTTGACTTAGGTGACATAGTCCTTGATGACGTTTCTATCTTATCTAAAATGTTTCTACCTAATCAAGGACCCCCAATGACAAGCAAAAATATAACTCCTGTTGCAAAACTAGTTGCACGAATATTAGCTTATAACATTCTTCCTAAAAGAGGAAGTTATGATCAATATTCACTAGAATTGCAACAAGCTGTTTATGCCATCTTTGGTAAAATAGCTATAAATTGGGGTCGTGTCATTTTTTCCAAGCTCCAACAACATCATGTTCATTTTCTACCTTTTGGAGGTCTTCTCACTAGAGTCTTTACTGCTTATGATATTGATCTCGACTCCGAGACCAATGTTGTAAAGCACTATGAGTGTTTTGATCGTGCTAGTTTAGCACGTATGAAGCTTCTTGATCCACCTCCTCGATCAACCCCTAGGTCTCCACTTTCTCAAGCTCCTTTAGGTTCTACTTCTAGACCCTCTAGACCTTCTGCCTCTTCTGATCCTCCTATCCTTCAAGCTAACTATGATGATCCACGTACTCTCTATGACTGTGTCTCGTATCTTATGAAACATTCAGATACTGTGGATACCCAGCTTCATACCATTGATTCTAAACTTGATCGCTTAACTGATCTCTTCCATACTCAATTTCGTCCTCCTTCTCATGATGCTGATGAAGACTCTGATGAAGACAATTAAAGACTTTTTTTCTGTTATTATGTAATTTTTCTATTTTTGTCTTAAAGAACTTATGTTTGTATGAGAACATTTCTTAGTTTATTTCTATGTTTTTGTAATGCAAAAGACTGTTTATTTTGTGCTTTTTGTTGATGACAAAGGGGGAGAGATATCCTCTGAATTTCTCTGGTCAGTCGACTGGTGACAAGCATCTCAGTCGACTGCTGCATCTGTGATTATTATTACTTGTGATTGAGATTTTATTATATATGTTTTCATCTGATCAGTCGCCTGATATACTGTTAAGTCGACTGATACATACTGTATGATATACATTTTTTTCTTGTATGCATAATGTGTTTTTAATAGGGGGAGCACATCATTACCATGCTTGTATATTATTTGTTATTATCAGCTATTGTGTTGTCATCATCAAAAAGGGGGAGAATGTTGATTCTTGATTTTGATGATCACAACACACTGCACATGTATCAATGCTAAACTTACAGATGCTATACACAAAGGACCTACTATTATACAGCTGAACAAATGATCAAGCACAAAAGCTCCAAATAAGAGACAATGGCCAAAGTTTAAAGACTCAAGACTCAAGACAAGACTCAAGACTCAAGACTTCAAGCTCATTTGTGACAAATTACTGTGTCTTGTAAAACATTGTATTTGCTTTTTGTTGGGTCTTAGTCTGATTGTAAAGCCTTGTCACACACACACACACTCACAATTTCATAATGTGTGTTTTTCAAAAATCACAAAAAGAGTCAAAACAGTTTGAAGTAATTTAACTTTTGAGTACCAGTCGACTGATGACTCTGCCAGTCGACTGACAAGTACAAAACTGTTTAAATTTATTCAAACTCTGACCAGTCGACTCATATGGCAACCCAGTCGACTGTTCGAGTGCTTTTGACCGTTTTCTGTTTTTCAAAATCAAATTTTCAAAATCAAAAGCTAAAGATCCGTTGGTTGACAGTTGGAATAACTGTCTCCCAACGTCCAGGAGATCAAACTCTATAAATAGAGTACAGATCTCACTGAGAATTTCACACAACAACTTTTCTAAAGATCCGAGTATTCTGTGAGAAAATTCTAAGTGAAAAGTGAGAAAAAAGCTTTCAAGTTCATAATCTGTGGTTCTCTACATTCAGTCCAGTATAGCAACGATTTCGCTCTGGACTGGGTATCGAAGTCAACCTCGTTTTTAGCCACGTGCAACAACACAACACATCAACAAGGCTATAGGTTGACTGTAAAGTTTTTCTTGTTCTTTTTGCTCTCGGTTGGAGAGTGGTTTAGACTCTAGGTTGTAGAGTCGGTGTGTTTCACTCTTGGTAGTAGAGTGGGTCTGCTTTCTCTGGTTGAGAGAAAGGACTACGGGTTAGACAAGGTTGTTGTCTTAATGCCGTAGGGTATTCTTGTAAACTTTTTCAAGAATAGTGAAAATCTCAAGTGGGTTGCTTGGGGACTGGACGTAGGTCGGAAGGACCGAACCAGGATATATCTTGTGTACTCTGTGATTGGTTGTCTTGATCTCGCACTTATTATTTGTTTACTTAAGTTTTGTAAAACTTGTCTGGACAGTCGACTCCTTGCACTATCAGTCGACTGATCAGTCTCGCATTAGTTTTACTGTCACTGTGTCATCAGTCGCCTGTCTTATCTATAAGTCGACTGCACCGAGTTATTGTATTTATTTTATTTTGGTCATATCAGTCGACTGGTTCACAACCAAGTCGACTGCACCGAAGAAAATTTCCGCAGTTTTTATTAACACTATTCACCCCCCCTCTAGTGTTTGTTGTCTCGCCTACAGGATCCAATAGTGATCTCGTTGTTCAGCTACCACGAGTAACCCCTCCTGCTCTTGTTGACACCCCACCACCATCTGCACTCGTCTCTAGCAATGACGGTGGTTTTTCTGATCACTCGCAGCGGTTTCCTTCATCTTCTAAGGGTTATGGCTCTTATTCTTCACAGGACCGTAGTGATCGTGGTTGTGGCCGTGGTGACAGTTATTGCAACACTAAGTATTGTACCTATTGCTAGGGCCGGTCTCATGAGTATGCGACATGTTGAAAATGTATTGGTCGTCCTCCTGCTACTCATCAGTCTTCCACTGTGGAATCTTCTTCTTCCACTGCTACTCATGCTGATGTGCCCACCTCCTCCCAGTATACCCTCTATGCTGAAGAGTGTCATGCATTCCACAATTTACTGTCTCCTTATAGTAATTCTGTTCACTCAGGTATTGTTTGTCATGTTTCTTCACATCAATGGATTATTTCTTCAGGTACTTCTGAACATGTCTCCTTTACTGCTTTCTTCTTTTTCTTTGCTTTTCAATTATCATGTGTGTATTGCTGATGGATCTCCTGTCCCTGTTAAAGGGAATGACGATATCTCCCTTTCTCCAGATCTCTCTCTTACATCTGTTTTATGTGTTCCTACATTTTCTAACAGCCTGTTATCGGGCCCTAAAATTTCTAAGGATTTAAACTGTTCAGTAACATTTTTTCCTTCTCAATGTGTGTTTCAGGATATTACGACGAGGAAGGTCATTGACACCGGCCGTAAACAACATGGGTTATATATCTTGGATTCTCCAGTCTCGGCTTTTCATTCTTCTACTAATCTCGTTCTGTGGCATCGGCGATTGAGGCATCCCTCCTTTACTACTCTCAAGAACTTAGTTTCATGTTGTGAATCTGTTTTCATTTATCTTGTGA
Organism: Hemerocallis citrina; assembly: GCA_017893485.1. Taxonomy (NCBI): domain Eukaryota; kingdom Viridiplantae; phylum Streptophyta; class Magnoliopsida; order Asparagales; family Asphodelaceae; genus Hemerocallis; species Hemerocallis citrina. The sequence continues at coordinate 81,162,662 of CM030362.1, forward strand.
GTTCTATGAGTTAGGTAAACATCATCGAGTTCCTTACCCAGGACACGCCAATAAACGTAGTGAACATTTATTTGATTTAGTGCATTCTAATGTTTGGAGACCTATTGGTTTTCCCACATCTAATGAATATCATTGTTTTGTTACGTTTATTGATGACTTTTCTCGCATGACATGGTTGTTTCTCTTGAAAGATCATTCTGAAGTGTTTAAATTTTTTCAAAAATTTTTCTTTGAGATACGAACACAATTTGACACTACTCTTAAATATTTTTGTTCTGATAATGCTAAAGAATATGTATGTTCTGATTTTCAACAATTCTTTTCTCAACATGGAATAACATATGAAACCTCTTGCGCCTATACTAAACAAAATGGAGTGGCAGAACGCAAAAATCAATATTTACTTAGCACTGCTCGCTCTATGATGTTTAAAATGAACGTCCCAAAGTTTTATTGGAGTTTTACGGTTCTTACTGCTTGTTTTCTTATTAACCGTATGCCTACTCATATTCTTCAAAATCAATCACCTTTCAACCTGGTATTTCCATCTAAAGATCATTTTCACTACCACCTCGTATATTTTGTTGCACGTGTTTTGTTCAAAATCTCCTCCCAGACACTGATAAACTTGACCCGCGTGCTACTAAATGTGTTTTTTTTGGATATTCATGTTTTTCGGAAGGTTATCTTTACTATTGCCCTTTATGGAAGAACATGGTTACCTCGGCAGATGTTTTATTTTTGAACAAAAACCTATTTTTGAACAAACTTCTTCTAAAACTCCTGATTTACCAAGGGCTGCTGTTGAGAGTCTTGATTTTCCACCACCACCACTGCCTCCGTCACTTCGGGGTTATGAAAGGAAACGCAAGCCACATTCCGACTCGATCATCCATGATGTACCCTCTGTTGTTCAATCGGGGCCGACCACTTCTGTCGGTAATATCCTTAATACAGATGATTTACCTATTGGTCAATGTAAGACGCAACATTCTTGTGCTCACTATGATATTGTCAAGTTTGATTCTTCTTTTGAACTGAACTGATCTTTTTGAGCTCTTACCTCTTCCTTGGATATCTCCATTCCTAAAAATGTTCAGGAAGCACTCAAGCACCCCGATTAGACAGCAGCTAGAAAGAGAAAATGCAGGCTCTTCAACAGAATGATACTTGGCAGTTGGTTCACCTCCCTATAATTGGTAAGACCGTTGATTGTAAGTGAGTATTCACAGTCAAACACAATCCTGATGCCACAGTTGAATGTCCCAAAACTCGTCTAGTCGCTAAAGGTTATTGCAGGAATTTTAGGTTGATTATACAGAGACCTTTTTTCTAGTTGCGAAACTCACGTCTGTTCGGGTTCTTATGTCTCTTGCATCAAATTATTTTTGGCCCATTCATCAGCTTGATGTCAAGAATGCATTCCTAAATGACGACTTGAAAGAGGTGGTGTATATACAACAACCTCTTGGTTTTGAGCAATAGGGGAGAATCTTGTATGTTCGCTCAAAAAATCTTTTTATGGACTCAAACAGTCTCGTTGGGCATGGTTTGAAAAGTTCGGCACAGCCGTGTGCTCTTATGGGTTATCTAGAAGTAAGACAGATCATTCTCTCTTCACAAAGAAAGAAGGCAAAGACATTGTTATTCTGTTAGTCTACGTTTATGATATCATCACAAGCAGTGACTCGCAAGATATTGCAAACATCAAGCAGCGGTTAGCTCAAACCTTTCAAACAAAGGATCTTGGTCTGTTTCGATATTTTCTTAGCATTGAGATAGCACGCACAAATGATATCTTTCTTTCTCAAAGAAAGTATGTTCGTGATAGTCTTGCTGAGATAAGAATGTTGGGATGTCGCCCCAATGACACACCTATGGATCCCAATATTAAGTTGTCCTCCAATAATACATTGTTTTCTGATCCAAGACGATATCGCAGGCTAGTTGGTAAACTCATATCTCTCAGTGTCTAGGCTAGATATTGTCTTTGTAGTTAGTCGAATCAGTCAGTTTATGTATGCACCGACCATCACTCATTGGAAAGCAGTGGTTCACATTCTTCGCTATCTTAAGAAAGCCCAAGCCCCAGCCCCAGGGCAAGAACTTCTCTTCAGGCCTGGTGATTCTTTCTTTACAAGGATATTCTAATGCTGACTGGATAAGATCGATTGATGATAGACGCTCAACTAATGAGTACTTTGTATTCTTCGAAGGAAATCTCGTATCTTGGAAAAGAAACAACCCGTGGTAGCCAAATCAAATGCAGAATCTAAATCCCGAGCCATTTGGGCATTTGGTTTCAGAAGTTTTATGACTCAAATCTCTTCTTCGAGACTTGACAATTCCGTTATCATCTACAGTTTCCCTCTATTGTGACAACAAGGCTGCTATGCATATTTCTGAAAATTATGTGTTTCATGACCGCACAAAATATATCGAAGTTGATTGTCACTTCGTTTGAGATGAGTGGGAGAAGAAGGTGATTTCTTTTTTATATATCCGGTCCGGTGAACAACTTGCTGATATCCTAACTAAAATACTACCTCCTGAGCTTTTTCAAACTTTCCTGAGCAATCTTGGTTTCGACAATATCTACACCCCAACTTGAGGGAGAGCATTAAAATAGTCTTAAGTTTAGTCCCACATCTAAAAAAACTCAGATTAGTCTTTGTACTCTCCTATATATAAGAGGCAGTGTATTCAGTTATAATCATCCAATAAAGTATTCTTTTCTATTTGTATACTATACTTTTACAGTCTCCATCTAGTTTTTACTTTCTGGGCAAGTTATCTTTCTGTAGATTAGCTTAAATTAGCTTCTTTTTTTTTTTTTTTTGGTAAAGGTTAGCAATATCCAATAATAAACATTCATTCGTGACTAACAGAAGATATCTAGAATTATTGCAGAAAATATGAAATTGTCAAGTAAGCATTGAGTTGTCACCTTTGCTAACCCGTCCCCTTCATTTTCTGCTAGTGCTTTGGTATTAGCCTTAAAACTTGTTTTTGCGATACTTATTTCATATCCCTCTTTCTCAGCTTTTTCCCTGGCTTGGGGCTGCAAAAAAGTACCAGGTATCATAATCATTATTCCAAAAACATTTCGGTAAAGTAAAGAGTTGCATGGTACTGCAAAGTTGGTGACATAAAAAATTGTTTCATAAGAGAATAAGAAGAAGCAATCTATAAAGAAAACACTATAACATTAGCTAAGATGCCTTCCATTATGCCCCTAACCGGAATTTGCTCTCCAAGGCCAACATTTCAAGCTAAAGCTCTGTATGAAAGTAGATATTAAACAAACAAAAATGATACGTAGGTCGGAAACTTGAACGAACCTTGGCTTTCCACAACAAGTTACTAAATTTGTCATTACGGGCTAATCAGTAATCACAGTCTTTGTAAACTTTCTTGTGCAAGTTAACAAAGCTATTTTCAGCTTAAACTTGAAAACTAAAGGTTCAATACAGGCTAACCTTATTCTGGTAAGCTTAATGTATTAATCTAGAAGTATCTGACACGTGCATACTGCACATATCCATATAGAATGGTTTAACAGGAGAATTATATTATAATTAAATGTCTCACATGCCTATTAAGAATCATCCTACACTCTACATAAGGCAGAAGACTTTCTTAAAGTAACTAATTTTAAGCTCAACAATGAACAGTTTGGTTTTTCAATAATAATGAAAAAGGAAATCAATAAGCAAGTTTACTGCATTACAGATTTAAATCTTCGTAGATCTAAAAATCCGGTTTGTAAGTTCGGGATACATGAACCTCAAAGGTTTGATAGGACAGTGATAGGGCACTTAATAGGAACATACAATATCTAAAACCTAAAACTTACGGTATTACTAGAGTCAACAACACAATGTATCAAGTTATCAAAACCTATCAACACATTAGGTAACTTTGATTTGTACCATTATTACAAGTTACATGGAAGTAATAGTAGCAGAAAATGTGCCAAATAAAAGGTGAATAAAAAAAACAATAAAAAAAGACTAAAAGTGTTGTTTTCTAGAAGAAATTATTGTTGCATAACCTACTGTGAAATGCATACAATGGATGTTTAATATATAAATGTTGGATTGAATCTATTAACGAGTCGGAGAGGGGAAAAAAACATAATAACCCAAAAAGAATATATTGATAAAAAGTGAAAGATATTTTTTGAATTGCATGCAAGAGGATATTCACGCATCCTGACTTCCCAAAGACAATTCATAACAAGAATAGGAGTGCCTTGTACTCAGTATAAAAACTCACCTCAGTAAGGCCAACCATACTGATTTCAGGATGAGTGAAACAGGCAGCTGGGATGCTTAGATGGTTGAGCACATTATCCCTCCCACAAATATTCTCGATGACTATGTTAAGCAATGTCACAAGAAAAGAAGAAGAAAGAACAGAAAAACAAAAAGAAAGGTGAGAATATTTCACAAATTACTGAAGCTGCAGACATCTTTTTTGCCAATAATCAACAAGGCTTCAGTACCTGAGATCCCTTGTGCACTAGCAGCATGAGCAAGCATCATTTTCCCATTGGCATCTCCAATGCAGTAAATATGAGGAACCTGTACATAATTTCAAACCAGAAAACAAAATTATTCCTGAATCAGTAAAAAAGTGCAGCAATTCAAAAGTTAACAGAGGAAACTAAAAGTGGATTCAGTACTAAATTTTGTAACTTCTTGCAGATAGAAAATAACTCTTCAGTTTTTATATTGAAGATTATCACTAACCAGATTTCCATTAGAATCCATAACTTGCATGCGCTCGTTAACTGGAACAAAACCACGCTGGGTGACAACATTTATCTGTGGATAAACCAATTTAACATTTGTACTCAGAAATATCAGAAGTCAATAGTAAATGGAAGTTGTTTTTTAGCATGCAGATGGACAATTCATCTAGCTTAATTTTAAGAACAAATTACAACTTACATTTTCTAAGCCCAACCCATTCGTGAATGGAGCCCTACCAGTTGCAATAAGAGCTGCATCCACCTGCAAAGCCAACATGAAATCAAGAATCAAACATGCTCGCAGGGTTCTATATATATGTCTATGTAGATTGGCTAGTTACAGACTTACAGTAACAGTTATATTACATGTCTTTGTTTAAGTGAATGAAATTTATTCTATGGGATCCAGAACTTCTTCAAAGGTGAGCTAGAGTAAGATAATGTCGAATGAACTAGACAAGGCTTGGATAGTCTAATTCTATTTTAGGGAAATGGCTTGGATGGTCTTAATATGCATTTGGGTTTGACGTATTATTAAGTGCACTCAGTGTTACCATAGACTTGCTAATAACAAAAGAAAGAGAATAGCCAGACAGTTCCAGCTATCTCATACCATATAAAAAGGAACTGGATTAGGAGAACATCTGAGACACTATCTATTCAATAGGGTTGTTTGTCATGATTTTATCTATTTGATTAGGTAGTTGACCACAATCTTTATTTGAAGTGATTGTCCATTTTGGTTGAATAATTAATCAAGATAGAGTTGAAGGGGAGAAAAGTAGGGGAATGGAGGTTCCAGTACATTAGAGCTTAAATAGATTGTGTCTAAATTTCTGCAAGGCATAAATCAAAGGATAGTTGCTGATGTCGAAGGCTTCCGTGAGGTCTATTCCATATTCTAAGATGCATAAAAAGGTTTAGCACTCTATGCCGGATACAGTGGCAATGGTTACAAGCATAAACACCTAATCACACTGCATGCACTCTGTAGTAGCCAGACAATTCAAGCTATCTCATAACAAAAAGGGACTGGATCAGGAGAATATCCGAGATAATATCTATTCAACTGGATTGTTTGACATGATTTTATCTATTTAATTTTATCTATTCGATTAGGTGGTTGCCCAGAGTCTTCTTTATTAAATAGTGATTGCGCAGTTTGGTTGAATCAACATAAAGTTGAAGGAAACAGAGCCTGTTTTGAACCCCCCCCCACCCCCCCGCTTTTTATGTGTATGGTTCAGGTATTTTAACTTGCTTCTTGGTTCTTATGACAAATCCTTTTTCCTTGATACTTACACCTTCCATTGTGTCTGAAGTTCTGCATGGCAGAAATAAATGGATAGTTGCTGATGTCTTGAAGGCTTTCATGAGGTCAATTCCCTATTCTATGATGCTTACAGAGGTTTAGCACCCTACACCAGATAGAATTTAGCCTATGATTTGTAGGCAACGAGCACAAGACTAGCCACCTAATCATATTCTAATAAGAATATAATTAAGACATGGAAATTTTCCAAGCAAAGAGAAACGATAACAAAGGAGTACATGTATGTGTGGGTGTGTGTGCATGTGCACATGCTCTGCACATACACGCTCTTCTATAGAAGGAAGAACAGTTTTGAATGTCTTCTGTTTCAGTTTCACCCATGCACTTGCTAACTAAAAAAAGAATGAGAATGTAAAATAACTATTTATGCTGATTCAACTACATAGGAATAGCACAGCAATAACCGACCAAGGATGAATTGAATCAATAAAGGTAACTGTATTAAGCTATAAAGTTAAAACAAAAAAAGCTTCAAGGGGAATATTACCTCCAGTGTATCTTTAGGTTCCTTCGTTTTTGCATCAATAAGCTCGATTTGAACTGGTTTTCCATCCTTTGCTGGTGTAATCTATAAACAATTAAAACAAAAGGGAAATCCGTAGTATCTTCAGAATCCTACAAGAAAACTCGAGCGAAAAGAGATAGAAATGAGAATTCAGAAGAGAGGAACCTTTTTTGCAAAAACACCCGTGTGGTAGTCAATTTTCCTAGGATTAACAAGAATTCTCTGTGCCAACTTTCCTATCTCAGGATCAAAACCAGGCATGAGTTGATCCAGAGCTTCAACAAAAGTGACCTGTCAAATGAATTGATACATTAACAATCAAGAGAATTATGAAAGTCAAGTTAAAACGTGGTGTTCTTCAAGCAAAAGGTGTCAGAAGATAAAGCATAGCAAATTTTGGAGACATTAAATTACACTCAATGATGAAAAATTGTTTGAATGTTAGGAAGTAATTGCTTAACACAGTAGGACAACCGCTATAATTTGATATTTATAATCTTATGCAAATTTGTGCACTACAGAAAACTTGGATGCAATGTACCTCACTTCCAAGGGCAGTGTAGACATCACTAAATTCTAGCCCAATATAACCACTTCCAACAATAGCAATCCACTCAGGGACCCATTCCAACCTGAGGGCGTGGTCACTAGTGATAACAGTCTTTCCTGCATATTAGTATTAGAAGTTATCCACTAACTGAGAGCAATAAAAGAAGAATGTTGAGTTCGATGAAATAAACATGCACACAAACTGTATCAATTATGAGTATGAGTTTGATTATTCATTATGCTAACTGAATTCATGATTAAAATAGGGAAATGCTAAGTATACTACTTCGAGTGTAACTTTCACACTACAAGATTCAAGACTCAAGAATGTGGATCCCATGTAGAACACTTTGCACTAATTACTTATAGGCACCACTCTATCAGCATTCCCCTTTAAACAACAGCCTAGAAAATCAAATCTGGACCTGAAAAACTATCAAATAGTTCTGAACAGGGAAGAACAATTGCTAAAGTTATATTTTTGTTAAGCAATACATACGGATACTAACAACGATGAGTAGACAACCATATAACCAACACTAATAAAACAAGTGTCCCAAAATTTTAAGACCAGTGATGTTAATCCTTCCTATCAAACTCTTGTTAGGAGACCCCTCTTAAACCGCCATATCTAGTGTTGATTGATAGTATAGAGACTGAATACATAAATCTACTTCAAATGTGGGACTAAACAAAGACAACTTTAACACTCTCCCTCAAGCTAGTGCGTAGATATTGTTGAAGCTAAGCTTGCCCAAGAAGTTGTTTACCGGACCGGACCGGACATGAAAATGAAATAACATTCTTCTCCCACTCATCTCAAACAAAGTGACAGTCAACTTCGATATATTTTCTGCACTAATGAAAGATCGGATTTTCAGAAATATGCATAGCAGCCTTATTGTCACAGCAGAGAGAAACTGGAAATAAGACTAGGATTACCCCGTCTCGAAGAAGAGATTTAAGCCATAAAAATTTCAGAAACCAAATGCTCAATGGCTCGGTATTCAGACTCTGCACTTGATTTGGCTACCACGGGTTGTTTCTTACTTTTTCAAGATACAAGATTTCCTCTAAAGAATACAAAATACCCACTAGTTTAGCGCTTATCATCAACCGATCCTGCCCAGTCAGCATCAGAATATCCTAGTAAATAAAGAAAATCACCAGGCCGGAAGAGAGGCCCTTGCCTTGAGGCTTTCTTAAGGTAGCGAAGAATATGAACCACTTCTTCCCAAAGAGTGATGGTCGGTGCATACATAAACTGGCTGACTCGACTAACTGCAAAGGCAATATATGGCCTATTTACTGAGAGATATATGAGTTTGTCAACCAGCCTGCGATATCGCCCTGGATCAGAGAGCATCATTGGAGAAAGAGGACCATTTAATATTGGGATCCATAAGTGTCACTGGGACGACATCCCAACATTCCTGTCTCAGTAAGAATATCAAGGACATACTTTTTTTGAGAAAGAAAGATATCATCCTTTGTGCATGCAACCTCAATGCCAAGAAAATATCAAAGTAGACCAAGATCCTTTATTTAAGAGGTTTGAGTTATACCTTATGAATCACTGCATGTGGTAATGAGAACATCAATATAGACTAACAGAATAACAATGTCTTTGCTTCTTTTCTTTATGAAGAGAGAATGGTCTGCCTTACTTCTTGAGAATCCATAAAAGCACACAGTTTTGCCGAACTTCCAAACCAAACTCGTGGAGACTATTTGAGGCCATAAAGACTTTTTGAGCGAGCATACAAGATTCTCCCTATGTCGCTCAAAATTAGGAGGCTGTTGCATATACTCCATCTCTTTTAAGTCTCCATTGACAAATACATTCTTGATATCAAGCTGATAAAGGGGCCAAGAACAATTTGATGCAAGAGAGATAAGAACACGAACAGAAGGGAGTTTCACAACCGGAGAATAAGTCTCTGCATAATCGACTCCAAATTCCTGTGTATAACCTTTAGCGACAAGGCGAGCTTTAAGTCGGTCAATTGTACCATCAGGATTATGTTTGATAGTGAATACCCATTATAACCGTCTTACCACCCACAGGAAGGTGAACTAACTGCTAAGTATCGGCGAACCAACTGCCAAGTACCATTCTGCTAAGGAGCCTGCATTTTCTCTTTCATGGCTATTATCCAATCATGATGCTTGAGTGCTTCCTGAACATTGTTAGGAATATAAATAGAATCCAAAGAAGAGGTAAAAGCTCGAAAATATCTAGTCAGTTTAGAAGAAGATACAAATTTTGCAATATCATAGTGAGCACAAGAATACTTAGCCTTACGTTGACCAATAGGTAAATCATCTGTGTTAGGGATATTACTTAACAGAAGTGGTTGACACTAGCGGAACAACTGAGGGTACCGCTTGGATGATCAAGTATGAACGAGCCGCCTTTCGTCTTCTGACATAAACCTGAAGTGGTGGTGATAGTGCTAGTGGTGGTGATAGTGATAGTGGTGGTGTTGGTGTTAGTGTTAGTGGTGGTGGATGTGGTGGAAAATCAAGACTCTATGTAACAGCCCTTAGTAAATCAGGATTGTGTGAAGAAATATATTTAAAAAGGGTTTATGTTCAAAAAATGAAACATCCGTTGAAGTAAACATTTTTTTTCGGTGAAGGGCACTAGCAAAGATAACTTTTCAGAAAACGTGAATACCCAAAAAATATACATTTAGTAGCACGTGGGTCAAGTTTATCAGTATCTGGGTGGAGATTCTGGGTGGAGATTCTGAACAAAACAAGTGCAACAAAAAACATGAGGTGGTATTGAAAATGAATTTTTTTGATGGAAATACTAGTTTTAATGGGAATTGATTTTGAAGAATAAGAGTATGCATTCGGTTAATAAGAAAATATGCAGTGAGAACCACAAAACTCCAATAAAACTTGGGAACCTTCATTTCAAATATCAAAGAGCGAGCAGTGCTAAATAAATAATGATTTTTGCGTTCTACCACGCCATTTTGTCGAGGAATGTAGGAGCAAGAAGTTTGGTGAATTATTCCTTATTGAGAAAAAAATTTGTTGAAAATGAGAACTCATGTATTCTTTAGCATTATCAGAACGAAAACATTTAAGAGTTGTGTCAAATTGTGTTTGTATCTAGAAGAGAAATTCATGAAAAACTTTAAATACTTCATAACGATATTTCAAAAGAAACAACCACGTCATTTGAGAGAAATAATCAATAAACGTAACAAAATAACGATAGTTATTAAACATGGAAAAACCAATAGGGCCCCAAACATCAAAATGCACTAAATCAAACAAATGTTCACTACGTGTATTGATACCTTCTAGGTAGGAATTTCTATGATATTTACCTAACTCACATGACTTACAAGATATCTTGAAGGAGGGCTCACAACCTGAAACTAACTGTTTGAGGGTCGTAAAGGAAGGAAGCCTCAGTTGTCGGTGCCACAATTCAGGATCAGCAGAAGAATGAAAAGCCGAAACTGGAGAATCCAATATATATAACCCATGTTGTTCACGACAGGTGTCAATCACCTTCCTCGTCGTAGTATCCTGAAACACACAATGAGAAGAAAAAATATCACTGAACAATTTAAATCTTTGCAAAGTTTACGAATTGATAAAAAGCTATTAGGAAAGTTAGGAATATGCAAAACTGATTTAAGGTGAAGATCCGGAGAAAGAGATATCTCCCACCCCTTCAACAGGGACAGGTAAATCATCAGCAATACGCACATGATAATTTGGAAGCAAAGAATATGAAGAAAGCGATAAATGAGTCATGTTCAAAAGCACATGAGTCAATTATCCATTGATGTGAGAAAACATGACAAGCATTACCCGAGTGCAGTATGTTGCGGAAGTCCAGATACTCTCCAGCAGAAATGATAGATTAGAAGGAGGTTGACTCATCCGTAGGAACAGCAATGCAAAGAGAAGGTTCTATAGTTGGGGGAAAGGAGGTCGCCATTGGAGGAGGGGAGTCACTCTTGTATTAGAGGAAGTCACCATAGGAGCATATCTAGATTAGATCTGAAGGAGAACGAGTGAGAATGAAAGATGGTGATTGAAGATGACATAAAAAACTGACACGTGTTACAGAACAACGCGCATCATGAGACAATTGACCACTTTTTCGACTTTTTTCCTTCTTTTTTCCGACTTTTTTTGGCTTCAAGAAGGGAGAGAGGCTGGGTTGCAGGTTGCGGGTTGGAGGTGGGTGTGAATCTGGAGGGGATGAGGAGGGTGGATGGAGGGTGCGACGACGGGAAGGCAACGATGGTGGCCGTGAAGGTTGCGGGTGGTGGTGGGGCAAAGGAGGACGGCGGTTGGATGGGGGGTCGATGGCTGGGAGGCGCTGACAAGGAGCAGGACGGCAGCGTCGGGAGGCGTGGAGGCAGGGGTGGCAGCGAGAGGAAGAAGAGGACGTTAGGGTTTCAGTTTGTTTGGAGGAAGGAGGAAGAAGCAGTTTGTTTTGTTTTTTTTTTGAAGCAAGAGGAAAGAAAAACCCTAATTTTTTTGTTGAAGATTTTTGTGTATACTTTTTGGGCTCTGATACCATGTTGATTGATAGTATAGAGACTGAAAAGAATACTTTAATGGATGCATATAAATGAATACACCGGTTCCTATATATAGGAGAGTACAGAAAGTAATATAAATCTATTTCAGATGTGAGACTAAACTAAGACTACTTTCACATCTAGAAACCCAAAATTAAAGTTTTTGATTTTTTGCTTACACAAAGTGACCACAAAATGAACTTTCTTGTGATAGGTTGTTCAAATAATGGACTAAAAATTTTCGGGCTAATTAAATATGTTTGTGCTTGAACATGTTTACTTGTCGACCAATTTTTTTTACCTCAAAATTTAGCAAGAGTTCGTGTAAATATTCATTTGATTGTTAAAACTGGCATAGGTAGATATCCATAAGTTTGTGGTTTTGATTATAATTTGACTACCACAGATAAAAACAAGTAATTGGCAATTACCGTCAACTTCAATGCCATTGGGAACAAATGGAACAGACCCGGTCGCAATAATAATGTCCCTTGCAGTGACTTCTGTGTCTCCGAACTTCACTCTGTGTGTGCCCTGAGAAAAGAAGTAACAAAAAAGAAAAAAAAAACAATATCCTTTCAAACTCATTATATCACCTTGTGTGTGACAACTCACACAACACGTGGAACACGGGCCAAAATCTAGTGTTTTAGCAGATAAGACTAGGAAAATATATATATAGTTACCACAGGATGAAAACATCAAAATAGAAAGTAATAAATGCATCGGATACTCGAAAGTTAAAAATGCTTGACCCAACATAAAAAATGTGCTAGAGCATACAACTTACAACAATTGAACCAGTGCCCGTGAGTATGTCTACACCCAAAGCTTTCATGGAATTGGTTAAATTACCACGAATTTTTGAAGCCAGATTATTGGCATGATCAGCCACACCTTGTCTGTCATAACCAGCAGCTGCAACCTATCACTCAGAGCAATAAGATGTTAGTGCAGGAGATACAATTAGATTGAATTTGCAAGAAAATTGCAATAAGAAATTATCTAAATGATGAGCTATCAATACTAAGCAACAGATACTCAAATAGTGAATGTGACTGTTATAAACAAAATATGAGATGAAGCAAATGTAGGTCAAAAATGTCCTATTAAATGGCAAAGATCTTTTGATAGTAATGCCACTCAAAGATGATTCTCTTCAATAAATGTGACGCAAGTGATCCTTATGGCTCAAGATGCTACAAAACATTTGGCAATTGCCATCTCCCGATAAGTCATATTGATGAGGACATCTATTCTGTTTAGATTTTATTTCAGTACCATATTTGTTTTCGGCAATTATAGCCGTATGTAATCTTTTTTATGTATTTGAGATTCTGAGAATATATTGAGATTTGTATCAAGATGTATTTTGAGCCTATTTATAGGCCTTGAGATTAATGAGAAAATATGACATTCTTGATTAAAATTATTGTGTTGAAGTTTTTCTCTTCATCTTCACCTTTGTGTGATACAATTGAGATCCAACTTGTTAGGGTTTGTGATAAATCCTAATACAATTTTAGGGTTAGTGATTAACTCTAAAATCTACCCCCAAATAAAATTACCCAAACCCTAATTCCCAAACCCAAAACCCTAATCACTTTCTTCTTCCTCCTTCCCTCTCCCGAAACCGCGCAACCTCATCCCCCGTCGCCAACCCCCGATCATCCTCGCTCCTGCACTCGACCCACCTCGACTCCATCAGCCGTCATCTCTCCGTGCCTCCTTCCCGTCCTCTCTCCTTACCGCTTGCCGCCCTCTCTCTGCCGCAACCCCATCGCCATCGTCGCGCCGCCCTCGCGACCTCCTGTCGCCGCCCTACAGCCCACGACGCCAATGAATCCACCGGCAGCCCTGTGCTGCGTGCTCCTCCCGAGCGCCAACCAGTCGACAGAAGCAGCGTCGCTCAGCCGTCGACCGCCCCCCCTCGCTGTGACGACCTCGTCGCTGCCCTCAACCTGTGACTAGGGGTGGCAACGGGCCGGACTTGGGCCGGACTTATATAAGCCCGAGCCCGAGCCCGAATTTATTTTTTAGGTCCAAGCCCGGTCCGATTTTGCATCGGGCTCCAAAATACAGGCCCAAGCCCGAGCCCGAATTAACCAAAAAAGCCTAAACTCGGCCCGATTTAGTACTATATTGAAATTCAATAATTGAATTGATGCTTGCTTCACTCAAATAATAAAGACATACTGATTATCTAAAAAAAATAAAGACATACTGTTGTCTCTACTTTACTCTTGTTAAGTTATTCAAGTAGTATTGCAGGTATTTTTTTTGCGTAAATGGAGTATTTTTGTACTGATGAAGCTTTGATATGAGGATCATGGACTTTTCTTCTTTCCCAACAAGATTGATTTATGCTCATAATAGGGCATCTTCCACCGAATTATTTCCCAAAATTAATTCTGTTGCATGCCCGGTTTCAAAACTATTCTAGCTCATATCAAGTCAAATTTTTAAAAAAGAAAAGCACATGAAATACACTTGGAAATCAGGAAATGGCTGTGTCAATATTTCACTAACCTGGAGAAGCTTCCCCTACCCATCCGGAAAGTCTGGAAACTCCGAAATTTAAACCTCACACCTTGACCAAACAAACAGTTAAGATGTGTAAAAGAGGAATAGTCGTATCCAAATTCACAAAGGTTTCAACCAAGACAACTGCGTTTGTTGCAACTGCTATCGACCAAGGTTGGATCCAAAACCGAACAGTTGTTATGACAGAATACACTCTGTAAATTTAGTTTCAGTGTTTGATAAATAATTTGGAAGTGGGTCAGTTTGGTCATTATTTTGAGAATTGGGTCATTACAGAATTTTTTTTGAAACACTGAAAACCAGATCTGGTTCTTTGAACTTCTTTCTCTTCATTTCAGAACGGAATTAATGCCCATTCAGCATTCTTGTGCATTTATTATACGGGAAAAGGTGAGAGAGATGAAGGGACGGGGAGTATTTATTAGACTTATATAAATCGGGTCGGGTTCGGGTCGGACTCATACACACCCGAACCCGGCCCGAAAATATAATCGGGCTTATTTGTTGAACCCGGGTCCGGAAAAAATGAAAAAAATCAGGCCCAAGTCCTACTAAAAACGGGTCGGACTTGATCGGGCTCGGATCGGGCTCGGGTCAATTGACAGCCTTACCTGTGACGCCGTCGTCGCCTTTACTGTTGCCATTTGCTGACTTTGTTGCTGTCGTCTCTCTCTTACCGTGTTTGCTGATTGCTGTCCTGTGTTGCTGCCAACCCTAGATCTAACGATTTCTTCGAATCCCGATACTTTTTTCACATTTTCAAATATTTGTGTTATACTACTTTATCAATTATCATCTCTATTATATTATCTGATTTGCCTGTCGTCCACAAAAACAATTGAGATCGAGTGTTCCACTTGCTTTATTAGAGTACGAATCAATATATAATCTTTTACTTGCTAAGAACACTTAGGGATTTAATTATTGATTGTAGAATTGAATTATTAATTGGGATTGTTAACGTGATTCGGTTCTTGAAAATCCATCAAACCGATTAACTGTTTAAAAATTCTAACTTTGATCTGCACTTCATGTTGGTAAAATTAATCCTTTAAGATTCTTGGAAATTCTCTATTATAAGGTTAGTTTTACATCATTTTGGTATCAGAGCGAAGGTTTTTAAAACCCTAGTTCTTGCATCGTAGGCATCAATTTTTGCATTCATTTAGGATTGTGTAGTCTTTTTCTTTCTTTCGTTCTTTCTTTTATTTTAGGTCATTTCAGATTCATTAAAAAAAAAATAGGACACACACGACCCCTAGTTCCCACTTTTGGTGAATGCGTCTTAGCAGCACCATCACAGATCCTGACGAGCCTTTCTTATCCCTTCCAAATCACCCAGTTAGGAACCCTAGACTTCTCCGACCTGAAATGGACAATTCTGATATCTCCGCTACCCTAGCTGCCAACCAAGCAACTCTTGCCAATATCAATCAGAGGCTTGAGAAAGTGGAGTTAAATCAAACCATTGTTCCTGGGCTTCATGACAATCGTCAAAACCCTCAAGGGAATGTTCGTGACGATCAACGTCAAGAACGTGACCCTGACGAACAATATAAGAAAAACGTTAAGGCTGACATTCCCCAGTTTGAAGGCCACATGGAACCCCAAACTTATTTTGATTGGATCCGTGCGATGGACCACTACTTTGTGTGGTTTGACATGAGCGAAGCCCTGAAAGTTAAATTTGCCACAATGAAATTAACTGGGAAAGCTCAACAACACTGAACCAATCTTGAACATGCACGCAGAGGCCGAGGCCTGGCACCCATAGCCACTTGGGAAGCTATGAAAGAAAAGCTCACTGAGAGATATGTACCGTTATCATTCCACATCCGATTGCTAGATTCGTGGAACCAACTTTATCAAGAAAGTATATCCACACAAGAGTATGTTGATAAATTTGATGACTTCCTTATTCGGTGCAATGCTTTAGGTAAAGAGAGTGAAGAACAAACTCTCTCTAGGTTCAGGGCTGGATTACGAGCCGATCTGAGGAACGAGCTAATTCATAGAAATGTGAACTCAATAGCGGCAGCCTACGCTCTAGTCCTCGATATGGATTCCCTTCAAGCTAGTTCCCATTACAAGTCCAGCAATTCGATGGATTATTCCTCTAGAATGAATCCTCCTGACCCCTCTAAACCTGAGCACTCCTCTCCTCAGTACCCTAACAAGTCTTACCCAAATAAACATACTTCAAATTCCTATTCACATAGAAATGACAATACGGATAAGAACACTGAAAGAGACTATTCTAAGATTGATCCTCTCACTAAGTGCTATAAATGTAAGGGATATGGCCATGTTGCTGGCAACTGTCCCAGCCTGTAACACCCCGAATTTCAAATAAGGACAAACTCGGGATTTCACTAATTCTAAATCTCAGTTTTCATGTATAAGCATCGTGGGTATTCATACCCTCAAAAGTCTTAAGCTCGTCATAAATTCCATTTTTAAATTCATTCACAAAAATTCCATCTTGCCACTATTCATGATCTATTCGATCAATCACAACCACAAGTTCACTACATGAATTTGTTGTAACAAATCTAAATTTTCACAATATTTCCATTCACAAGCTATTTCTTAAACATGATACAAGTGTAATTATTCTTAAAAGATCGAAATACTACTTTCCATGACATGATTCTATTCTCAAAATTTTATGTCTTTTTACACTTCAAAAAAAAATACAAGAATTTAACTCTTAGTATTTCCATATCATTTTTATATCAAAACTAGACTATATACTCTAAGATTTCTTCAATTCTTTATATGCAAGTAGAGTTTTAGAGAAAAAATAAAATAAAAAAGGTAGTGCTCAGGTTTCGATCCTGGCAACTTCTGGTCAACCCGGTCAAAGCCCAAACCCAGCCCCATAACCAATTTAGCTATTGAGCTCTGGTGTCAATATCCATGTGAAAATAGTCATATATTGACTTTCAGTTTCGAGGTTTCTTAAAAAAAAAAAACTACAAATAGTTGCGACTATTAAGTTTCGAACCTAAGATCTGTCACAATAGAATTTTATTTTGCAGTGACTAACCAGTAAGTCTATGTGTATTTTCTGTTTAAAAAGGCACAAATGTTCTTTTGTTCAACTATGCACAAAGTGTGTCTTTTTCCATAAAATGTGTTTATTCAAAAGTGCAATTCTTTCACAATTTTAGAAATAATCCTTTCCATGATATTAGATAAAAAGATAGTAACTAATAAAATTTCCAATTATTTTTAAAAATACTATTTTTGACTTATTTAAAGAAATTCCTTTTTCTCATCTTTTGCAAAACTTAGACTTTTCTTTAAGAATTAAATCCTACCAAAGAAATGAAAACTGGTATCCTTGTCTATTTGATTAAAATCTCAATTTGTCGTAAATCATATTTTATAATGAAAATAAAAGTTGCTCTTTCACACAATAGTTCCCATTCTTGTAAAAATAAAACCTACACATGTCGACCTATTATAAACTAACGAAATTTCATTTTTATTTTATTATAAAATCTAATATGGTCAAGCATAAAATTTTACAATTTACCAAGATGGTTTATACAAGAATTTGTCTTCTTTCATTAACATGGTATTTGTCACAATAAGACTACTTTCGCATCTATTATGATAGCATGATTCCCATTTGTAAATTTCACATCAAAGTTATTCTCATATATTAACACTATTGTAACCACAAAGCTAATCAAACATACTAGCATGGTTCACAACAATTAAGTAATTCTCTTTCTTTAGTTAGCATGGTGTACTTCATCAATCACAACATCACTTTAAACTAACAAGATTCTTCACAAAATATTTTTTGCAAAAGAATGTATTCCCAATATTTTTCATACACTCAATTATATCTTCATTCATGCATACTAATTCATGACAATAACTTATTTTGTTATTCTTTCATGATTCTAGAGCATAAACTAAACAACATTTTTCAATATTTTTTTTTTGTAACATATTCATTACATAAGTTCTAAACTATTTAAATTAGCAATCTGCAACTACAAAAGTTCGAGATTTAAACCCACTAAAAGGATTTATATACATGCCAGTGGAGTTTAAAGGATACTAATGAATATGATACTAATGAATATACTACCACTAAAATGATATGTAACATATTCATTTGTAACAATATTGTCATGAATTACAAAATAAGTTAAATTCTGCGATATTGTTAATTCTGAATTTAACTTTTGTAGCTAAATTCTGCAATATTGTTATCATCTCTCAATTATTTGTTTAATCATAACAATATTGTTATCATTCATAGCATGTAACACTAACATGAAATTTTAGCTACATATCAAAACAAAAGCTCATATCTTGTCACTAGCATGCATAGTTCTAAATTAGAAAGCATGAGAACCCACCTTTTGTTTGAAGGTTGAAAACTACAAATGAATAGCTCCTTCTTGCTCCTAGCAACTCCTAGTCCTCTTCTCCTCCTAGCAAATGCTCCAAGCAAGAGATCCTCTAAGCACAATAACTCTCTTTCTTTTTCTTACACTCTTTTCTTTCTTTAATTCTAATTTTTGTGTGTGAAATGAAAAGAGTATGGTGCTATTTATAGGATTTTGGGAAGGTGTATTTTGCAAAATTTCACCTCTAATAAATTACTCTATTTAATTCTTACAACCCTTCCAATTCTAAACTCCCATAACCTACAACTCTCCACCTCCCCACTCTTCCAAACCTTAACTCCTCTCATTTATTTTCCCTCTTTCTCTCTTCATGCAAACCGGCCACCAAATGTACCAATGTACATGCACACATACATATTAAATACAATTTGCTATAATTCTAAATGTGTACACAACAAAACAACAAAAAAAATGTGACTTGTCTTGTATTAGTTTAGGTTCAACCTAATTTAGGTTATAATTAGTGGGCTTGAATTATGGGCTTTCATTTAACTAATTTAATTATTCTAGTGGGCTTCCTTTTTAATTAGTCCATTGGGCTAGGATTTAACTTTAAGTCCATGGATCAAAAAGAAAGGCTAAATAAAACCAATGCATGCTAAAAATAGAAAATGAGAGTAGCAAAATGAGAATAAAAATTTGCACGTGCACCATACGTGCAAGAAATTGGAAAATGCATTTTAATAATAAAAAATATAGTTGGGGTGTTACAACACTCCCTCCTTAGAATAGTTCCGTCCCCGGAACTACGCTTAGGAGCGAGAAACTACTCAGAAGGAAAGAAAAGTCTACAAAAGAAAACTTAGTCGAAGAGTTCGGGATGGTCCTTCCGCATCTTTTCCTCTGATTCCCAAGTTGCTTCCTCAACAAATTGATTTCTCCAAATGACCTTTACCATGGGTATCGTTTTGTTTCTCAAGACCTTTTCTCGGCGATCCACGATCTCAACGGGACGCTCGGCATAGCTCAAATCCAGTTGCAACCCCTCAGGTACTTCTGGCAAATGATGACTTGGGTCAGATCCATAACCCCTTAGCATGGACACGTGAAAAACATTGTGAACTTGGGCCAACTCTTCCGGCAGTTCTAACCGATAAGCTGTCTTCCCAATCCTCTTCAGTATTTTGTAGGGTCCAATGTATCTCGGGGCTAATTTTCCTCCTCGCCCAAACCGAATCACTCCTTTAGTCGGAGATACTTTCACAAAGACATAGTCACCTTCGTCAAATTCCAAGTCTCTCCTTCTATTGTCGGCGTAACTCTTTTGCCTGCTTTGTGCGTCAGCCAGCCTCTTTCTGATCAGCTCAATCTTTTCTGAAGTTTGCTGCACAATCTCTGGTCCAAACAGCTGCCTCTCCCCTACTTCATACCAACAAATCGGAGTCCTGCACTTCCTCCCATATAGAGCTTCGTAGGGCGCCATTCCAATGCTCGCCTGGAAACTGTTGTTGTATGCAAATTCCACCAAAGCTAAGTGTCTCTCCCAACTACCACCAAAATCCAGCACACAACACCTGAGCATATCTTCCAGCACTCTGTTGACCCGTTCAGTTTGCCCATCTGTCTGAGGATGGAAGGCTGTACTGAAATCAGTCCTTGTCCCCATAGCCGCTTGTAGACTCTTCCAAAAATGTGAAGTAAAACGCGCATCTCTGTCAGATACTATAGACATCGGGACTCCATGCAATTTCACAATTTCATCCACATACAATTCTGCCAGCTTTTCCATTGACCATGTAAGCTTCATTGCTAAGAAGTGAGCTGACTTGGTGAGTCTGTCCACTATTACCCAAATGGTATCATTGCCTTTGGAACTCCTGGGTAAACCCGTGATGAAATCCATGCTGATACAGTCCCACTTCCATTCCGGGATAGGTAAAGGCTGCAACAATCCTCCAGGTTTCTGATTTTCTGCCTTGACCTGCTGGCAAACCGCGCACTTGGCCACAAACTCTGCCACATCTCGCTTCATACCTGGCCACCAGAAGTGTAGCTTTATATCCTTGTACATTTTGGTACTCCCAGGATGTACAGATAACAAGGTAGCATGTGCTTCCTGAAGAATACTTTCCTTTAGCTCCGCTACATTTGGCACACAAAGCCGCTCCCCAAACCAAAGTACTGCATCCTTCACTTGAAATTCTGCCAATCTGCCTAAGCCAACCTGTTCTACCATCCCTTGGATCTCTGGATCCGTCTTCTGGCTATCCATGATTCTGTCTCTCAAAGTGGGTTGAATCCTCAATTGAGCTAAGGAAGCCTCCACACTCTGCAGAACCACTTCAATTCCTGCTCGATCTAGCTCATCCGCTAACCTTTCCTGGGTTGTGATCAACCGAGACAAACTGACTTCTCTGCTAAGTGCATCTGCTACCACATTAGCCTTGCCTGGATGATATTTGATTTCAGGTCGGATGTCCTCCAACACCTCCAACCATCTCCTCTGCCTTAAATTCAAGTCTCTTTGTTGATAAATATACTTCAAGCTCTTATGATCGGTGTACATATCGGTGTCAATTTAGCTATTGAGCTCGGATACCATTTGTAACGCCCCTGCCCCTAGCTCAGACAATTTATACAATTTTATAGACAAATTAGATACTATGTAGTACAACTCATATGATAATGGTATCAGAGCATGCTTCACAAGTAGTACAAGTTTATAAGGAACGATAAAAAGGGACGATAAATTTGGGAACAAGCCAAAGAGTCCTTCTGTCAACCGGGTGTAAACAGCCCTAAGCGACACGGTATTTAAGCGTCTTCGGACCACCGCTAGCTGGGAACCGACTCCTACAGCTAACTCAAGTAAATCAGAACTTGATAGACAAAAGATTTGATTAGGAAGAGTAGTAAGATCATTAACTATAGTCTAGAACCCGTGACACCTTATTGAGTAGTTACAATATTATTCCTGTGGACACTAGAGTGTGAGTTTCAGTCTATAGAGATTTAAATGTAAGTGATTTACATTTGTGTTGCTCTATGCACTGATATTTTCTTTTTCTTTTGGATGGCTGGAGTCGTGAATGAAGTTGTTATTGAACTTGCATTCAATTTCATTCATGATGTTCTCCTCGTATACATTAATATGAGAGTGCATGCGAGCACATTTTCCCCTGGGTATCAGAGTGGCGCAGTGGAAGCATGGTTGGCTTGGACCGTCATTCATGATACCTAGACACTTCCCTCTCAAATTATTTTGTAGATTTTTATCATGGTACTTTCTCCGTAGTCAATATTTTTCAAATAAATATTTTCTTATGTTATTAAATCATTTGAATATTCATTATTTATCTATCTTCCTTAGTCTTGATATTTTAAATCTATTTTTCAAACTTAAAATTTCGTCATTTTTTTTGTTTACCCACTATTACTTCACATGTTGTAACACCCCAACTATATTTTTTATTATTAAAATGCATTTTCCAATTTCTTGCACGTATGGTGCACGTGCAAATTTTTATTCTCATTTTGCTACTCTCATTTTCTATTTTTAGCATGCATTGGTTTTATTTAGCCTTTCTTTTTGATCCATGGACTTAAAGTTAAATCCTAGCCCAATGGACTAATTAAAAAGGAAGCCCACTAGAATAATTAAATTAGTTAAATGAAAGCCCATAATTCAAGCCCACTAATTATAACCTAAATTAGGTTGAACCTAAACTAATACAAGACAAGTCACATTTTTTTTGTTGTTTTGTTGTGTACACATTTAGAATTATAGCAAATTGTATTTAATATGTATGTGTGCATGTACATTGGTACATTTGGTGGCCGGTTTGCATGAAGAGAGAAAGAGGGAAAATAAATGAGAGGAGTTAAGGTTTGGAAGAGTGGGGAGGTGGAGAGTTGTAGGTTATGGGAGTTTAGAATTGGAAGGGTTGTAAGAATTAAATAGAGTAATTTATTAGAGGTGAAATTTTGCAAAATACACCTTCCCAAAATCCTATAAATAGCACCATACTCTTTTCATTTCACACACAAAAATTAGAATTAAAGAAAGAAAAGAGTGTAAGAAAAAGAAAGAGAGTTATTGTGCTTGGAGGATCTCTTGCTTGGAGCATTTGCTAGGAGAAGAAGAGGACTAGGAGTTGCTAGGAGCAAGAAGGAGCTATTCATTTGTAGTTTTCAACCTTCAAACAAAAGGTGGGTTCTCATGCTTTCTAATTTAGAACTATGCATGCTAGTGACAAGATATGAGCTTTTGTTTTGATATGTAGCTAAAATTTCATGTTAGTGTTACATGCTATGAATGATAACAATATTGTTATGATTAAACAAATAATTGAGAGATGATAACAATATTGCAGAATTTAGCTACAAAAGTTAAATTCAGAATTAACAATATCGCAGAATTTAACTTATTTTGTAATTCATGACAATATTGTTACAAATGAATATGTTACATATCATTTTAGTGGTAGTATATTCATTAGTATCATATTCATTAGTATCCTTTAAACTCCACTGGCATGTATATAAATCCTTTTAGTGGGTTTAAATCTCGAACTTTTGTAGTTGCAGATTGCTAATTTAAATAGTTTAGAACTTATGTAATGAATATGTTACAAAAAAAATATATTGAAAAATGTTGTTTAGTTTATGCTCTAGAATCATGAAAGAATAACAAAATAAGTTATTGTCATGAATTAGTATGCATGAATGAAGATATAATTGAGTGTATGAAAAATATTGGGAATACATTCTTTTGCAAAAAATATTTTGTGAAGAATCTTGTTAGTTTAAAGTGATGTTGTGATTGATGAAGTACACCATGCTAACTAAAGAAAGAGAATTACTTAATTGTTGTGAACCATGCTAGTATGTTTGATTAGCTTTGTGGTTACAATAGTGTTAATATATGAGAATAACTTTGATGTGAAATTTACAAATGGGAATCATGCTATCATAATAGATGCGAAAGTAGTCTTATTGTGACAAATACCATGTTAATGAAAGAAGACAAATTCTTGTATAAACCATGTTGGTAAATTGTAAAATTTTATGCTTGACCATATTAGATTTTATAATAAAATAAAAATGAAATTTCGTTAGTTTATAATAGGTCGACATGTGTAGGTTTTATTTTTAAAAGAATGGGAACTATTGTGTGAAAGAGCAACTTTTATTTTCATTATAAAATATGATTTACGACAAATTGAGATTTTAATCAAATAGACAAGGATACTAGTTTTCATTTCTTTGGTAGGATTTAATTCTTAAAGAAAAGTCTAAGTTTTGCAAAAGATGAGAAAAAGGAATTTCTTTAAATAAGTCAAAAATAGTATTTTTAAAAATAATTGGAAATTTTATTAGTTACTATCATTTTATCTAATATCATGGAAAGGATTATTTCTAAAATTGTGAAAGAATTGCTCTTTTGAATAAACACATTTTATGGAAAAAGACACACTTTGTGGATAGTTGAACAAAAGAACATTTGTGCCTTTTTAAACAGAAAATACACATAGACTTACTGGTTAGTCACTGCAAAATAAAATTCTATTGTGACAGATCTTAGGTTCGAAACTTAATAGTCGCAACTATTTTTAGTTTTTTTTTTTTTAAGAAACCTCGAAACTGAAAGTCAATATATGACTATTTTCACATGGATATTGACACCAGAGCTCAATAGCTAAATTGGTTATGGGGCTGGGTTTGGGCTTTGACCGGGTTGACCAGAAGTTGCCAGGATCGAAACCTGAGCACTACCTTTTTTATTTTATTTTTTCTCTAAAACTCTACTTGCATATAAAGAATTGAAGAAATCTTAGAGTATATAGTCTAGTTTTGATATAAAAATGATATGGAAATACTAAGAGTTAAATTCTTGTATTTTTTTTTTTGAAGTGTAAAAAGACATAAAATTTTGAGAATAGAATCATGTCATGGAAAGTAGTATTTCGATCTTTTAAGAATAATTACACTTGTATCATGTTTATGAAATAGCTTGTGAATGGAAATATTGTGAAAATTTAGATTTGTTACAACAAATTCATGTAGTGAACTTGTGGTTGTGATTGATCGAATAGATCATGAATAGTGGCAAGATGGAATTTTTGTGAATGAATTTAAAAATGGAATTTATGACGAGCTTAAGACTTTTGAGGGTATGAATACCCACGATGCTTATACATGAAAACTGAGATTTAGAATTAGTGAAATCCCGAGTTTGTCCTTATTTGAAATTCGGGGTGTTACACAGCCCAAATATGATCAATATAGTAGAGGGTACCACAGTCATCGCTGATGAGCCCGACAATGAGTTTACCTATGAACCTAATATAAGTGATGACTTTGATCAAAAAGAGGATGACCAGTCTCTCAATTGTATTCAGCCTGTCCAGTCACCTCCATTGAGTATACCTGAGTCACCCATTCTTTCCCAAGTCACTTGGCAACCCATCGATTTTATCCCTATGTTAGAACATCACAAAGTCACAGAGTCTGCACCCACATTTGCATATAACATTCATGACTTGCATAGAGAAATTTCTAAGGAACTTAATGAGAATAATTTTAACTACAAGTTAATAGCAGATACTAGAAGAAAATTTATAACTTTTGATATTGGTGACGAGGTGATGGTTCGGATTCATCCGGAACGGTTTCCTATTGGACCCGTTAAGAACCTGCACATACATGCTGCAGGCCCATTTAAGATTCTATATACAATCAATGATAGTACCTATGTCGTTGACCTTCCTAAAGGTTTTGGCATAATATTTTCAATATTGAGGATCTAGTACTTTATGAAGGCTCAAAATTCAACCCTAGAAATTTTCTTATGGATGAGCCTACCCTGCAGTCTAATGGTGAGATTCCCACATTTACCCCTTTACCTGATACTATTCACCCACCGACAGAAGAATTGAATAATATTTTAGATGATCAGATAATTTACACAAGAGATGGTGATATGCACAAGTATTTGGTAAGGTGGAAAAACAACCCGAAGTGGGATGATACTTGCAGTGATCGTGAGGGACTCCTGCAACTGGATCCAGATCTTTTGGAGCACCATGACAGGATCTCTTGTTTTGACTCGATTGGGTCGAGCTCCCTCCCACCCGGAGAGAATGATGAGGACATCTATTCTGTTTAGATTTTATTTCAGTACCATATTTATTTTCGGCAATTATAGCCATATGTAATCTTTTTTATGTATTTGAGATTCTGAGAATATTTTGAGATTTGTATCAAGATGTATTTTGAGTCTATTTATAGGTCTTGAGATTAATGAAAAAATATACCATTCTTGATTAAAATTATTGTGTTGAAGTTTTGCTCTTCATCTTCTCCTTTATGTGATACAATTGAGATCCAACTTGTTAGGTTTTGTGATAAATCCTAATACAATTTTAGGGTTCGTGATTAACTCTAAAATCTACCCCCAAATAAAATTACCCAAACTCTAATTCCCAAATCCAAAACCCTAATCACTTTCTTCTTCCTCTTTCCCTCTCCCGAAACTGCGCAACCTCATCCCCCATCGCCAACCCCCCGATCGTCCTCGCTCCTGCACTCGACCCACCTCGACTCCATCAGCTGTCATCTTCTTCGTGCCTCCTTCCCGTCCTCTCTCCTTACCGCCTGCCACCCTCTCTCTGCCGCAACCCCATCGCCATCGTCGCGCCGCCCTACAGCCCACGACGCCAGTGAATCCAGCAGCAGCCGTGTGCTGCGTGCTCCTCCCGAGCGCCAACCAGTCGACAGAAGCAGCGTCGCTTCGCCGTCAACCGCCCCCCCTCGCTGTGACGACCCCGACGCTGCCCTCAACCTGCGACGCCGCCGTCGCCTTTACTGCTGCCATTTGCTGACTTTGTTGCTACCGTCTCTCTCTTACTGTGTTTGCTGATTGCTGTGTCCTGTGTTGCTGTCAACCCTAGATCTAACGATTTCTTCGAATCTCGGTATACTCTTTCCACATTTTTAAATATTTGTGTTATACTGCTTAATCAATTATCATCTCTATTATATTATCTGATTTTCCTGTCGTCCACAAAAACAATTGAGATTGAGTGTTCCACTTGCTTGATTAGAGTACGAATCAGTATTGAAACTTTTACTTGCTAAGAACACTTAGGGATTTAATTATTGATTGTAGAATTGAATTATTAATTGGGATTGTTAATGTGATTCAGTTCTTGAAAATCCATCTAACCGATTAACTGTTTAAAAATTCTAACTTTAATCCGCACTTCATGTTGGTAAAATTAATCCTTTAAGATTCTTGGAAATTCTCTATTTTAGGGTTAGGTTTACATCACATATGTTATGCGAAAAATTACATCAGTAAATGCAACAGTGCATATTCCAGCACAACAACAAGCTTGACAATTAGATAGTACTGAGTCTACAAAACAAAACAATTCTCAACTTCCACCAAAAATATAATATTCAGAAATTAAGTTTCATCATGTGAGGAACACAAAACATCAAAGAGCCAAGACAAATTTAAGGTTTGCTGCAGATGACAGGACAATACTCCATGTATAACCTATATGACAAAATCATCAATTTTTAAAATAAAATTCAATATAACAGCTAGCCTGCAATTCGGGAGTGCAAACAGAGTGAATGTCGACACGAATATGGATATTCCTCATGCTGTCAACTTGACAACCATGATTGATGAATATAAATTAGAATTCAAATATAATACAAATGTTGGACATTTTAATTGATTGGAATGAAAAAATGAGTACATTCATACCTTTCATGAAAAATGAGTGCAATCATCAATTTTGTTTCTTTATTAAAAACCTATAAAGCTGCAATGACTGTTGACTAAAATACTAAATTAGTCTATACAGCATGTTCTCGCGTGGCCATATATGTATTCAGTTATTTGGATATCCCATCATATCTGTATTTCAAATAATTTTGGTCAAAAACAGGATACAGAATCAAATAATGAATATGCATTTGCACCCCTAATTACGCCAACTGTTAATCACATATATATTGCCTTGTAAACTGAAAATACATTAAAAAATAAAGTTTTCCACTACCTGCAAACCTAATGCCTTCATGTGATGCTCGCTCTGGAGCTCACGCATCCGACCACTCACAGCAAGAAGAGCTTTTGAGGGAACACAACCTCTGTTAACACAAGTTCCTCCAATAACATCCCCCTCAATGACGGCAGTTTTCAAGCCCTGCAGGATGGGCACATAATCAAGATTATTACATGACATAATGAAATAAACTTCCAAATGTACATCTGACAAGGAAAACTACATGGTGCAAGTAACTTTACAGTTAACAAATAAGTGCATATTAGCTCTATAGAAAAGTATCTTCACAAAATTGACAACAAGAGATCATCTCAAAGACCAAAGATATGACAACTCCTACACTAAACTAACAAATAGACTTCCTTTCTATCATAGCAATAATTCTCTAGTTTTGAGCATATAAAACCTAAAATTTAAAAATTTTGTATATATATAATGATCCAAATCCAAGCCCATAAATAATCTGCTGCATTGTTTGGAAACAGAGTTTAGATAACCAAAGTTATCTTAACATTGGAGGTACAAGGTCTAAGAGTGGAGTTTAGATAACTATGGTTTTTTTTTCACCTTCTGGGGTAAGATAATTGTAGTTATCTTAGCCCAAAATGAGTCCCAAGCAAGCCAAAATTAGGATAACTAAAGTCTTTTAAAGTTACAAGAATAACATAGCCTTAGATATGAACCACCTTCACTTTGTTCCCAAAAACATAACATAGCGTTAGATATGAACCACCTTCCCAATCAATGAAGACGCATCCTAAATCTAAATTCACACATTTAAAAAAAAAACAATCACTGAGCTTAACACTTTCCAACGTTCGAAAATTACTCAACTAAATATCATCACCATTCTCATATCTGCAAAAACCAAAATTTCAAATTTCTAAACTTAAACCGATCGGAAAAAACAAGGAAACACATCTAAGTGATCAATCCAGAAACATTCAATAAGAAATAATATACGTGTACGGCGGCCGTCTAAGTAACTAAAACGCATAATCATAAAAAAAACAATTACCATTAATAATTAAACCAAAATTAAAGAAAATGAAAAGAAAAAAAAAAACAAGAAGACGAAATTGACCTTCTCAACTGCGTGAAGAGCGGCGCCATGGCCACCAACACCAGCACCGATGATTACGAGGTCGTAATCGAAGCTCCCCTTGGGCACTGCGGCGGAGGCGGCGCCATTACCAGAAGCAGCAGAAGCGGAGATGGAGTTGATGACGGATCTGTGATCGCGGTGGAGCTTCAGCGTCGCGCCATTTCTCCAAGTAAGATTCTGAAACCCTAGCGCCTCCCTTCTGAGGCCGCAGAAGCGGAGCGTGGGATCGGATCTGGAGAGTGCGGGAGATGAGAGGGAGAGAGAGGTGAAATAAAGAGAGGACGCCATTGATGAGAGAGAGAGAGCGCTAGGGTTTGGTTTGAGAATTGGGTGGAGATTTAGAGAGAGAATGGAGAGAGGGTGAAGGAGAAATAGAGAGAGGAGAGAGA
Source organism: Hemerocallis citrina (assembly GCA_017893485.1). Taxonomy (NCBI): domain Eukaryota; kingdom Viridiplantae; phylum Streptophyta; class Magnoliopsida; order Asparagales; family Asphodelaceae; genus Hemerocallis; species Hemerocallis citrina. The sequence goes on from CM030362.1 coordinate 81,191,861, forward strand.
AAGGTGTGAGGGAGGGAGCCTCGAGTGATCCGTCGTAAGGGCGGAGGATACGATATGAAGGAGATGAGAGAGAGTCATCAGTGTGTGTGTGTGTTTTTTTTTTTTTTTTCTTCTGTCTTTTTTGCTGACTTGGCTGAGTGATGGTTTCAGTTTGGTTGAATACGGCCAACTACATTTTTCTGCAAAATTGCAAATCGGAAATTGGAAATTTAGATGAAATCCTTGGTTAGAGCATCCACAGTCGTTTTTTCTCATATGCTAAAAAACGGCAGCTACAGTCAGTGGCGGATGCAGGATTTTCATCCAGCGGGAGCGAAAGAATAAAAACCACAAATTTATAAAAGACTTTAAATATCCACATCACAGTAATATTACAAAAGCAATTAAACAAACATAGTTATATTACAAAACTCCCCTACGCGACTTCATATTTTGAAACCTTTTCATGATATCATCATTTTTGATTGACTTCAACGTCCTTTTCTCGACATATGCAATCAAACAATTATTAAACCATTCATCTCCCATCTGGTTGCGAAGAGAAGTTTTTATAAGCTTCATAGCTGAAAATGCTCTTTCACCGGTTGCCGTTGCCACCGGTAGGAGTAATGCCAACTTCATAAGTAAATACACCAATGGATAAACAATATGTCTTTTAGTCTGAACCATTTTTTGAGTCACATCATTAATTCCAGTCAGATTAGAAAACTCGGCAGCACGTGTGACATCTTCAAGGTATGTATCAAGTTGGAAAGTCAAAGCCATCAAATCAGTGGGAGAAAAATCAACTGGGTAAAACTTTGCAAATTGCAGTAGCTTTACCTTATCAAAAGCAGAGAATGAATCTCTTGGATCAAGACAAGCAATGCACAACACCAACTAGGTATTTATTTCATCAAAGCGATGATTCAACTCTTGAAGTTGTAAGTCGATCACTGCATAAAATATCTCTACACGGTAATGATGAAGGTTTGTCAGTTCCTCAGCTCGACGACGTGATCTCCCAGGTGCTACAAAGTTTCATCCATGTTTGGAAATGAAATTTCATTTTTCTTGCAAAACTCGCAAACTTCTTCTGAGAAAGACTCCCATTCGTTCTCCCACAATTTCTGTAATTGTCTTTTGGTTACACCAACAAGATTGATTGCATTTAGAATGACTTGGTCCCTTCTCTGTAATGCTTGAGATAACTCGTTACTGATTCCCAATACAGTTCTCATCAAATGCAAATTAAATGCAAATTCAAAATCAAATAACTTCAATAGCGTATTTGCACCTCCATGTAGGTCATCCTCATCAATAACTTCAAGTACCTCAACTATTGAGGGAAACAAGTGAATTACACTCAAAAGAGTATTAAAGTGCGATCCCCAACGTGTGTCTCCTGAGCGCTTAGTGTAGCTTCTTGATTCAATCCTCGCCCTGTTTCAATTTCACCACTACTTATTCCCGCAATCAATCTCTCAAACTGTTTATCCCGAAGAACATCATGTCGTTTTGCTGAACCTCCAACAATATTGCACAGTTTGGTAATTAAGTTGAAGAATGTGGCAATAGTCCTATGCTTATGAACAACACCAACAAGTGCTAACTGTAACTGATGAGCAAAACAATGAACATAAAAGGCACATTGATTTTCTCTCATAATCAATGTTTTGAGACCATTATATTCACCCTTCATGTTGCTAGCTCCATCATAACCTTGTCCACGCAATCGTGATATACTCAACCCATGATTAGCAAAAAGAATATCAATTGCCTCTTTTAAACATATCGCAGTTGTAGAAGAAACATGTACCGCTCCAAGAATACGTTCAACGACACAACCTTTTTTATTCACATAACGAAGACATACAACTATTTGTTCTTTCACGGATATGTCTCTAGATTCATCAACTAAAATAGAGAACAGATCACTTCCTAGATCATCCATGATTACATTTGTGATCTCAGTTGCTATTGCTTTCACAATATCCTTCTGAATCATTGGGCTTGTCAACTTATTATTCTCTAGAGCATTGTTCAAAACAACTTTTTTCACTTCTTCATTATCTTCAGCATAAAACTCTAGTATTTCAAGAAAGTTTCCCCGATTATCTGATTCATCAGATTCATCATGTCCGCGAAATGGAAATCCTTGACGCAAAAGTAATTTAATAACTTTAATTGAAGCAAGTAAACGCGTGCGATACTCCATTCGAGCTTTGTCTGATTGCTTTACCAGCTGAACATCTATATGTTGTGTTTGATTTATTAAATCAAGACACTTCTTCATGCATGAATTATGAATGCTATTATGACCTCCTACATGCTCTTTGAATTTGTGTGGCACTTTCTTCCAATTTGTAAATCCTTCACCAACAAACTTGTCACCCCCACTTTGAGAACCACTTTCAGGCTTGAATAAATAACAACATAAACAGAATGCAGCATCTTTAGACACACTATACTCCAACCAACTCCTATTAGGGTGTTCTTGAAACCAATTAGGAAGAAACTTTCTTTTCTCATTGCCAAAATTCCTAGAAGGGAAGACATGGGATTTTGGTTGACACGGACCTTTTTGCCAATAATGCCTTCGAATTATCTCTCTATCATTAGCATCAAATGAATAAATATTTTTCCTATTTCCAGGATCAGATGCAAGGTCATCAACGTTCAGCTCTACATGAGGACGAGGAGGACGAACACTTGAATCACCTGTTGTGCGGAATACAAATCAAACCAACAATCAAACCAACGCGGAAACAAAGAGAGAACCAGCGAGAGAAAAACAGAAAAAGCAAGCAACACAAGAACACAAGATTTACGTGGTTCGGCAAAACGATGCCTACATCCACAAGGGCGGTTGGGGTTTCTTTACTATGATCTCCAATGGGCAAACAAAGCCTTTACAAGAGATGACGGCTTCAAAATCCGAATAAGGTGTTACAATTTACAAAATCCTAACGGGTGTATTTATAGGGAAACTATTGGGCCTTTCGAATTGGGCCGAATCTGGATTCAAAACCCGCCGACAGTCGACTGGTCTTCATACCAGTCGACTGATTCCTTCGGGACGGTCGACTGACTCCCACATACAGTCGACTGCTGCTGTTGTATTCTCAGTCTTCGAAAACTCCTCTCTGGACAGTCGACTGCTCCTCCATCCAGTCGACTGAAGCTCTGAAACTTTCGAACACTGCAGATACCAAATACCAGAATCGAGCCATTATCCTACAATCTCCACCTTGGCGAGATCTTCCAAGTCAAGTATCCAACAATCTCCACCTTGGTGAAATCTTCCAAGTAGCCCAAGCAATCTCCACAAATACTTCAAAACAACTGCTCATCACCAAATGTAACAAAAGAACCCAAACTCCACCTTAGTATGATATCACATACTAAACAAACCAATAGCAAAACACTATCCCAATCGCCCATGCCAAATTATCAAACATGCAAAATATTAGCCAGGTTCATGCAATGCTTGAACTTGGCTGCCCCAACGACTTTGGTCAATATATCCGCAGGATTATCAGCTGTTCCAATCTTCACCAAATGAATATCACCATCCTTTATCAAATCACGCACAAAATGATAACGGACATCAATATGTTTGGTTCTCGAATGATGAACTTGGTTCTTCGCTAAATGAATAGCACTCTGACTGTCACAGTGTACCTCCACCTTCTCCCGATGAATTCCCAAGCTCTTCAAAAGTCCATGTATCCAAATGGCTTCCTTCATGGCCTCAGCAACCGCCATGTATTCAGCCTCAGTAGTAGACAACGCTACAGTGGACTGCAAATTTGACCTCCAACTTATAGGTGCTCTAGCCATAGTAAACAAATAGCCTGTAGTAGACCGCCTCTTATCTAGATCACCTGCATAGTCAGAATCAACATACCCAACCAATAACCTGCTAATATTGTCATCCCTTTCAAATTTCAAACCCACATCTGTGGTGCCACTTATGTACCTCAAAATCCATTTAGCTGCTTGCCAATGCTCTTTGCCTGGATCATGCATATATCGACTAACCATACTCACCGCCTGAGAGATGTCTGGTCGAGTACAAACCATGGCATACATCAAACTGCCAACCACACTAGTGTAAGGTACATTCGCCATATACTGTCTCTCTTCATCTGTACTTGGAGACTGAGAAGCACTAATTCTGAAATGACTGGCTAAGGGTGTGCTAACTGGTTTAGTTTTCTCATCTATACCGAACCGTTTCAGCACCTTCAAAAGATATTGCTTCTGTGTCAAACTCACTATGCCCTTTGCTCTGTCTCTAGCTATCTCCATCCCAAGTATCTTCTTGGCTTCACCAAGATCCTTCATCTCGAACTCAGAACTCAACTGATTCTTCAAATTTTGAATCTCCTTAGCATTTTTAGAGGCAATCAACATGTCATCCACATATAATAACAGATATATGAAAGAACCATCCTGCAATTTCCTGAAGTAGACACAATGATCAAACTCACTTCTGGAATATCTCTGCACCTTCATAAACTGGTCAAACCTCAAATACCACTGCCTTGGAGATTGCTTCAACCCATAGAGAGACTTCTTCAACCTGCAAACACAACTTTCCTTCCCAGCTGTCTTAAACCCATCTGGCTGCAACATATAAATTTCTTCATCTAGATCCCCATGTAAGAACGCAGTCTTCACATCCATCTGTATTAATTCAAGATCAAACTGTGCTACCAATGCTAACAAAATCCGAATAGAAGGATGCTTCACAACCGGAGAGAACACTTCATTATAGTCAATTCCTTCCTTTTGAGCATACCCCTTTGCAACTAGTCTAGCCTTGAACCGAACACTGCCTTTTGGACCTTCTTTCTTCGTATACACCCACTTGCAACCAATTGCTTTCTTCCCCTTTGGTAGTTGCACTAGATCCCAAGTCTTATTCTTATGAAGAGAGTTCATCTCTTCATCCATAGCAACTTTCCAATCTGCATTTTCTGAACTTCTAGTGGCTTCTTTGAAGTTGGAGGGAACTTCATCATCCACAATGGGAAGAGCAAATGCAACTGTATCTGTAAAACGAGACGGTCGTTTGATATCTCTTCTTTGCCTTCTTACTGCAATTGATTCTTCCTGCTGGATAGGAGCTTCTTCATCATTCTCAGTATCAACCACATCATCTTCATCTTGGACAGGAACAGGATTTTCAACTGACAACTTTTCTAACTCCACCTGTTGGAGAACTCTCCTACCAGTCAACTGATTATTGCCAACAGTCGACTGTCCCGAGCTCCCACTCTTCTGCTGTTCTAGACCACCAGTCGACTGCTCCTGTACATCAGTCGACTGTCCCGAGATTCTGCTACTCACCTGTTGGAGAACTGTCCCACTCTTCTGCTGCTCACCAGTCGACTGTCCTATACCACCAGTCGACTGTCCCGAGCTAATCATGCTGGTCTCATCAAAAGTCACATCTCTGCTGATTACTAACTTCTTTTGTTCTGGACACCACAACCTGTAACCTTTGACACCAGTACTAAAACCAACAAATATAGCCTTTTTGGCTCTTGCATCAAGTTTAGTTTCAGTTACATGAAAATAAGCATGACAACCAAATATATGCAAAAAACTATAATCAGATGCAGGTTTACCACTCCATACCTCAATAGGCGTCTTGCCTTCAAGTGCTGCTGATGGTAAACGGTTGACAATGTGGCTTGCATATATAACAGCTTCTGCCCAAAATGTCTTCTTCAATCCAGACTGTGCTAACATACATCTCACCTTCTCAAGTAAGGTTCTGTTCATCCTTTCTGCAACCCCATTTTGCTGTGGAGTCTTCCTAACTGTGAAGTGCCTCTGGATCCCTTCATCTTCACACAACTTCAGAAACGGATCGTTCTTGTATTCCCCTCCATTATCTGACCTCAGAACCTTAATCTTCCTACCAGTCTGATTTTCAACTTTCTTCTTCCAACTTGTGAACAATGTCAAAACTTCATCTTTGTGCTTCATGGTATATACCCAAACTCGTCTGGAGTAATCATCAACAAAAGTAACAAACCAGTGTCTTCCACTCATAGAAGGTGTCTGAGTAGGGCCCCAAACATCTGTGTGCACATAATCGAGGATACCTTTTGTCTGATGTACAGCTGTACCAAATTTCACCCTAGTTTGCTTACCCAAAACACAATGTTCACAAAATTCCAACTTGCACCCTTTAGCATCTTTAAGAAACCCTTGCTTCACAAGCCCCTGCAAGGCCTTTTCTCCTGCATGCCCGAGTCGCATATGCCACAACCTGGTAGAGTCGGGAACAACCTGTTTAGGCTTCTCAGTTACACTGGCAGCCTGACCCAAATATGTTTTCCCCTGCAAGAAAAACAAGTTCCTCTTTCTTTGCCCTTTCATCACCACGAGTGATCCGCTAGTCACCTTCATAATGCCACCTTCACTAGCAAATTTCAATCCACTGGCCTCCAAAGCACCTAGTGAAATCAGATTCTTTTTCAAATCTGGAACATACCATACATCTGAAAGCTCCCTAATAAGACCATCGTGCATTAGCAATTCAATCTTTCCGATTCCTACCTTCTTACAAGGTGCATCATTTCCCATCAAAACTACACCACCATCCATATACTCCAAAGAAGTAAACCACTCCTTTTTTCAAGACATATGATAGGAGGCTGCTGTATCAAGAAACCATACTTCTTGATAAAGTGAGGGACTAGAAGCCAGTGCAAAAGAAAAATCCTCGCCACTTTCTAAATTATCAACAGTCACATTTGCAGTCGAATTTCCCTTATTTCGTAGCTTTGGACAATCCTTTTTCCAATGCCCCCTTTCATGACAGAAAGCACATTCATCTTTGGCCGGTATTTTCCTGTCCTTCGAAACTCCTCTCGATTTGGAACGAGATTTGTTTCCCTTTTTCCCAGATTTGGACTCAGATCTGGTCTCAGTCCTGCCCCTTACAATTAAAGCTTCAGAAGTTTCTCTATCAACCATTTTATCCCTTCTCCTAGTTTCATTATTCAACAGAGCATTTGCAACATCTTCATATTTCACAGTATCTTTTCCATATAATAAAGTAGTTGCTAAATGATCATAACTTTCAGGTAATGAATTCAACAGAATTAGGGCTTTATCTTCATCCTTAATTTGCTCATCCAAATTTAACAAATCAGCCAATAATTTATTAAATGATTCAACATGAGCATTCATAGACATACCTTCCGTATAGGTGAAGCGAAAAAGTCTCTTCTTCAAATACAGCCGATTCTCCAAACTTTTCCTCATGTATTTGTCTTCGAGCTTCTTCCACAACACCGCAGCAATGGTATCCCTCATCAAATCGTACTTCTGAGCCTTCTCAATAAAGAGCCGAATAGTCCCACACGCAACTCGATTCAACTTCTTCCAATCTGCTTCGGACATATCCTTAGGTTTTTCTTTCTCCAAAGCAACATCTTGTTCTTGTTGAACAAGAACATCCAACACCTCACACTGCCACATCCCGAAATTGTTTGTCCCATCAAATTTTTCAACTTCAAATTTTGCGTTGTGAATCGTTGTTCTGGACGAACTTGATCCCACAACATCCTTGGTTGCATCTGCATCACCCGCCATCTCCCTCTAGGTCGAACCAACAGCTCTGATACCACTTGTTGTGTGGAATACAAATCAAACCAACAATCAAACCAACGCGGAAACAAAGAGAGAACCAGCGAGAGAAAAACAGAAAAAGCAAGTAACACAAGAACACAAGATTTACGTGGTTCGGCAAAACGATGCCTACATCCACAAGGGCGGTTGGGGTTTCTTTACTATGATCTCCAATGGGCAAACAAAGCCTTTACAAGAGATGACGGCTTCAAAATCCGAATAAGGTGTTACAATTTACAAAACCCTAACGGGTGTATTTATAGGGAAACTATTGGGCCTTTCGAATTGGGCCGAATCTGAATTCAAAACCCGCCGACAGTCGACTGGTCTTCATACCAGTCGACTGATTCCTTCGGGACGGTCGACTGACTCCCACAAACAGTCGACTGCTGCTGCTGTATTCTCAGTCTTCGAAAACTCCTCTCTGGACAGTCGACTGCTCCTCCATCCAGTCGACTGAAGCTCTGAAACTTTCGAACACTGCAGATACCAAATACCAGAATCGAGCCATTATCCTACATCACCATCCTCCCTTGATATTCTTTTCAAAAATTTATCCATAACTGTTTGAATACAATGAAGATGTTAAAGTACATGAATAGGGATGGATTTATTGGAAAGTCGGTTGCAATAAGAGAAATGAAGTTGATTGCCGAGACTTGCAACCCAGGTTATACATTTTAAATTTTAAACTTAAGCATATAATTTTTTATGGCTGAAGTGAAGTGTCAGTCTTTTACTGTTGATATCTATATCTATTACATTATTATTTACTAAATCATTTATGCTTCATTATGTGTTCCTATTGTTTGATATATTTTGAAAATGATAATGTTTTTGTAGTAATTTACTCTGTCTAGCTAATATTAATTGTATTACTTGAAATACAGATTCATACTAAGGAAAGAAACTGACTAGATAGTCAAAGATTGAGTAAACCAGTTTTTGTTCAATTGAACTTAAGAATGCAAACAGAAATGAACGCTACAAGGATAGGACGGAAAGAGATCCCCTTCTAGCTAGAGATGGAAGGAATGCAGTCTACATGGGTGGTGGAAGGATATCTAGACGATAATGAAGTCGAATTTTATCGTGTAACAAATATTCTGATGCATTCCCCGAAAATAGGAGCTGATAAGTTCCTATCACCAAGATGGAGTGCAAAGGATAAAGCTAGCACATCTACTACCACTGGCATCAGTTCAAAATATGCTATGGCTCATGAGGAATCGAATATTGAATCCGAGGAAGATATCTCATATGAGGAAACCCTGAATGACTCCAAAAGCGACGATGATGCATTAAGAGATGAGTTGCTCCACCTTGGCTTAGATGATGATGATGATGATGACGAGTGATGACATATCTTGGAAACTCACTTTATACTGCATTTTGTGTTAGATTTTCCTTCATGTCTTGGTTTGTTAAACTTCACAAGTCGTAACTATCTTATCCATGGAGCATTATGGTAAAACACATTTTATGCTTGAACTTATTAATTATTATCATCCTTTTATTGATAAAATGTGATTCCATTTTCACAAGTGTGTTACTTTATGTAATTATGAGTTCCTAAACTTGCCAGTAAGAACAAGATGGCAATCAATCAATCATGTAATTCCTAAAAACATAATAGAGTTATCCAAAAATAAATATAAAAAATATGAACACATAATATCTTGCATAAAGGAAATAAATAATAAATTACAAAGCCTAACAGATGAGATGATTTCTTTACCCAAAAAAAAAACACTCGCATCGGAGTCCCTCTCAGTCGTACTATCAGCTATCTCTACCCTTACAGTCTCTGCTCTACTATTCTCCACTATACTTCATGCCTTTATGTTCCATGACCTCTTTCCAAATGACATCTCAATTGCCATTATAGGAAAGAGAACCAAGTCTAGCAAGAAACACTCGCATCGGAGGAGGACGAGAAGTTTAAAAGGGAAAGACATTGAAGCTTGCTTATCTATACAAGGCATTCAGGACACTGGCTCTCTTCACAATGAGTTATGAATCTTATGATGTAATTGGATCCTCTGTTTCTTAGTCTATCAGAAGTTGTAGCAGAAAGTTATAGTGTGGCTAAAAAGTTGTGCAAAGCAGACTACATGGAAATGAAAATGCATCATAAAGGGTGGGGTTTTGTACAGAATGAGTGACTTTGTAAAAGAAGACAAATTATATGATGAATTATAGCGATATCAGTTTGGCACTTATAAGTGAGACCAGCTGGAGTCTTGAAGAAACATTTATGTTATAATGTAATTAGGCTATAATTGCTAACTACTTGATTAATTGATTGTCACACTTCATATCATTAATCACTAGAGATGTTGATAATACTTCATGTTATTGTTGATTATGATAACTAGAAACTAAGAGGCATTTGCACAACATAATATAATGTAATTTGTTTTAATCATTTATAATTTTAGTTAGGGGGTATGTTTTTCATAGTTAGTACTGCCATGAATTTTATATTCCTACCTTGCCTTATCATCCTTCTTAATAATTTAATTTATTTCATATTTTAGATTAGATACTTGCTTTGTTTGAGTGAAATGAAAATTGGTGAAAGCTATAGCAACTCATCAAAATGGACAAAAAATCATTTCACCGTGATTTGGAAAAGTTACACATCCAAACATAAATGAACTCAACCACAAAAAAAAATAACAGCAGATCTGAATGAGGAAATAACAGCAAAATTGAAATTGAGAAGATCTAGGAATTGAGAGAAAGGTCGAACCTTGGAGTGAAGGAGGAAGAAGAAGATGGAGAATCGGAAGAGCTTCTTGGTTGAGAACCGTGGAGCCGTGGAGGGCATGGAGAAGAAAGGAGAGATTGAGACTTGAGAGAGGCTGAGAGTGAGAGCTAGGGTTTCGTTTTCGATTTTGGAGTTGAAAGAACGAAAGAAAGAAAAGAAGAAAGAAGGGCTGCAGCGATCGGGGGAAAAAGGAGCGGGACTGCGGGAGCATGGGCTTCGACTTCGAGCCTTGGGCCTAAGAGGGGAGCGAAATGGGCTGCCTGAGGGGGAGCGAATTTTTTCTTCACTGGGCTTTTTTAACTGCCTGGCGAAATCCAGGGGGAGCAGCCGCTACCCCTGGGCCCTTACTCCATCCGCCACTGGCTACAGTAATAGCAAATAAACTTGTTTACTGCAGTGGTCGTTTGTTATATGTTTCTCATTTTTTAGAAAATAAGCGAGCAACGGTATATGTTATACCGTCTCATCGTTTAAAAATAAATTTAAAAAAATTAATTACTTATTAACTATTAAACTATATTAATTAAATAAATTAAATAATATAATAATAACTAAACCTATCCAAAAACTAACTAAACCTATTTATATCCACCTAACCTACCCACTAAAACCTATTAAAGTATAACATATCCCGACCGGGATATGTTATACCGTCTGAGCATTTTAATTTTTTTTTTTTTTTAGAATAAATCTGACCGTTGGATTATAAAAAAATTAAAAAATAATAATAATAATACACGCGGGCGGGTATAACATATACCGCACGGTATATGTTATACCGTCCGACCCACTTTAAAAAATAAATAAATAAATAATGAGACGGTATAACATATACCGGACGGTATATGTTATACCGTCTTTTAAAATTTGAGAATCTCTATTCTGTTTCTCATATATGAGAAACGAATATAGCAGGTTTGCTATAAAATGGCAAAATGAGAAACCGTTGCAGCCATTCGTTTGCTAAAAAATGGCAAATTGGCATTTATAGCAAACGACTGTGGATGCTCTTATAGCTGACTGTTTTTATTAAAACCTTTTGACTTTCTTCTAGGTACTAACTGAGGTAATATATGAAAAAAGTACACAAAATTTTGGACCAGTTTAAAAAAGTACACAATTTTTTATTTTTTTTTAAGTACACAATGTTTAAATTAACTCCAATGGGTTTGTTAAGGTTAGGGTTAGGGTTAGGGTTAGTTCGGGGAGTTTATTTAAACATCTGATTAGTTAAATGATTTTTTTTTAAACACAAATAAAAGATGAATATGATTTTTTTAAACACAAATGAAAAATGAAAGTGGTATTTTTAAACCCTACCCTAACCCAACCCTAACCCTAACCTTAACTAACCCAGTGGAGTTAATTTAAACATTGTGTCCTTTTTTTTAAAAAAAAAAATTGTGTACTTTTTTTTAAAATGGCCCAAAACTTTGTGTACTTTTTTATATTTAGCCTACTAAATGATTATCCTTCATTAATTATTGGTAATTTCCATTAAGAACGATTGAATAAAGTGTAGAGCAATCTGGTCGGTGGTGGAGAGGAAGTTTTTGGGGGCACTAAGTTATGGGACAACTAAGCACAATGAAAAATCGAGTAATAATAGACTACACCAAATATAAAATACACAATTTTGTTCCGGTTCGGTAAACCTAATCTGGAGGAAAAATATCGAGATATTATTAACTAGAGATTACACAAGAGTTACAATACTCACACCAGAAACTTTTCAATCTCTCAAGTCTCGCTAAAAGATATTCAATTGTTTACAATGGAAAACACTCGGATAAAATACTCCCTCTCATGGAGGCCATTACAATTATTTAAAGAGTATAGAAAACCCTAAATTGTAGTCTTGATCATTTACCGTTCGATAAACCCTGAAGAGATAGCTATGCAATGAGAGCCATACGATATTTTTCTTCGACACCTCTCTCGCTTTGCCCTTTTCTCTTCACATCGAACCCAGTATTAGGGCTGGTACAAAAACCTGATACCTGAAACCGATCCGATATATATGGGTCCGGGTCCACTCAAAATATTCTCAACCCAGACCCGGACCCGTTAAAAAATACCCCAAAAAAATAGAATTTGAATAAATAGGGATATACATGTAAATAGTAATTGTTGAAAATAGATGTGAAAATATAATATTTATTCATGTACTTAAGTGCAAAAAATGTTGAAACCGTAGGGTATTGGGTGAAACAGTACTACAATGCAAATATTTATTCCTCGCTAGCAAACCCAATGGGTAGGTTTTTTAACTAGGACCCAGACCCAGACCCGGACCCAATTCTCGTAAGTCTGGGTCCGGGTCCAATTCTTGGACCTGTGAGGTACCGAGTCCGGGTAGTGGAGGACCCGACCCAATAAGACCCGATAACAGCTCTATCTAGTATGCAAGATGTAAACCCTAACAATATCCACATTGGATTGCATTCAAATTGCTTCTAGACACTTCATATTCTCCTCTTGTAACAACATGATTTAGTGGATTCTTCTACTAGTCGAATTTACCCACACCTATTATTTCTCTAATTGTATGTCCCATCAAGGGCATAGCTCAGTAGGTGTTAACACGGAGACGTAATCCTCCGCACGAACTCCACCTACCTCGTGGCATCCTCCACTTCTCGACGGTATTCGAACGTCGTGATATCCCTTCAGGGATTCTAGTGGCGAACGACTAGATATTTTAGGAACACTGGATTGAGAAACACTTATCCAAGATTTTCAGTTCCCACAAAATTTGTAGAGGTTGTACTGAACACCTCTCATTCCCCGCTTCACCTTACGACGTCATTTCCAAACTGATAGAACTCCACCTTAAGCTGTATACCTACAACCCCGTACTTCTAAAGTTTCCAAGGATATTAGGTTATGCTTCAACAAATGAACATACATAACATTCTTCATTGTGAACTCCTTTTCATCTGGCATCTCCAACTTAGTTGTTCCCTTTTCCACTACATCACAATTCTCACCGGTCTCCGTCCTTACAAAATATCTTGTTGTAGACTTGTAAGTAAAAAAACATCTTTCTCTCCAAGAAAATATGAGAAGAACTACCTGAATCAAGAAACTAGCCAAAATCCACATGTTTAGAACTTATAACAATAAGATATGTTAGGAATTAGAGGATCTTGTTGAGTCTTCGACACAATCAACACAAACCACCAAGCAAAAACTAGGTTGCACCAATCACACAAAGCACACAAGAATTGTCCCGGTTAGGACTTTCGACTTAATCCGGGGGAGGAATAACTGAGATATTATTTCAACTAGAGAAGATACAAGAATATTACAATTCTCACCACGACCCTCTCTCAAGCCTAACTAGAACTTTATGCTGCTTACAATGGAGAAACTCTCTCACCCTCTCTATGAAGTACTCTATTCTTCTATTCGGCACTCAATAGAATCGTATAGATCTATGAGCTGTTATAATTGTTTATAAAGACCTAGAGACAAACCCCAAGTTGATATCTTGTTACAATAGACATTGGATAGTACATAAGAGATAATCCTACGATAGGAGTCATGCGATCTAACTTGAAGATCAAGTTGGGCTCTTCACGAATCAGCCAGACTCAAGCCCAAAACCCATCAGCGTCGCGAACAGTCGACCGCACCAGCAAGCCGGTCGACTGTCCTCTTTTCTGGAAAACTGCATACAAGGGTCGGTCGACCGCACATGAGTTGCGGTCGACCGCAACTCCCACTGTTGCTTCTGACTGTTTCTTCTTGCCTCCACTCCATCTCCAATCGTCTTTACCCCTCCATCGTCTTATCGTCTTCTTATCCAACATCGTATACAAGACATAAACCCAAACAAGATAGTCAAAATTATCACCTGATTCAGCGGTATTGATTGTGTTGTCTCCCTTTTAATTCAATAACTTGTCACACCCTCTTGTAATATATTTTTCCTCTGCAATGGTGGCAACAGACCCCACTTTTATGCGCATTTTCTCTTCCAATTGAAGTCCCCTAAACTGCCATGCAACTCAAAGAAGTATACCTTAATTACTGAGTTTTCTTCTTAAGTTCATCCTCATTTAAGCCCTTGATTACACCAGCCACTAAGAGCTTCTCCATGACAGATATCCAGTGTAACATGATGGTTATCAAATGCTTGTACGAATCTGGCAGTGGATAAATCAAGTTGAAACATTTATCTTCTACACTGAGATAATTTTTCAATTTGCATAACACCTTATTGAATTTCACTATCTGATCACGAAGAACGATACATTCCTTCATTGAGAAACGAAACAGTTTTCTCTTCCAGTACATCTGATCTAGTAACGACAATCCCGAATAGTCAATAATAAGTCTCCCTCACAGGCTCGTTGTGCTTTTCTCCACAAGGAAGTTGCACTTGACTTCGTCTTTTAATTACAGCCGGATTAAACTTGATGCTTTTAAACAAATATCATCGCACTTCTCTTGCTTCATGTTGGGTCACTTTTCTTTATCTCTTTCTAGGGCAAGATGCAAGCTCTGTTGAACCAATACATCGTACATGTCTACCTTCCATACATTAAAGTTAATGTTACTATTGAACTGCTTGTTTTTTAGAAAACCATCATCTGGCATCTTCACAAAAGAATTCGAGCAACCCTTACTCTACCAGCACTATGTAGAGCAATCTAATCGGTGCAACGGAAGTTGTTGGGGGACACTGAGTTTGTTAAATCTCTTAATGCCATATTTTGGGCCAATAAAGATAATTAAAACAACACTTAATATTTTTTTTTCTCAGGCAATTTATACTTCTTTAGTTTTTTTTTAGGAAATAACTCAAAAGCAATAGAAAGAAGTGAAGTCAAGGCTCATTCATGATTTGATCTTCAACTCAGAGTTGAACTCCTCATTTACTCTCCTACCATAACCTATCAAAGCCATGAAGAAAGATGCAAGACACCACAATGACAAGTGTAGACTGCAAAGAATCCAACTCAAGATGCACTCTTTCATACAAGTATCAGTTGTGCATTTTCATGTGTGTGTCAGTATCTGCATATACACATTTATCAGTTGTGCACTTTCATAAGGGAAATTGCAGATATAGGGAGTATCTCAAATTGCAGTTGGAATATCAATAGAGCTAATATAGGCAGGTACCAAATCTATAACCGAATCAAATATGCACTTGATTCTCATCAGTACCAAATCCAGAGATCTGCTAGTATTGGCTGTTATGATACCAAATATCAGTTACACCAACCCAATACCATTCAATTATTTCTCTCCCCATATCAAGGAGATTGCAATCAAAAGCAAAAGAGGAAGATGGAGATCTGCAGACTACACAGTTAGCTAAAATCAAGCTACCAGTTGGCAGATATCATGTTACCTATTGAGTTGCTTGGCTGCCGAGAGAAGGGGATTCTTGTTGACTTAATTCTCAAGGAAAGAAGAATCATCACTGAGGAATAGAAAAATAGAGTGGCTATAAAATAAAGATACACAGTTCACTACTAAAGGACGGGGGGATGAACTGGGAGACATAGCAACAAGAGATCGAGACAAATGGAAGGAGTTTTTTTACTTAGTCACACAAGAGGAGGAGTGAAATTTTTGCCTCATTGCTGATCATTACCTCCTATCAGTGTTACCTCTTCTCCCAAAATTTTTCTTCTTAAGTTGTTTTACATTATTAGAGTCATGTATCCAAAATCGTTAGTCAATAAAAGTTGGATTATGTGTAACTAAACTCATTTGGGCAGATTGAAACCCTAGTCATGTACTGTTTATAATTTTACTAATGCACTACTCCTAATTACTTATTGATTGAACCTGATAGCTCTTGAACAAATCTTATGATATGCAGAATTTGATGCTTGATTATCTAATTATTCGAAATGCCTGTTAACTCAAATATTTATCTATGGATACTCCATCTCACTCTACTTTTGCACTAATATACACTGATATACCAATCTATTTTTCTGATATGCCATGGTTACACAAAACAAATCTGAGTTATCAAATTTTGCATATTATAGAGTTGTATCTGTTATATGAGTAAATTGAGATGACTGAGTCTTATACTCATAGCTTGTAACACCAGAATCAACCAGGTTTTGTGGTTTGATCAACTTGGAAGTCTAGAATTGATGACTACTTCTAGATCTTTGAGTGTTTGTAAATTTCCACCATTTTTATGCTTTCTTCAAATGCAACTTAGTAGATATCATGCTAAATACTTAAGGAGAGAAAAGAATTAAGGTGGATACCATGCCTAATTCATAGCCTAGGGAAATCTTTAATTTACAGAGTAGATACCATACTCTTTAATGAACAAAATTGAGTAATTCCATATCATCCTGAGTAGTGTAGAAAGTTGAATTTGGCATACATGACTAGAGGTGGAAATCGAGCCCAATTAGTTCAATATACATTTCCTGCACTTAAGTAACAAATTTGAGTACTTCTTAATCGTTATTTTTACTTTTATAAAAAATCTCTTCTTGCCTTCATATTAAAAATTTACAGTTTAGATAACAAACACTTGTTATATTAATTAGTGAGTTATTACTACAATCTCTGTGGGATCGAGCCACAGAGATTCGTACACTTGCGAGGTTTAAATTTGTTTTCAGATTATTAATTAATTTAACGAATCTGAATAGTCAACAGAGTTATGTGACAACCGATCACAATGAACAACCAAGTAATAGTAGACCACACCAAACACAAAAATACACAAATTTGTTCCAGTTTGGCTAACCTAATCCGAGGGAGAAATAATTGAGATATTATTCAACTAGAGATGTCACAAGAGTTACAATACTTTCACTAAGAACCTATTTATCTCTCAATCCTCATTAAAAGATACTCTGCTGTTTATAATAGAAAACTCCCAGATGAAGTACTCCATCTCATGGAGGTCATTACGATTATTTATAGAGAACTAGAAAATCCTAGGTTATAGTCTTGATCCTTAAATCATGAAGAGAAAATCATGCGATGAGAGCCGTACGATATTTCGCTTCGAAACCTCATCTCGCTTCACTTTTTTCTCTTCGCATCAATTCTAGTATGCAAGACATAAACCCTAACATAAAGGTCACTCGGCAAACACAAGCAATATTTATTTCTAGTGAAAGAGTATGAAGATAGTTGAAATTGAAATACCCTCTCAAGCATTTAAGCATCCAAGGTAAATATCACTCTAAAATCTTCATGGTGCAGAACTAGAGACAATTGATTACTTTATTCCCTATTTACCCTAACTGTGCATCAATCGCAATGTTACATCCTTCTTTCCTTGGTTATTTATTATCTTTTGTTTGTGTATTATAAATTTTGACCTTTCAACATGTCTTGTTGTCTTATAGATAGTCTCATATAAAGTTATCTTCGCACATTCATGAGATATATTTATCCAACTCGACATTAAGATATGTACTTTATGTCTACGAATGCCATTCGACATAATTTTTTTACCTTGTTAAGTGTCTCAATTCCAGTCTGTTTTGGTTATTGAACTCCTAGTGTTCGCAACTATGTCGCTACTAAACCATATCGTTTGGTTCTCACATTTCTCTCGATTTTGCTTAGGATATTTATGTATCAAACGCAGGTTGAGCATGCACCCTAGCATTAGAGGTGTTTTGTGAAACTGGTAGTTTCTGTGCTCTCAGCTGATAAAACAAAAACATTATGCAATCCTCATCCCTTACAAATCAATATCCCAACATGTTTCAGATTCTCATAGGGTATCGATTTGCAAGAAACATTTGGTGGGGTGTGATGATTGGATAGACACATGAGATCTCTTATCTAGTGAATAAAGGGTATTCTACAGAGATTGCAAGTTGACTCGGGTGGTAAGTACTCTCTCTCTAGTATGTAGAGAACAGGAGATACAAAGACCGACAACGGTAAAGGGTGAGATTGTGAGACAAAAGAGTGAAAGTGACTGAGAATGAGAGATTAAGAGAGCACTGGGAAGACAGTCAGAGGGAGGGAAGGAGTGAGAGAGCGTGATCAGACATATCGGGGAAATGTAACCTTGCAAGCTGTAACTAAAGTAGAGGCGAAAACCAGTACAGCGAGCTGCGGCAGAAGGATTAGGGAGAAGAGAACAGGAGGGAAAGGAGTTATGAAAATTGAGTCTGAGGTATAGATGATTTGGATTTTAGGTGAATTATGAACGCCAAATAGTCGGTGGGACTCTGTATGGACGATCCACACCGTTTATCATGTTTTTTATGTCATAAGATGATCAATTCATTCGGAGGCTTGTTTCCCATGCATCACAATGTACCAATTTGTTATCTTATACAAAAATCGTTCATATGCCAACCACTTGAAACATGACAAGCAGCAGCAAAACAACTTGATTTTCACACATTCCCCCTTTTTTCACACAACAACAACAACAATAAAGTCTTTATTCCAAACATTTAGGATTAGCTGTAGCCTACATGAATCATTCTCCTCCACTCAACTATATTTGTGGACCCCTCCTTTGTTAAATTACCCTTTGTTTTATTTATACCTCCATGCCTATGCCTGATTGGTCTTTAAATAACCAGTTTTTGTTGGTGGTTCTTTAGCTAAAGTTATACTATAAAAACTCCTTATTCTTCTCAACCACCTTGTTTAGAAGAAATTACTAGATGATTAAATTCTAAAGATGAGATATAGAGTCCATTAACTTTGATTTTTTTTTTTTTTTGTTCAAATAATCTTGTGTATGTGATATACTTGTTGACATGTAAGTCAAATGTTTCAGAGAGGGATATGTTGGTAACTTGGTATTAGTTAGAAAGCCACCGGTAGAATTTGAATTTGTAATTTGGTATGCTCCCATTATCTTGCTTGTAGGCAAACATGTGCACTCCTCTGGAAAGAAAAAAAAAATGCACACACGGACACGACAAAAACATTGTTGACTATTTCATATTATGAGTTTGATGCTTAGAATAAGTTAGGCCAATAACATATTTGTACTAGTATCTGCAACCAATGAAATAAACATCACATATTCAGATACAACACAATATGTGATATGATGCACACATATATTTCAACACTGTGAGTTGCCAGTATTGTACTGATTAAGGTAACACATGCAAATTTGATAAGAGAAGTCACAGTTTTAAGTCATGCCTTTTACCAATATAAATGATGAGGAATTAAAATCTCAGGATGTAGTATCTTAGAGCATATCAATAGTGTTTGGTTTCAGTTTTGTCTCATATTCTAGTTATTTTTGTCATTTCATATATACAAGATAGTGTTGGAATGAGTTTTTTTCCAAAGGAAATGTTCACCAATAATTAGTTCTTTAATGCTAAACTAACTAATTTTTTTTTTTTTTATTGTACTAAACTAACTAATTGGTTCTCGACTCTTGAGGACCAAACTGAACGACCAGTCGTAGGAAGTTAATGTATACTTTTTCCACCCTTCTTTGGCAGCGAGCAAGTTGAAAATTAACTTACACTTGGGTTAGATATTTGAACGATCTCTCCAATCTATTTATTTGCAATATATATATATATATATGTAGGGAGATGCCATGTACAAAATCAACAGTAGGCTCTGTATTTGTGGATTTTCAAAATATAACAGCTTTATGCTCTGATGAATCGAGTTGAACGCTCATTCATGTTTTCTTTACTTGTTATATTTGTTTTTTATTGCGTTTCTCTGCCCTGTTTTCCAAGCTTCGTGTGGTCACCCTTATGGAGTTTGGTGGGTTATGAAACAAAAGACTCTTGCTACCTTCTAAGCAGTAGCTAGCTCTGTGAAAGGTCCTGCTATTTTGCCAAATATGTTTGATCAAACTGCATCTTTAGCTACACAGTGTCCACAATGCCCAACAAGTAACGCTATCTTTTATGTTTCAGTTTTGCTAATTTAAGAGTCCAGATATGGGGATTCATACTCGCTAGTCGCTACCCTCACAAAGTGCTATCAACTTCCATAATTAGCAGCCTCCAAAAACTGAGGAATGACTGTGAGGTTCGAAACTCCTTTAACACTGATTGGCCAACAATAAGAGCAAAATTCATTTCTTCCTTTTACTTCAAAAAAAAAAAAAGAAAAAAGAAGCAAGCTCAAAATTAAGTATTTTATTCATTTGATACACACTAATCATTAATGTATGATTCCTTACATTGCATCAACAAACCAAGGATAGATACACATGACCGACCACTTCAATACAATGAACACACCAACCAGTCTCAAAGAATGCTCATCAGAGCTAAAAGAATCAATCTATTTATATATTTTGCAAAATCACCCCAGCCATCAACTCTCACAACCAAATAACAAATGACACCAAACTTCAGTTATCAACACAGAGGAGAGACTGCAAAACAATGTTTCTAACATGATAACACATACTAACTCTCAGCGGGCCCCAAAAGGGGGAAATATTACCCGTACTGCTTGCACTCGATAACTCAAAAGAGATCCAACTTTCTTTTCTGCAAATCCTGCTTCCACTTGGGCTGCTTATTGAATGCCTCTTTAGTTACCCCGAAAACAGTCTCGAACTCAGCATCAGAAAGATAAGTCTGCAGTGCATAAATAGAATTACATGGTTGAGTAAAATAGTCAAGAAAATGTGAAACCATTCGGGCCTGTTTGGATACATATGCAAGGACCGCAAGGTAAGATAAACTGGTGGTATGTGGATATTTCAGATAGCTCTGGTTATCTTGAGATATCTTAACCTTTGCATGTTTGGAACTCTCCGATTAATTTTTTTTTTTTTTTGGGTGGGTGGGGGAAGCGAAGTCGACTCTTTACCTCCACCCCAAATTTGAGGTGCCTTGAGCTATATTCTAAACTCCAGTCCCACGTAATTTTTTTTGTACCTCCATCGTTCCCCATCTCTAACTCAACTGTGTATCCAAACTCATACAGAAAAGGTAACTGAGTCATTTTTCTTGGGGGGGGGGGGGGGGGAATCATATGCCCAATTGGGCAAAGAAATCCAATGGCAAAAGGCAAGAGCCTCTGGATTAGACTTGAAAAAACGTCCCTCCTTACATGATTTCCTGTTTTTCGAGGGGGATCATGAAGGGGGTACCGTTTTGTGGCAAATCAAAGGAAAATCAAAGGCAGTGATTGCCGTATCAGGCATTTGATTTCTATGCCCAATTCGGCATATTATTTTTTCCCCATATTTTGGGTGGAGGTAAAGGAATCAGTTTTTATGCCTTCACAAACACCTCGAAATAATATTTAAAAAATATATTGAGTTATCTAAACTTTTCAGTATTTTTAAACGTACGAGAAAAGGGAACCTCATACTTGTAGAGGTGATTTCCTCCTACAGAAAATATAAACGATTGTAAACAAACCTCTCTTCTCTTGTAGTCGATTCCTTTAACTGGATCACTAGACTTGGATTTTAATCGTTCGTAACTGAATGTTGGTCTTTCACCTCCTTCAGTTTCATCGATTATCTGCGAGTCGTTTTTCTCATCAGCATCTGCCTCGTTGTTCTCTGATACGGATACATCTCCCTCTGCTGAAGTTACGAAGGGATCCCCAGCCTCTGAACTTTCTACAGGACCACCCATCTCTGTGCTAGCAGGTTCATTGTTTACATCATCTGCAATAACAAGGTGTAACTTATCTCCGTTATACACAAGTGAAGAGAAAAAAGAGAGAGCCTGGGTTGACCAGACCAGACTGGCTACAAAGGTGAAAAAGCTGTTGTACATTCTTAATTATGAGTTTGATGAGGGAATCATAAGAATTGAGAAGAAATATCATAATATGATATGTAAAAATTAAGTATTTAACCTGAAAGATTGCCCATGGATGAACCTCGGCTTAATTGACCTTTTGCAGCTTCAGACTGTTCCCTCAATTGTTCGGCGGTCAATACAGTAGACAATGCAGCGACAGCAGCAGCCCTCTGTGACCCCTGGGTTGATCGAATTGGTGGTGGCTTTGGAATTTCTTTAGATGAAGGGTTGAAAGCAGAGGTTAAGGCTGATAATGCCTCTGCTCTTTGAGTATATCCGCCTTGACTCAAATTGTATGACTTGCTTTTCGACTGCAATAAATCATTAGCAGTTAAAACATGCATGTGATACAGTAAAAGCTTACTGCTAGTAGTATGTCCTAATTAACAAGTAGAGGATTACATACATTGTTCGAAGGATTAAATGCAGAGTTTAAGGCTGCCAATGCTTCTGCCCTTTGAGTGGCTCCACCTTGACTCGCACTGTATGACTTGCCTCTTGTCTACAGTACATCTTATACTTAAGTAAAAGCCCGAAAACGCTAATTACTACTGATATATTTATAAAATGACTGTGAATACATACATCATTAGAAGGATTGAATGCAGAGTTTAACCGTGCTAATGCTTCTGCCCTCTGAGTGTTACCACCTTGGTTTGAATTGTTTGACCTGTCACTGGACTGCAGTAGAACATGAAGAATATGAATACCTGAACTCACTAGCATCTACCACGACATGTCTTAACGAAATTAATGCAGAAACATTTGATAAATAATATAGGTCTCTAGAATTTACACTATGAAAAAGGAATAGATATAGTTTCAAATTTTTGGAGACTAGCTGCAAACTAAAACACTGTAACCAGTACGAAACTCATGGACCTATGGTTGCGAAGAAAAATATCGCTAGCAGGGGATCAATGAGCCAGTCACTAACTTGAAGAAATATCAATAAAAGTAATAATTGATCTTATGAGAATAATTTGAATCAAATTCTTCACTTCTACAGAACGTACGGTACCTGATTTTTTTATAGAATGTATGTGAAAGATGGTGATCATACAATTATTAACTTTAAAATATCAGTTGAAGTACATACACAATTAGCTTGAAAAGATTAACTTAATTAAAACCCTTCAGTAATATACCGATGTATTTAAATATACACCACGATCTTACAGTTGAAGAAACGCGAGAATGCCAGACTACGATATTATGGTCAATAATTATATAACAAAAACTTCAGTCTACAAAGTGCAGCTTAAATCGGCCATGAGGATGAACTAAAATATATCTAATTGAGAAACCAGATACTTGAACATAAGACAAATAAAACTACGCAGATTTTAGTTCATCAAACAGGGTTGCAACAGATATATACCTCTGAAGCAAGCAAGGCTGTCCCAAACAACAGAGAAAGCTTCTTCTGAAAGGAATTCCCCTTTACCTGATTTTCATGAGAATTACATTATTTCAATATTTGCATGTGGCACAAAAAACATGAAATAAAGAAAGAATGAAATGAGAAAGAAGTAAATGATATACAATAAATCATTGGCATGCCCAGTTGTAAGCCCAGACTAGTCTAAATAAAGAAAGAATGAAATGAGAAAGAAGTAAATTATATAAAATAAATCATTGGCATGCCCAGTTGTAAGCCCAGACTAGTCTAAATTCTTCTCTTAATCAAAAAACACCATATAAAATGATAAAGCTTTCTGGTGCCTGGTTATAAGCTTGCAATTAAAATACAATGTGCTCTCTTCAAAGCATGTTCAAGATTGATACATAAAATTGCATAAATGACACCAACATAAACCCTATTGTGATCAATGACATGATTATGCTTGAAAGAGCAAACCACATCCATTCAGTACTGTTGAATGACACCAATTTATTACTTTGCTATATTATCAAATCAGACATTTGTATTTATCTCTGAAAAGGATTCATGCCAGAACCATTACTGCAGAACTGTGCAAAGATGCATGAAAATAAAGTTCATAAGAAGAAAAACGTACAGAAGTCTTCATTGCATCCCACACAAAGAAAGTTGTGAAGAAACATGGTTCATTTCCTTCTGTAACCTTGTAAAGTGGCACATCAGGTGATAACCCTTCCAGAGCGGCTGCAAGCTCTATGTATTTCTGGAATTCTTGACAGATCAGGGATAACAGAAAACAGTTAATGCAGAACAAAAGCAAATTATCAATATTTGTCATACCTGGCCAATATTAAGAGCCTCCTGCTTTTCTTTGGAAGCTACAGAGTTACCAACCCATACAAAAACCTCTGCATGAGTGTCAAGTATTAACATGTCTTCTGTCAACAAGTCGTCCTGAGAGAAGTTGAAAACCTCTGATACCTGTCAACACACACACACACACACACACACACACACACACACACACACACGGAGAGAGAGAGAGAGAGAGAGAGAGAGAGAGAGATTAGAAATTGTGTAAAGTATAAGATTATCTGAATGTCCACTGGCATATGGAACAGGTAGCAAACCTGTAGTTTTCCTGCCAATCACCAAAACAAGTCAAATGAAAATGTTGCCATCAGATTCTGCAGATAATTAAATGGAACGAACATACTAGAAGTAACATGAATATCAAGGAAAACCATCTTTACTATCATACATAAAAGAATAGTAAGTCCAAGGAACTAACCATTCTTAAAAGAGAAGGTGTACAAATGAGGATCTCGAACAGTATCTTGTGTAACTTTTTTAGTGGTAAAACTTTGTTTTCCACCAAGAGCAAACCAAAATGCAGAGCTCTCTGTTCCTTCCTTAGCATGTTTTAGTACAGCTCCAGGCTGTCGGTTAAGAAACCAAGAAGATGCATGAAAATGAATTGATTTTTTGTGTAAATGAATAAAAAACAATTAAATGTAAGACATGTTTGTATACTATGTAAAACCTGTTGCTCCTCAGTTATAATTTAACGAGCTTAAGATAGATATTGCTCTCATATTATTAGAACCTTCTCTAAGATTTTCAAAATCTGAGAGGGTGGGAATAAAAAACATATAGTAAAATAGCTTGTAGCACACAGATTTGTATTCATGGAGCTGTTACCATGCTGAACACTGATACTTTATGAACTTTTCTAAAACACCTTTTAACTTTTAACATCTCCTGCAAAAGCCCTAAATTTAACAAAATATGTTTTTTTAACCTTGGCCACTTCTTGAACAATTTTGGAACTTATCTACGATGTTCAAAAGGTTTTCAGCCAGCAAGAGGAATTCTACTGCCTCATCCTTACAGAGTTGGTCTAACCTGTTACTAACCCTAGATTCTTCCCCTCGGTAAATGCATCTCCTGTTGAAAGAGACTACTTGATTCAAGATCAGACCCTTTGTGGAGCTGTTACCATGCTGAACACTGATACTTTATGAACTTTTCTAAAACACCTTTTAACTTTTAACATCTCCTGCAAAAGCACTAAATTTAACAAAATATGTTTTTTTAACCTTGGCCACTTCTTGGACAATTTTGGAACTTATCTACGATGTTCAAAAGGTTTTCAGCCAGCAAGAGGAATTCTACCGCCTCATCCTTACAGAGTTGGTCTAACCTGTTACTAACCCTAGATTCTTCCCCTCGGTAAATGCATCTCCTGTTGAAAGAGAGTACTTGATTCAAGATCAGACCCTTTGCTATGATCCTAAAGCGATACTGAGCAAGTTGCAGAGAACGAAACTCTATCCTTTTGACTAGGCAAAACTCTACCTTTGTGACTAGGCTTTTCTCCACCTATCTCCCTCTTTTTGCCAATTGACTTCCTAGTCCTACTTACTGTAACATTGATAATGATCAGCTCTTTCGTTGGAGCTTGCTTGATGAGCAATATCCTAGTGTTTAAACTTACAAATTGACAGATGACTCCCGGGATATCCACACTTAGCTCCTAAAAACTTTAAAAGGCAATGATTAAGATATTTGAATCCCTCATGGAAAAGATGTATCATTGATGCATGTTATCGTTAATATGTTTTAGAAGTATAAAAGAAAATGTTACACAACAAGAGGCTATCCTCGACGATGAAAAAATTGAACAACGATGATATGCGCAGCATTTCCACTACACACTACTTAGTTGGCACAATCTCTATCCCTCTTCTATATCTAAGGATCCATGTATCATACTAGAAAATTAGAAATTGTGTAACATCAGTTAGTGGAGTAGTGCACAATAGGTAGTGACTATATAATTGCTGGAAAAAACAAAAGACAAAAAATCGGAAACAAACTATAATGAATGGCTAGCACTAAATGTTTAAACGTAGTATTCAAATTTCCTTATTACATGGCTATTTAATAATAAATAAAATATTAAATATCCATATATTTTTCGAATTAATATTTTGTGGGCTTACTGAGACAGGTTTTGATGAACTGCCAAAAAAGAATTGCCCAATCTTACAAATTCAATTAAGTTTTGCATCAGCTCCATGAGGAATTATGTGCAAAACAAAATTAATCAATAAAAAATTAACCTTCTAAAACATGCAACAATACCAAAGTGCGTTTGACAAAGACTTAATACCTTTAAAAGTTCACCCAGTTTGGTAGCCCATTGCTGCTGCTCAAAGGTACTCTGCGCACCATGCCAGTTGAACAGCGAATTCCCAGATTGCAATAGAAAACAGTCAGCAGAGCACAGGGAAGTAGCGACCTGTATGATAATCACTAAATTTCATGAGAAGCAGATTATTACTGTAGAAAGAGATGAAAACTTTCTCCTTCCTTCTCTAAATAATGGATGTGCATATGCAGATGGATACTGGAGGTAGAGGTTCAGTGTATATCTATCTACACACTGTACATTATTTTATACTAGTAGTGGCATGCAGATAAAGTTTTGTAAGAAAGACAGTTCCAGTTCTATTTTTCATATACTTCCACAACAAGAATAAAGTGTTGAATCAATTAAGATCATTTACAACCAATCTTACATATCCAAGTGCGGGTTATTCAACGCACTCTACAAATGTATCACTAAGTACGGGGCCGGCCCTGAGCTCATGGGGGACCGAGGCGAACTCCCCAAATGGCCCCCATACATAATAAAACAACAACAACAAAGCATTTTTTCCAACTAGTTGGGATCGGCTACATGAATCCTGGTTTTCATTCTGCTCGGTTTAGCGTAATATCTTCTGTAAGGTCACAAACTATCATATCTTTTCTCACCGTTTTCACTCAAGTTAGTTTAGGTTTTCCTCTACCCTAACTCTACCTTCAATACTTATCAAATAACTTTTTTCTAACAGGGGCACTACTAGGTCTATGTGTGACATGTCTAAACTACATGAGGCGATTCTCTCTTAACTCATCTTAGATTGGAGCTACATTTAGCATGTCTCGTATATACTCGTTTCTAATTCTATCATTCTTTGTTTTACCACACATCCATTTTAGCATCCTCATCTCCACTACACTCATTTTTTGGACATGTTTGTTTCTTTGTTGCTTCATACATCATTGCTGGTCTAACATCCGTCTTATAAAATTTTTCCTTCAACTTCAAAGGTATACATTTGTCACACAAAACACCACTGACACTTCTTCACTTAAGCCACCCTGCTTGGATCCTATGTACAACATCTTCACAAATCTCCGAATCTCTTTGTATAATCGAGCCTAGATATCGAAAACGGACTCTCTTAGGTATCTCTTCACCATCAAGCTTCATTACTTCCTCATTTGTGTTCTGAATATCACTAAAATTGCACTCCATATACTTTGTTTTAGTTCTGTTTATCCTAAAACCTCTAGCTTCCAAAGTTTCTCTCCACAATTCTAATTTAGCATTGACTTCTATTCTAGTATCGTCCACTAAGACGACGTCATCGGCAAAAAGTATACACCAAGGCACCTTATCTTGTATTACTCGAGTCAATTCATCCATAACCAAAGTAAAGAGGTAGGGGCTTAAAACCGAATCTTGGTGTAAACCTACTGTAATAGAAAAATCACTGGTCTCTCCTGTGCTTGTTCTAATTATGGTCGTTGCCCTTTCATGCATATCCTTAATTACCTCAATATACCGAATAGTTACTCTTTTATGATTTAACACTCACCATACTATCTCTAGGGACTTTATCATATGTTTTTTCTTGATATATAAAAACCATATGTAGATCTTTCTT
The DNA here is from genome assembly GCA_017893485.1 of Hemerocallis citrina. Classification (NCBI taxonomy): domain Eukaryota; kingdom Viridiplantae; phylum Streptophyta; class Magnoliopsida; order Asparagales; family Asphodelaceae; genus Hemerocallis; species Hemerocallis citrina. The sequence continues at coordinate 81,220,169 of CM030362.1, forward strand.
ATTCTCCCTATATTTTTTCATAAATCCTCTCAGTACATAAAATGCTTCTATTGTTGACCTCCCAGGCATAAATCCAGATTGATTCTCAGACACTGTAGTTTCTAGTCTCAGTCTACGTTCGAACACTCCCAAATTTTCATTGTATGACTCATTAATTTAATCACTCGATAATTGGAGCAACTTTGTATATTTCCTTTATTTTTATATTTAGGTACTAAAATACTCGATCTCCATTTACTGGACATCTTCTTAGTCTTCAAAATTCCATTAAATAATTTTTTTAACCAACCCACTCCTACATCCCCAAGACACTTCCAAATTTCAATGGGTATATCATATGGTCCTAAAGCTTTTCCTATTTTCATCCTTCCTAGAGCATTTCGTACCTCTGAGGTCCTAATTCTACGGAATATATGTTCTCGACTCTCCCTTGAGTCCTCTATATTTAAGTTGCCCACAAACTTTTTCATTTAATAACTTCTCTAAAGTAATTTCGCCATCTTTCCTTAATTTCATCATCTTTTACTAAGACTCTTGAATCTTCGCTTTTAATACACCTAATTGTATCCAGATATTTTATTTTTCTATCCCTTTGTTTAGCAAGCTTATATATGTTATTTTCTTCTTCTTTTGTTCCTAATTTTGTGTATAAATCATCATAAGCTTTTTCTTTTGTATCTCTTACTGCTTTCTTAAGTTCTTTTCTAACGGTCTTATATCTCTCCAAATTCTCTTCATTTCTACTCTTTTGCCATATTTTGAAGGTTGATCTTTTTTCTCACATAATATTTTGGACTTCTTCTTGCCACCACCATATTTCTTTATTTAGCAACCCTCTACCCTTAGATTCTCTAAGTACCTCCTTTGAAATTAAAAAAAATGTGAGATTTTTTTTTTAAAATCCTATATAAATGCGTAATATATAGGTATTAAAAAAAATTGGTATGATTTTATTTGTTATTAGGAGCACGCACAAAATACATAATATATAGGTATAAAAAAAATTGTGGGGCCTAAAAAAATGGCGAAAATAGAGGGCCAGAGGTGCCCACCTCTCTTGCCTCTCCTATAGGGCCAACCCTGACTAAGTAAAAAGGATAGAGGGCTAATTGAAAACTTTAAACACTCACCGCGTCAACTTGGATTGCTTTGTTATTATGGGCAGATGAACCTGATACTCTAAATAGTGCGATGCCATCAGAAGTATATGTGTCGTCATTTGAACCTTTTTCAGCTATGTACTTCTTATAACCCGAGCTAATGCCCCCCTGCAGAGTGTAGCACCAAAATTCAGTTAACTAATATCCAGTTAATGCAAATTCAAGTAATCATGACATATTAACGATAAATCAATAGATTTAGTTTCTCGTAAAACATATTTACAATAAATTTGGTTTTGGCAGAAAGAATAATAAATTTACCTTCAAGACAACCATGGGCTGGAAAAGAGCAATAAACTGTGGTGACTCTCTTCCTTGAAAAATGCGACCCTGCAGAAAGTCTTTGTGAGAACTCTACCCTCTAAGAAAATACATCTAACATAAAATCAAATTTAATACAAAACCAGTACCAGAACAGGCCTTCCCTTCAAGGAGTTGCACATTGTATTAGCTAAACGAGTTGCCATAATTTGATCATCCTAAAACGAGTGGTGGATAGTTAGCAACCTTATCCAAATAATTCATACAGTACAGGTAATCTAAATTCAGTAGTTCATGGGACTAATTATGCATGTGTGGAAATGTAGGAATGGATATAAAAAAGAATATGAGCAAAATGGGTAATTGGTCCAAGCCAGATATATACTCAACACAGAGTAGTGATGCTTATCTGACATGCTCAAATAGTGAACAGATTAAAACTCGAGTCAAGTGACTAGTATGTCCTGCATTGGTTGTCTCTAGGTTATCTAATCCTGATCACGTTATCATACGTAAGAGGGCAAGAGTGTTTTTTGAATCAGAGGTAGTTGAGGATTAAGAGGGGGAAATCAGGGCTGTGTAAGAACATTAGATATTTAATCAAAACAGGCACTCATGTCTATAGCATTATGACTTGATGGGTACTAGCTTACGTGCTATAATTCAATTAAATTGCAGTAAAGTTTGGATAGGCATGCAAAATGTAGACACAGAAGTTTGCATGAAATTAGAGAATTTCTTTAGAAAAAATATATTTAAGATAAAAACAAAATAGTTATGTTTAGAGGGGACAGCTATGAACAGAGATTAAAACTCCCTCAGTCCCATAATACAAGTCATTCTAACCTTTTTTGTGTCCCACAATAAATGTCGCTTTTGGTTTCCTAGGGAAATGTCTTAATCTTTTCAAAGGTACTTCTAATTTTCCCCTTGTGTAGCCATTTAATTTTTCACCTAAAAAGATTACTAGCTCATTTAAGAGGAGGGCAAGTTTGACAAAAACCAAGAAAGTTTATTACTTTTACACATGGAATGACTTATATTATGGATGGAGGGAGTACTTGTTCGACATTTAAGGTGATCAGAAGCTATGACAGAAAAAACAATTCATTGAATGGAAACAATGCTACCAGAAGAAAAAGAGTATTCAAGAATACAGGAACCATACAGTATCTACAAACCAAATCTTCAATATTACTTTTAAAAAGAATATCCAAGATAGGGAATTGAAAAGAGCATTAATTATTATTAATTAGTTCCACACAATTGCATGCTATTACTAATAATGAGATAAAGTTATTTCTAATATCAGATCCAACATGGAAACCCTAACTATGGCAATTGCCAGGGTGATCCTAAGTGCCACATCAACACTGAATATAAAGGGTTTTCTTTTCTCGAGTCATTTGACCATATATTTCCGGTATCATACCTGGATGCTATCCTTCCCCATCCAACAATTCAAGAAGTACTCCTCTTTCTTGTCACCAGAATGATATGTATAAAGAACAATATAACAATCCCCACTATAGAATTTGCCAATATCTTCCTGAGCAATCGGAGTCTTGGCGCTTCCATTAATACGCCATACCTGGAAGACATGCAAAAGTCAGTATGCAGAGTATGCAGAAGATAGATGATGAGTAGAGTAGCCCAAACTGAAATGTTTAGAACATATATATGATGGTGGATGGAATTACCTCAAGCTTTCCACCTCCTTCAAGCAAAGGAGGGATTTCCTCAATCACAGGAGAACTTTTTGAAGTTCCCTTTACATCAACTCCCTGTTGCTTCAGCAAAGCTACATGATACAGAAACTATTCTGAAACAATCCTTAAAAACAACAAGTACAGTACTAATCATAAATTATGTAGGGGGAAAAAAGTACCTGCTACTTTTCCTCTTCCCTCCTCTCCAGTAGAAGTCGCTGTTCCTGTATTTGCAGGCCAGGATTCAAAGTTCGACTTGAAGGAATGAGTTTCGAATCCCTGAATAACTCGGGTAATTCGAGTTGTTTTCGGTCTATTTTCATTAGCGAGAAACTCCTGAGAAAAAAATGGAGCAACAATTATTGGCAGACCAAACAAAAAAATGTAAAAATTTATTTTTTTTAAAAAAGCACCGTGAAATTCAACTTTCAAATCTACCTCAGCCACTTTGCTAGCAGATTTCCTGTCGTCCACTTGTGTTATCCGGCCAACCCACACAAAAATCTCAGCTCCACAATCCAGTAAGTAGCATTTTGAACTTTCCAACATAGTTTTAGAAAGTGTGTTGTCTTCCAACTTCAACTGACCATCGTTGATACTAAAGAAAAAGAAAATTTAAACCAAACAACTCATGTAAGTTATTTTTATATCATTAAACATATGCAAAGTGATATTCAGAGGCATGTTGAACATTATTAATACATGCAGACTTGATGGTACACTAAAATTATTAAAGATAACAAATGTTCTCTGACTAGGTTTTGCCTGATTATTTACAAGTCAACCCCAAGACATATTCTTTCTGTTCAACTGTTAAGTCTTGATCTAATTAATATAATCGAAATGCCTATTATTCATATCAGAAATATATATTTTGATCTCACGTAAAGCAGTAAAAGCATATTTACATACACATATTAGGAAGTCACACACAGAAGCTTAACAAGGTTTATTTCATCCACCTCTACAGACCCAATAGTCAGTATGATACACTTATGCCTACTTACCAGAAAATAGAAACAATACTATCACATAAACAACAAAAAATGTATTAGACTAAAATGAACAGATAAGTTCACATACATGTACTACTGAAGTTGGATAAGGCATAAGCCAGCACTACCATAATAAACTAAAATAAAGACCATGAAACCCTATACATCACAAACTCTTAGTAAAAAAATAGAAGATAATGAGACAGATGGTAAAGATGAACAAACAATAAGGATCCCCTTTCATAAAATTTGATCTTCCTATTTCTAATGCTAGTGGTATGGTTTACACCTAGATATCAAACGCTAGCATATTAGAGAAATATTCCACACTATGTAATTTAAGTAGCCTTATCCTACAAAAAGCTAGTAAAGAAATATGACAACACTGAGGTTCTATTGTACAACAAATACAACAACACTTTCATACAAAGTCGAGGATACAATAATCATATGTGTTAAGATGTTAAGACAGAAAATTGGAAGTCAAAATATAGCATGCACAATAAATCAACATTACCCACCTATGTGCAATAATATTTTCATTGGTTTATCACCACAAAGCATCCTATCAAACAAGATTAACTTCGCATAAGATATGCATATATGGGTTCACCACCATAAGTTGATAAATAAAACAAGCGTAACCATGCCCACATATAGAAACACATAATGCAACTTCCTCAATACGCCTCAACAGAAAGCAATAAATATTTGAATTGTGTACTAAATATTATTGAGTCATATGGAACAGAAGAGCTGGAAATCAGGTGTCAAGATTTAACACTATATTAAAAATAATTTGAAAGTGGGTGATAAAAACTCATGAGCAGGTACACACTATTCCATGCCTACCTGCTCACTATTCCATGCCTACAGAAAACTGAGTCTCAGTATACAGAGAAATGAACATTGTCATAATTAGTCAACAACTTCACGTAAACATATTACCTATAAAGCTTCCCAGGAGTAGTCTCCAATGTGACATCATCATCAGAAACAGTCTTTCTACCAATTGGTGCAAAGCCACCAAAAAGAACCCAAAATTCACCTGAACCAGACTCCGTCTCAAGCCTTCCATCATCTAAAATTTTCAAGAACAAAACATCTTCAGAAAAGAAAGGGGAAAAAATAGCACGGTCATCTACACAGACACTTTAGATTGAACTGCTCTCACCAATAATTGCAACTTCGCATGTTCCCTTATGATACTTTTCCTTTAGATACTGTATTACTTCTAAAGACTTGGCTCGTTCTTGGATATTAGAATTGGTGCCATTAAATTGAAATATCTTATTTTCAGTGTCCAAGATAAACACATCATCATGATTCAGAGAAGAGCGAGCAAAAGGAACCTGCATAAACAAATAATGCACCATCATCACTACCTATACAGACTATTAAAAAACTGCCACAGAGGCATCACTCCTTTGAGAAATCACCCTCTACTAAGAAGGATTATTAATATTTTAATTGAACGAAAAAGAAAAAGAAGTCATCGCACCTGCTTCAATCTAACAGCCCGTTTTCCTTTACAAACATATAAACGTCTTGCAAAAGTTTCCTCCTCAGGCTTCTTGAAACCTGACGCAACACCTCCCTCTAAAGGGATGATGCATGGTCTGAAGTACGACAAAAACTTGTCAGATTCATGACCTTGAAGTTCCCTGTACTGAACTGCACGGCCCCCAAGAATTGCATCAAGTTCAACTGTCTTAATTGCAGCAGTTCCAGCTTCATCCTAAATAGTTTATAAAATAATACAAAATCAATATGTCCAGCTTATCTTATAATGCAGACGAGAAGTTAAAACTAACTTACTTGGCTAGTATCTTTTCCGAGCCAAAAGTGGATATCGTAGAGGTATGCACCTCCTTTTCCAGGACTTGTCTGCAACAAGAAATTGAAACAGCACATGAAAGACATAGAGAACAAATTATATTTTTCAAAGCATAATAACATTATAAAAGGTAATAAAATACATCCAGAAATAGAAACATATGATTCTTCACACTTTCACAGAATCAAGCTTTAAAATAGTACGTGCACGAATCCAAATTATTATCTTTTCATTGTACGATATAAGATCCAATCTCTACTACTATAATGGGAGAAGACCTTAGTGTAATTTGTCCATCTACCAACCCGTGCAACGCACGTGCATAGCTATTGTAAATGAGGTTTTAGATCAAATCCAGACTACGCTTGAATTTTTACTTTTAAAAAAACTATATTTATTAATCTCTACTACTATAATGGGAGAAGGTCTTAGTGTAATCTGTCCATCTACCAACCCGTGCAACGCACGTGCATAACTATTGTAAATGAGGTTTTAGATCAAATCCAGACTAAGTCTGAATTTTTACTTTTAAAAAAAACTATATTTATTAAGACGTGCATCGCACATGTAAACTATTAGTTATAATAAATGTCATTAAAGGCCACCTATGCATATCCTCATTTAAGCTATACTCACTTTCTGAAGATGTTCTATCTTAATTGCCCAAAAATCCTAAAGTACAGTAGGTTGTGTAGTTGTCTTATTAAACTTCCCCTTTAACTAATATGAGATTTAAGGATCATACATTACTCCAAAAGCATATCATACACTTCAACCTTCACACTTCTATTCAGACAATATTCGCCTCTATCTCCCTATAACGAAGAATAATTGATGCTAGACAACAATAACCATAACGTGTAGGTTTCTTGGCCATCAATGTAATCAATGTGTATATTTCTTTTAATTTATTAGACTTGCATCACATATACTCCATTTTTAACACACTATTTATAAGATTCTAACAACCTTTCAAATTCAGAAACAATTTCAATATTCTGAATGACTAATATGCTATTGTTAACAAGCAACATGCACCATAGAAACTCATCTTGAATATGTCTCATTGCCTTGAAAATTATTCCATAAATATTGCAAAGAGAGGATTTAATGTCGATCCTTAGGGCAAGCTTATGGCCATTGTGTTGTCCATGTCTCTCACCAGTTATCCTAAAATAATTACTACTCAATCATACATATTAATCATATCAATATAACAGCTAGGCACTTGTTTCTTTCTTAAACTTGTCATGTAATCTTCCTAGGAACTCAACCATAAGATTTTCCTAGATCAATGAAAATCATATAAGACCTTTTTGCTTTAATATATCTTTCATTCATAGCCTCATAAGTGATCCAATATAATTTGCACAATTTTGTATATATTCTACATTCTGAAAAATAGGACAAAAATGCTTTTAAAGCACCTGTTAATCATCTTCCTATAATCTATAATGGAATTATATAGCTGTTTGATCCCATATTTCCCATCTATTTTCAAACTTCAACATAGATATTCATCGGATCCAACAGCCCTCCCACCAACACACCATTAACTTCAATCATTATAATTATTTTTTGCAGTACTTACAATCAGAATATGGAATAAATCGTTTAGTTCTCATTTACTGTTTCTGGTGTAACTCTCATCAAACAACTAATCACAACTTATAACTCCATCTCAACTAATTTCATATTTTCCTAATATATTTATTTGATGCCTAATTTGCTTTAAATACCTTTTGAACTTCCTTATACCGCTATAATCTTAGTTAGCAATCAAATACATTCATATTCTCCAAAAATTCATTTTGTTATTTTTTAGATATACACATACCATCTCACTTAAAACCTAATATGAGTTTCAGCTTTTATATTCAAGCTACCTTATTTTATTTTTCTATGCCCAAGAATCATATTTCTCCAATTAATGTCATCTTCACCTTATATTGAGTCTTGTCTTATCATCCAGTTTGTAGTGTCATCAATCAATACCGTGAGGCCAAACTTGCCACTCTCCCATTATAAATTTACAATCTCTGCATTCTGCGCTTTCTCAAGTAAGAAACAGTTTATTTAACTCGTATTTGATGATTTGGTCACTTCTAAAAACATTTCAAATGTTCATAACTCCTTTAAAAAATGTACTATCATAAGGTGATATGGCTTTGCAGAAGTCAAAATTATCAAAATACCTGTTTTTACTCAAAAATCCATGACTAATTACACTCTCATTATCTCATATATGCTCACACTTTTCCCAACATAATCATTTAAATTCCAACTGAATAAATAGTGTTTCTCATAACATGAATCTTCTAATTTATTTATCCATTAGGTCACCAAAGTCCTCTTTTAGTATCTTCTGCCTCTCCTCGAGGTACATAAGTACTGAAAATATTAACAATTCCTTCTCCCAGTTCTAGTTTTGTTCATATTATTCTTCATCAATGGTATTTTAATGTTAGCTATCCTTGTCATTTAATATGTTGTGTCATCAATAAAGCTCCACAGGTGGAAATAGACATTCCATATAAGAATGTTAAAGACCAAACTGTCTGAAGCTCAAAATTTTAGATAATCCGAGAGATGGAGGAAAATATTCGATATCAACGAGAATTGCATAAAATCTACCATCAATTGACGTCTTAAGTAGCAAGTACTTGGAAAGAAGACGAGCATGTTCCACTGTTGCAATTGCAAAATGAAATAATGTTTTAATTACCTGTAAAATAATGTAAGAATCCCCTGAGTAGAATTTACCATGATCAGATTTTGGCAAGGGAACTGGTTGAAAATTCTCGATTCGCCATATCTCCATCCCACTAGGTAATGTTAAGTAATTCAGTTGTTATTATAAACATGGAAATTTTGATACTAAACTAGTCGGGCATGATAGCAACAGAAAAGATCAAGAAAATAAGACAGAAATAAAAAGAAAACAATATGTGAACAAGAACAAAGCATAATAAATAGAGGATACACTTTTTGACCAGCACCCTGAAATGCAGGCTCCAGATTTTTTGCAGAACTGGCCATCTTGCAGTAGCTTTGCTATCCTTTTAAGCCCCCTTTTACAAGATAAATCTTGTGTGCTCCTAGGAGTTACTCTATTTACTGAAAAAAGGAAAAGAAAAAAGAAAAAAAAAAAAGGGACATCACGATTAATAAGAAAAACAATTTAGGTCGATTTGTCTGGCACTTACTAACATTGAACAACGATCAGTAAAATCCTGACATCGCATTCCTAAAAGAATGCAAAAGTATCCAGCAGGGCAAGTAAAACTTAATAACTTGAGATTCTTAATGAGCAGCCACGCAATATATAGTTATACTAATGCACAATCCAGTCTGGCATTAGATAGGTTGACAGTGCAAGTATAAGAACCATGTTAATGTTGCAATAGATTGCACTGCAAAAATTATTTATCGAATGTTTCTGAAGGAATCAATCCAAACGCAAACAAAGAAATTACCAAAAAAAAAAAAAAAACGCACACAGAGTTTCATTGTTGATGAGTTTGCAAAAGGTTTGATCATCAGAAAGTTTCAAAATAATGTTGCCCATGCAAAGTTACAAGGATTGACAAAGCTCACCTCTATCCTACGCAAAGAAATTGTGTGACAAAAAGAGATGATTTTGCGAACAACGGATAACAAGAATCTACACAACAATTTTATCAAGAATCTGTACCGGTAGCCAAAACTGTTCACCCATAATAATATAAGAAAATTGCAGTACCTCCTTCATTCCCTTGTAAAAACTATGCGCTTCATATGCAGACCTTTACAAGATTGTAATAAAAAGAATAGCGCCCAAAAAAAACTAAAAAATAACTATGAAGAAATCGTGTTTCGGTATTAAAAGAAATGAAAGCACATGAACAAGTGATGTCATAAGACCTGGGTAGCTACAGAAAAGACATGATCATGCAGAGCAATGAAAAGAAAAATCGTCCAACTTGTGGATACTCTAAAAAAAACTCTGTAAAATGTCAAAAAGGGTTCCATGTAATTATGTTTCAGGAACTTTTACCAAGAGTTACACACATTGAATGATCATTTTGTATTCGAATCCACCTGTAATAACAAAATATATCTTGCCACCAACAAATGAAGTTTCTTGCTAAGCCAGAAGGTCAAAATATGGTCTAATAGTGGAATATTGATGTATCAAATGAACAGCTCCAATAAAAGCATAAACACCAGATTGCAGATAACAAATTAAACAATTTTCACCTCATAACTCTGAGAAACAGATTCAATTGATAGATCAAACAAACGTGCACGAAAATTACAGCATAAATTCAAGTAATACGAAGCAGATCCAAAGAGACACTCAAACCGATACGATCACAGTAAAAATAACAATACTTACGGTACAGTAAAATCCTATATAGAGCAGTCAAACTTAAAAAATATTCTAATCACTAAAATTACTATCAACTAAACCGATTGACACAATCTCATCAACTAGACCTAAATTCCATGATCCACTCGATACCGATACTAGCGCATATATTGAGATCAGATTAACAAAGAGAGATACGAAAACAATCAGAAATAAATCAAAATTACGAAGTTGCAGAAAACCTTACTGTTGATGCAATGATGAGGTCTAGGGCTTGAGATCTCCGATCGAAGCCCAAACACAACCCTAATTGAGCCGGAAAAAAACCAGGTGAAATTGACGAGGATCTGAGGCAAAAACAAAACGGAAAAATGGAGAAAAACGGGAAAATTGAGGGGAGTGTTGGTACCTGAGATTTGGAGATGATCGTAGTGAGATTGGAGGAGGGGAAGGGGAAGAAGATATCGGAATTGGGGACAAAGGGGAGAAGGGAGGTGGCGAAAAAAGCGATTTTTTGCAGGGGAAAATGATTGCGCTTTTTCTGAAGAGGGAGGGGGAGAAAATAACTAAATAAGTATGAGAGGGGGTTTATGCAGGTAGCACCCTTTGTAATTTTGTTATTTGAAGTGTGGGGTCGGGTTTTATTTATTTGCTGGTTTAATTGATTGATTCTAAATTGATTTTCCGAAATTAATTCTTTTTGTAACTGCTAGGTCCATTTGCTTTCACATTACCACCATATATATTATTTTGTCATATAAGAGCATCCACAATCGAACTTGCTATATTTGTTATTTTCTCATTTTTTAAGAAATGAGATGCTACAGTCGTTTGCTATTTTATCATAAAATGGCAAAGTTGCTAAAGTCGACTCTCATTTTTGAGAAATCAATTTGCGATTCTTAAATTATAAGAGACGAGACAACTTGTTCGTCCGTTAATTTTTTATTATTTTATTTTAATTGATCCAACGGTCTGATTCGCCTGGAAAAAAAATTTCAAAAATGAGCTCGGACGAAACAACACATGTTGTCTCGCCTTTTGCAAAATTGCATGGGACGGAACAACATGTCCCGTCCATGAATTCTGGGAGAATTAGTGGCTAATTTAGTGGGTTTAATTAGGTTTTAGGTATTATTATATTATTTAATTTATTTAATTAACCTATTATAATATTTAATTACTAATTAATTAATTCTATCAAAACAAAAACCAAACGGATAAAACAACATATCTCGTCTTTCTCAAATTTTAGCAACAATTTAACAAACAATTACTGCAGATAAATACCCTATTTTCTATTACTGTAGTTGTTATTTTCTAAAAAAAAAATGAGAAACGCCATTGCGGAGTATCTGAGATAGCAGAGTAAAATCACCGGCCATATATGGTGCATGCATCATCTTTTTTCTGACAATCATGCATGAATAGAAATCATTGTAGAGGTTGAATTGTATTTTTGATTTGATGTACATGAATTTATTTTTTGGGTACATAAATTAGGTTATTAGTTGATGTATTCGAATCCGGTTCTACTTAGTAAGGTATATTTTAACGGATAAAATAAAAATATGAAAAATATATGATTGAGTATTCTTTTCTAAAAGGAGCAAAGTTATATACATCATTAGAGCATCTCGATTCGTCATTATTTAAATTATGTATAAATAAATAAATGCATATAATATTTGGCTATTTTGCTGTCGTCGAATGCTATTTTTTACCAATTTAATTTAAAATAATAAAAATCTCAGATCAGACGGAGTTCGAAGTTGCGTCGGAGGGAAAAAAAATAATTTTTAATTGACAGACGGAAATTCACATTGTCGGAGGAGAAATAAAAAATAATAAAATAAATTGCCAGACGCAACATGAAGTTGCGTCCGGCTTTTCGGGAAGCCTAGGACGCAACTTGAAGTTGCATCTGACAAGTTGTTTTTTTAATATTTTGGACTATTTACTTTTTCGTAAAGTTGGGCTTTATTAATTCAATAATTGACCAGATTACCCCTCCTTCATTCTATATATTAATGTTTATGTGGAACGAAGCAAACATGAATTTGTTCTCGGCCAACTCTCTATCTCAATTTGCTCTTGCTTAACTCTCTATCTCAATTCGCTCTCAGCCGATTCTCTATCTCATTCGCTCTCGGCCAATTCTCTATCTCATTCGCTCTCGGTCAATTCTCTATCTCAATTTCATAAAGCCTAACTCTCTATATAAATTTCTTAATTAGTCGAGAAAAATATCTTCGATACGAAGATTTATTGATCGCTTGAAATCAAAGCGGGAACAAATGCCAGCTCATGGCAACACAAGCAACGAAGGTGAAGAAGAGATTTTAAATGTCGACTTTGCCGATCAATCAAATTGGAATCGTGTAGTAGAAGATTCCAAACATATAAGTCAATATATTACTGTTACCCCTGAGGGCGGTTTCTGTAAGTTTAGGGAAAATTGGAAGGAACCAATCAAGATGTACAATCAGTATTGCTCACGGGTTCCACTTGTTAAACAACTAGTAGAGCAGGCGGGATGACACCGTTTTATGAAAATCAATACGAACAAGTCGTCGATTCGGCTCGTCGAGGCACTCGTAGAGAGATGGTGGGACACTACCCTACACTTTCCACCTACCCTGTGGTGAGTTGGGTTTCACTCCATTGGATTGAGTTATGCTAACGGGGATTCCTATCGGTATCGGTGATTTGCCTCCATGCGACGATGATGCCTATACTTTTGAAATTGTTCAGTCTCACTTCTTTCCGGAATTAATAGTAGATGATTGGAAATCATAAGGTATACGGTATACATATTTCAAAATTTATTTTACCAATACTATGATTGAAGAAGTCGAAACCGATATGGCACTAGTAGCGAGGATTGCACGGGCTTTTTTTATGTTCTTTCTCGGTGCATTTCTTTACCCTAATGGTGATGGTTTAGTAAGGTGTGGTTGGCTAGCCGTAGTTGCATACCTGAATGTTGTTGCCAAATACGTTGGGGTAGTCATGCACTTGCTCTGCTGTATTTGTCTTTGGACTCATGTAGTAAACTTAAAGTGAAGGGGTTTAATGGGCCGTGGCAAGTGTTGGAGGTAATACTTAATCTATTAGCTACTAATTTTTAGTCGAATAATGTCATTATGTTATTTCAATTGTGATGTTCGTAACATATTTCATAATTATATTTTATAGTATTGGGCTTACGAATACACAAATTGTTGTATTCCAGTTAGAGATAGGAACATTCCTATGGAGACACGCATGGCTAATTTTGATGTATGGCCGAAAATTATTCGATGGAATAAAGAATTATTGGATTTAGGCCGATCTGATCCTATTAGATACAATCAATCGATGGCTCGTGATCAGTTGGAGATGCGCACTTCTTCCTCCATCATTTGGCAGCCATATAATGGGTCAACAGTTAAAGACGTATATGAAATTGAAGCTGCTAAATTCATTTCACGTTATCGACACGCTTTTACGTACTGCGGCCCGGTATATTAATTGTTTGTCATATTTATTTACATTACTTTGATTAAATATTTTGGTTATGCTAAAGTGAACATGTCATTGCAGGGTGTATGGTATCTTGGTGATCGTTGTATTCGACAACTTACTGGAGTAATTGCTATCCCAAAAGACCCACCTCCTTTCATGCGTTTCATGACATTCAGTAATACACTTCCTGAACATATTGAAGCATCACCTTTCATACGAATTGTAAAGCAGATCACTTATGATCAGTATTGGGCAAATGTTTCAATTGGTCCTATAATGCCGACACTCTCCCATGCAGCCAATGTCGATTTCATTGGGCCAGCATGTATTAGAGATACTTCAGCTCAGTTGTCATATGATGCACCTCCATTTTGGTTACCGGCCGAGTATCCAACTCTACAGATAATTCATTATTGCTTGGTCAACCTTACGTTGAAGTGCCATTTTTTCAAGGCGATACTCTTATCAAGAATTTGGACGGTAATATAAATGTTTCATTTCATCAAAGTGGGCAACCATCATATGTGAGTTACAAAAATCGTGTATACATTTTCGGTTTTAATAATGTTATTATGTTACAATGTATTTTACACACTCTCAATATTTTATATATCTTATATCTTTCCATAGGAGGAGTTATACACTCATTGTCAACAATTGAGCAACACCGAAGCACAGCTCCGACGAATAATACTTTCAGAAATGGTATTGAGGGAATCAATTCCTCGTGAATTACCAAATGTTAGGTAATCTGTATCGATGAGCAGACCATCTAATTTCCGACATAGACCATTGAATCTGAATTTAGATGACATCGGAGCATCCACGTCCTCACTTGTGCCTGAAACACAGTATAATTATGAAGAATAGGAAAAATTGCACATCATTTATTTTCTATTTACCTTGATGGTATTAATATAAACTTGTAAATGTTAATCAGAAAATATCACATGAGGGTATTAATGTCAATTTGTACATTTTCTTTTTCCTCATTTCTAATATTCCATAAAATTATTAACAGGGATTGTATTAACATAGGGATTGTAGACTTGAGGGTATTGTAGTCACAACATTAATGTACATGGCTAGCACCTCCAAACTTGGATTGTAGTGAAGTAGGTTTTTGTATTTATTCAGTTCCGTACCCATTATTCACGGTTACTTTTCTATCTACAAAGTGTAGGTTTTGACTTTTTTTACACCTATTGATTAACTCTTAGATTGGACAAGACATTGATGATTCGTTCTTCTTCAAGCGGCATGATCAGTATTTATATGCTGCCATCATGTGTACATTTTTTTCTTGACAACACTTTGTAAACTTCAACTCCAAAAGAACCCACTGCAAATTTACCTTCTAATTAGCCAAGACTAATTTACATGTACCTTCTTCCTCGAGTTCATATTCTGATTCATCAGAGGAGGACAAAAATATTGTTGCTAGGATTGTTCGCAACCGTCTAGTAAGGATTGGCAAGATAATCCATGCTAGTGAACAAATCAATCGTCGCCGTTACATTGTCGGGAAAGAGAAGAAGGTCATAGACGGATGTGGAAAGACTACTTTGCCGAAAATTCAGTTTACCCAGAATCAATTTTCCGTCTTCGATTCTGTATGTGCCGACAACTCTTCAACCAGGTATTGGATGCTGTTGTGGGTTACGATCAGTATTTTCTCCATTCCCAGGATGCTTGTAAGAAACTTGGCTTAACTCCTCATCAAAAAATCACGGCGGTGCTACGATGTTTGGCGTACGGAGGTGCGGCTGATGCGGTTGACGAATATATACGCATAGGCGAAACAACGGTATTGAAAACTCTGAGTCGTTTTTGTTTCGCAATTGTAACTTTATTTAGTACTCAATATATGAAAAAACCAACACCAGCCGAGGTGGAAAGACTACTCGAAGAGAACAGCGCTCGGGGCTTCCCTGGTATATTGGGTAGTGTAGATTGCATGCATTGGAAGTGAAAAAATTGTCCAGCAGCATGGCAGGGCCAGTACACGGGACATGTTCGAGAACCGATTATTAATTCTCGAAGCAGTTGCTTCTTACAATCTTTGGTTCTGGCATTCATTCTTCAGAATGCCAGGATGCAATAATGATCTAAATGTGCTGAACCGGTCAACTTTATTTAATCAGATTCTTGATGGTTGTACACATCCAGCTAATTTTGTCATCAACAACCACAATTACAATATGGGCTATTATTTAGCGGATGGTATATACCCACCTTTGGCAACCATCGTCAAAGCTTACACCGCACCAGATACACAAAAGAAAAGGAAATTCGCAGAAATGCAAGAGGGTGCAAGAAAAGATGTGGAACGTGCTTTTGGAGTTTTACAATCACAATTTGCAATAGTCAAGGGTCCAACACGTATGTGGGATGCAGATAGTCTGTCATATATTATGAAAAAACGTATCATCTTACACAACATGATTGTTGAGGATGAACGCAACGAAGGAATTCTTGATTATGATTATGATCAAATTCCTGACTCGATTGGGATCGAACCAAGCATAGGTGGACCAATTGTTGAAGAAGGCCGAATCGTTCGCAATGTCATTCTACATGATCGGCAAAAACATCACGCACTTCATCAAGAGATTGTGGAGCATATTTGGGAATAAATATGGAGATGGGTAATTGCACCTACCATGTATTTTTACTATGTATTCCCAATTTCTTATAACTTTTACTTTGATTAAATAATTATAAACGTAGTTAATGTACTACTTTGAACTATGATTTAATATTTGAAGCGTATTGTAAGCCGATAATTATGAGTATTAACTATCGTTACCATATTATCAACATAGGATACAATCACAATTATAATTTAAAATAATAACGTAGGGACCATGTAATTAAAATTCAATTTAATCACACAGGATACTATGGAACCATATTCTGAAAACAGGATTCTTCTTCATTTGAAATTAAGAGCGTCAGATATATTCTTCATTTCAAATTGCATGCTTACATTGTATTAAGCTAAAATACAAAATTTTGGCCTAATGTTCTTAAGCCATCGTTGTAACCTCGTTTTTTCATAATTTCGTTTTGCCTACACATAAAATAATTTCGTTGATTCTTTGGTAACGTGTTCAGATCGATACCCATAATGCGATCTTCCTCGACCCGTTCTTTAATATCGCATTCTCGGGCTTTTATCGCATTCCTCCTATCTTGCGATGCTTTGTATACAAATGTAAAAATGGCTGTTTCTTTGGCCATATCTTTGTATTCTGATGTTTCGGCCACTATTTTTCCTCTTCTCTTGGTAGCTTTGTGACCTGGTGATCGGGTAAGGGGTGTAGGTAAATCCATATCAACGGGTATATCTGAATCCCAGTTGTTTATTGTGGGAGAGTTTCGGTTACCATTCCCTTCACCGGATTGGGTATTTTGTACTCGATCAAACACTTGTATAGAACGCAATGAAAACTTCGGCTGATCTTTAAGAATCTCATAACATTCATCAAATTTGAAAGCTTTTCTCGAAGTTACCATATATTCTATTATGGCTTCACGAATCTGAGACAACATTGAAATTCCAAACGTTAATATGTACACAAATAATATGAATAATGACTTTAAATCATACTTTTTTCTACATACCTTATATGTCTCGGTTGTTCCGCTACCGGCCCTAGTAGTTGCATTGCTCAATTTTGCAATGAATAGGGCTACTTCTTTCGAAATCAGTTGAAATTGACTACCCAGTGAGCCAACTGTTTGTCGGTCGGAGTTCCTAATAATACCTTAAATGTAGAAAAAGTACGCTCCCAGAACTGTGCCCCAGATTGATCGTTACTGATCACTAGATCTTGAGTAATACTAATCCAACTCTGGCAGAGAAGAACATCTTCCTGAGACGTATATGCTCTCCCCTTTGCACTTCGGCTCGCCATTGATTTTCTTTCACAAATAACTCAATACAAGACAGAGGGGTAATAGAAATTTGAGATCTGAAAGTTTTTTAGACAATTGTGGTGCTAATATTCGGTTCAGGATGATACTATATATACAAAAATTTAGTGAGCTGTTCAGATAAAGAAAGAGCCGTTGGATTTATCTTAGAAAGAAAAAAATAGCCGTTGAATGAAGAGGGGGTAAAATGGTCATTCAATTTTTTATTATTTTTATAAAAAAAAAACCAACGGGTGGTGGGAGGATTGCGCGTGTGGTGGGGCGCAACGTGAAGTTGCGTCCGAGAGGTTTTTATTTTCCGCCTTTTTTTATTTGCAAAATTTATTTTTTTGGGGAGCGACGAAAATCGAAGTTACGTCTGACGATTTAAAAATAATATTTTTCTCGAGCGACAGAACTCGAAGTTGCGTTCTTTAAATTATGCATAATTTTCATATCCGTTCTCATTTATAGCAACCTACTGTAGCAAAATATGCAAAATATGCATATTTAGCAAACGATTGTAGCAATATTTTTGACAAAATATACATTTTTTGTATATTTAGCAAACGACTATAGATGCTTTAGAAGGCAAATTTAGACTTGCAATTTTTTAAGATACTAAAATCTACTATTTTAATAACTTAAATTATAAATATGTACATACATGTAATTCCGTATTATAATATAAAAGAAACAAAAGCTTAAAAAAAACTATGATGTAATGTGAAAGTTTAGGTGGTGCCAAATTAATGTTTTTCATTTTGGATGAGAATATTAGAATAAAAAAATTGTGATTGATCTATTAATCTACGTGTAACCAAAACAGCAGAAATGTATGCAGTGTGAGAAAATGTTTGAATTTGGATGGGTTCATTGCAGTGTTCAAGCGGGCATAACTTTATTAGTTCGTTTATTAATTAAGAATCGTTTATATTATTGAAAACAAATTTAGGAAAATAATATTTCTCTCATATCTTATTCTTCTACGGTTTATCTCTTTATATATACTAGTGTTACTCTGTGTAAATTGCACAAACTAAAATAATTTTGAGTGTCTCATAAAATTGTATGCTACTTAAAATTTTAGAAATGTCACTTAGCTATTTCAATCACAATATAATGAAAAGATGACAAATCTACAAATTAACTAATTCGTACTTTCAAACCAACCAACATCATTTGTATTTCTATTCAATTAAAAGAAAATTTAAAAAATAGTCGAATAATTACCGAAATTTAGATATGTTAAAAAAGAGACTTGCAATCTTGTCAGATTCCTCCATTCTAAAGCTTGCTTGCAAATACTCATATTGTCTGCGAAGTCCCTCAATATTTGCCTCAAACTATTCTATATTACTCCTTAGTCATGTCTCTATAAAATGATCAAATTATAAAACACACATACAATACTACAATTCATCAAAACTTTTCAAACAAAACAAAAGATATAGAAAATATACCACTATTTGCATATTGTTTCCCTTCTGATTCCAGCATATTCCGAAGCTTCTCTTGCTTCATCAATTTTTCATCTTCGCATTTCATCAACCATTTGATGCAAATCTTTAACTTTCTTATATATTCACTCATTTGTTCACTTTTACTCTAAGAAAATAAAAATAATAAAATACAATAATGATAAAATGGACCAAACTATTCAACTTTCATGCTTTTTACCATCTTCTACAATCCATCATTCTTATTAATTGAAAATTTACTGATAATATTACGTAGAATGCAAAAGTCCAAATGAAAACAAATAACAATTAGAAGAAAAATCCCACATATGCAAGTCAATTCGTTCCAATCTCACACCTGACGATTCCCCTTCTTCTAATCCAAAACACTACATTATTTGGTTTGCATCTGATCCAAAATCTCAAAACTTGACCATGCTATCTTAAAAAAACAGAAAAATACTCAGACACAAACAAATTAAATATTATCCAAAAAAGGATATAAAAACTGAAACAATTCTAATTGAAGAAAGGTTGCTAAAAATAAATGAAAATCTCAAGAACTTAACAAAAGTAATTTTTCATGAGAAATAATTAGGAGAAGTAGAGAACACAATTACCATTAAATTGAAGAATGAAAGTTGATCTTCAGGTAACCTACATCTTGGCCAATTGCAGCGACAACATGACATACAGGCCTAACAGCCATTTCCGTAATCTCTGTGTGTACACATCGGAAAGAATAGTGTAAATCAGTGAATAAACAGAAACAAACATATAATAAACACTTACACTACCTCTTATGTTTTCATAGTTTATTCTTTCCTTCATCTCTTTGCCTTCTGAAATCCCAATTATACCATGGCCTCTAAAATCTAATTTATTTGGATCTGAATCAAGAACAGAACATTAGTTAGGATTTGGTCTGAAAATAATCAATCTTTATTTTTGAATCCATAATTAGGGTTTAGATTCCGAAATTTCAATAATTGAAACGCCCTAATTATAAATCAATAGTAAAAGCGGGTGGTAAATTAGGGTTTCATAAATACAATATTACAAAACAAAATAGGAATTCAAAAATCCTAATTTTTCATAGGAGAATTCTTACCGATGGTGTCATCATCCATGGCGGGCCAGCGAGCGTCGACGGTGAGGATTTGAGCAGCCTGGTGGACGACGACTGCTGAGATTTTGGGGAGGAGGGTTAGCGGGATTACTGGGGAGGGGGGGTTGGGAAAGGAAGAGTTTTTTTTGTTTTTGTATTTGTTTTTGTATTTTATTTTGTTAAGTAAAAAAGTATGGTGTGCACGTGTTAAGATAGGTGTGATTTCCTACTTTTGCTCTTCTTTCTCTATTTCAAAATGGAGAAAGGAGAGAGGGGGTAGGCCTATTAGCTTAAGATATAGTATAATACATGATTTTCTTAGAGAATTGGTAAAATTTATTGAGAAAATTAAAGAGATGAGAGATTTGAGGGGATCTGTTCCCTATAAATTATGAAACAGAATATACAGCTCATACCATACCAAACTATATTTTAACACTCTCTTTCAAGTTGGCGCATAGATATTGAACATGCCCAACTTGTCTACAAATTTCAAGAAGATCTGATTCGAAACTGTCTTGGTAAGATATATGCGAGTTGGTCTTCTGACTTCACCTTAGACACCTCAATAATTTTCTTATCTAATTTCTCCTTGATGAAGAATCTATCCACCTCTACATGCTTCGTCCTATCATGCTGGACTGGATTGACTGCAATATCACACGCCGCTTGACTGTCACAATACTGGATTGTATGCATAAACTGACTCACCATACTTAAGGCATATGACAAATCTGGCCGCGTATGTGCAAGGTACATTAGTCATCCCACCAATCTCTGATATCTCTTCTTATCACACGACACCTGGTCAGGATTATTCCACAGTTTCAGTTCGTCTTCTAATGATGTATCAATAGGCTGACAAGCAGACATTCCATTTTCCTTCAACAAATCAAGAGCATATTTTCTTTGAGACAGAAATATACCATTTCTAGAGTGAGAAACTTCTATCCCAAGAAAATATCTTAAAGGGCCAAGTTCCTTCATTTTGAACTCTTGTGACAAGTAGCTCTTTAATGCCTTTCTCTCATTAGGATCATTTTCAGTTATTATCATATCATCCACATATATAATAAGAGCAGTAATCTTATCTTATTTCCTTTTCAGGAACAAAATATGATCTGAATTACTTTGACAATATTTAAATGTCCTCATTGATTTTGTAAAACTCTCAAACCAAGCTGTTGGCAACTGTTTGAGATCATACAATGCTTTCCTCAACCAACACACTTAATTACTATGTTGGGCTGATCTATTTGATCTTGGTGGTTGATTCATATAAACCTCTTCTGTCAATTCTCCATGTAAGAAGGCATTCTTCACATCAAATTGCTCCAACGACCAGTCAAGATTTGCAGCAAGTGACAACAGAACTCGAACAGTGTTAAACTTTGCTACAGGTGCAAATGTTTCATCATAATCAATTCCATAAGTTTGAGTGTATTCTTTGGCAACCAACCTTGCCTTATATCGCTCTATTGAACCATCAGACTTATACTTTATGGTATAAATCCATCTGCATCCTACCGGCTTCTTTTCTGCTTGCAGTTCGACTATCTCCCAAGTCTCATTATTCTTCAAGGAATTCATTTCCTCATCCATAGCTACTTTCTACCTTGGATTGGCTAAAGCTCTTGCACAATGTTAGGAATAGATATAACAAATAAATAATTCACAAATAAATTATTTGATTCAGATAATCGGTGAGTGGACACATAATGACTCATGGGATACTTGACATTACTAGTGGGATTAGGCTTATAAGTAGGTTTTGGGATACCTCTAGTAGTACGATTCAGGAGTTCCCTTCTTGGAGCTTCAGACAATGATGATGATTGGTTTTGGGTTTCTAACGGCTGTTGGTGGTGGAGGGGACACTAGCAATGGCATGGATTCCGACGGCTTGTCTTCTGACGGTGCTGGTGGTGGAGAGGACACTAGCGATGGCATGGATCCTGACGGCTTATTTTCGAGGAGGTTCGGTGATGATAGCAGTTCCTTGTGGAGATCTTCTCTCTCAACCAAATATTCTTCATCCTCAACCAAATTTTCACTACTTACGTCCAGATTTTTACCCATTGTATCCAATTGTTCACTCTGAATGGTAACAATTTTGACATGGGCAAGAATATGAACTTCACTTCGGTACTCCCCCTGAAGTTCAACTTCAGAGAAAAAATACATCTCATCTTCATGGAACACAACATCCATAGTCACAAATATCCTTTGAGTTGGTGGATGATAACAACGATACCTTTTCTAATTCGTTGCATATCCCACGAAAACACATCGCATAACTCGAGGAGTTAACTTATTTCGCTTGTGTTGATGGAGGTGAACAAATGCGACACACCCAAACACACGAGGTGGCAGGTTGACGACTGTTGGTGCATTCAAAACTTCAGTTAATGTCTGGAATGACGTGATGAAATTTAGGATACTACAGGGGACTCGGTTGATTAAGTATATAGCAAAAGCAATACATGAGTGATATATTTCCATGAATAAGAGAAGCACGAACCACATCGAGCAAGTGTCTATTTTTCCTTTATGCAACCCCATTCGTTGAGGTGTATACGGGCATGTAGTTTGGTGAACAATCTCATATTCCATCAAATATTATTGCAGATTCGAACTCAGGTATTCGCCGCCATTATCACTCCTAAGAACTTGAATCTGCAATTTATACTGCGTCATAGCCCACTTGTGAAATTTCTGAAATAAATCGCTAACTTCACTTTTAGACTTCATCAAACAAATTCAAGGCATACAAGTACAGTCATCAATAAATGTCACAAACCATTTTGCTCTTTCAAAAGTCGTGTTTTTGGATGGACCCCAAACATCAGAATGAATAATTATAAATGAGAGAGAGCTTTTACTTAGATTTGGAGGAAAAGAGACACGATGACTTTTTGCGAGTTCACACACATCACATCGAAATGTAGAAGTATCCAATTTTGAAAATAAACTTGAAACCAAAAGAAGCATGCCCTAGACGTCGATGCCATAGCCAAATCTCTAATTTCTTCTTCTCCCCCTTGGATCTTTCCACATATAGAGCCTGAGTCAACGTGCTTGAACTTTCAAATTCTAAATCCAAGTAATAGAGCTTCCCGTGTCTAACCTCATAATCAATTGTCTTGCGAGTCCGAATATCCTTAAACACACAATGGGAGGGCAAAAAATCACAATGCAATGCAATGCAGTAGTTATTTGAGCAACAGATAATAGGTTAAAATTCAAGGATGGAACTAGAGCCGGTATCGGGTCCTATCGGGTCGGGTCCTCCACTACCCAGATCCGTACCCGATACCTCATGGGTCCCAAAATTGGACCCGAACCCAGACTTCCAAGAACCTGGTTCGGGTCCGGGTCCTAATCCTAGTTTAAAAAAATTGCCCGTCGGGTCTGGTAGCGGGAAATAAATATTTGCACGTAGGTATTTTATACTCGATATCCTACGGTTCCAACAATTTTTGCACTTAAGTACATGATTAAATATTATATTTACACATCTATATTCAACAATTACTATTTATATGTATATCCTTATAACACTCTTATTCAAATTTCATATTTTTTAAGGTATTTTTAACGGGTCCGAGTTGGTTCTATTTTGAGCGGACCCGGACCCGGACCCGCACCCGAAAGTGCAGCAGGTCTTATTTTAGGACCCTGACCTGGACCCGTATAGATCGGGTCGGTTCCGGTCCAATGTCGGGTTCGGATCAGGTCCGGCTCTGGTCCGGGTATCGGGTAAATGTGACAGTGCTAGATGGCACAACTAACACAGTATCTAAGGTTAGGTTTTTTGTGAAAGATATGGAACACTCGCAAGTAACGATGGCAGGATCTCATTGGCTGTGAACACTTTGAATTTGGTGGATGGTTGTAAGGTTTGGACTTGTTTGGAATCAAAAGTCATATGATCGGTAGCACCCGAATCAATTATCCATACATTATTCATAATAGAGGCAGAAATATTAAAGATCTTACCATCATTACCTGCAGCTGTAACTAATGTAGAGGCGTTTCCAACACTCTTTTCAGCTCCATCGGTAACTCCAACGACGATAGTGGGTTGATTGCAATTCTTCTTTTGAGGAGTATTTCTGCTATGATCCCAGTTCTTCGGGTAGCCGATAATTCCATAACAGCAAACTTTCGTGTGACCGATCTTGCCACAATTAGTACACTTCCTCAACTCATAAGGTAGTTTTGGTCCCATGGTGAAAATAACAGCAAGATCTGATCCTGATCAATCAGCAAGATCAGGATCTGGACCGTCAAGACGTTATCGGCGTCATGATGGAACTGGATGACGGACGGTCGAGTCGTTATCAACGTCAAGATAGGACTGGATTAATCAGCAACTCAGATCTTCATTCGACGGGAACAGCTTCGGGCAGCGGCGAGGGCAATGACTTCGGGTGGCGGTGAGAGCTCTCGACAGCGACGGTGATTGGCGACAGGGCCTTGTAGGGAAAGGAGATGGAGGATGCAGCAGTGGTAGTGGCTTGTGGGGGATCGACGGTGCCATTCGAGTTTCGGATCTGCGATGGCGATGGCGCCAGGGGATGTTGACGGTGACTATGGGAAGTGATGGCGCCAGGGGATGTTAACGGCGACTATGGGAAGCGACGGCGACGGGAATCGACGACTCACGACAGGGGATTGTGGTCGACGACGGGATCGACGATCCTGTCGATGAAGACGATGGATGATGTCGAGGTTTCGGGGTTCGGGTTCGGATCTGGATCCGAAGTCGGGAAAGAGATTAGTGATCGGTAAGGCTGAACAACACTTCTTCTTCATCATCTTCTTCACGTAACCTAGGATATTTTTGGCTCTCATACCATATTGAAAACAAATTTGGGAAAATATTATTTCTCTCGTATCTTATTCTTATACTGTCTATATATTTATATATGCATAGCTTTCTTGGAGAAGAGGTACAATTCATTGAGAAGATTAAGGAATTGAGAGGTTTGAGGGGATTTGTTTCTTATAAATTAAGAAAAAGAATATACAGTTTAGACCATACCACACTATATTTTAAGATATATTGTGTTGTGATTTGGTTAAAGACTCTAATTAGTACAACGGATGTAAATATTTTATATCACCTTTATGAGTTTGTTTCTATTGTCGTACTGTAGTGCTTTGAATTATTAAAGGTGGTAATTTCTCTTTATGTGTGCTACTCATGGACTTTACAATGTTCTGTTGCTCTCATTTTGCTAAAAAAAAGTAAATTAAAGAACACTCTTCTTCTATTTTGCAGATACTCTATAAAAGTAACTTGATACTCTATTGTTAAGAGATGTTTTAATGTCAAGTGTTGTGGAGCTATTCCGTGATCGATGTACCATGCAATGACTCAAGCTTGCTCCAACTTACCTTCTCTATGGCTCTATACTAACCCTTATTAATTTTTAATTTCTTGCATGGAGCACTATGAGTTCTATCTATTTATTAAAAATATTGTAAATATTTATGGGTTCGGTGAGTTCCTTTAAGACATTGTGGTTCAAATATATGCAAAAAATTTAAACAATTAGGAAAAGAATATTTTCAAAATAATGACATGGTCTATAGTATGCTAGTCCAAATTAACTGCTAACTTGGATTGTTTGAAATCTCAACAATTTCTCAACATACACGATGCAAAAATTGCCGCCTTCTTTAAAGGTTTCGTCGAAAGTCTGGTATTTGCACAACAACTAGTATACCCGCTCTATAAATTGCATCAATTTTATCAAAAAATATATATTAAAACATCAATAATATTCAATAAAAAAATTGGCATTTGCAAAAGTAAACAACTAGTATATCCCCTCTGTAAATTGCATAAACTTTACCAAAAAATATACATTAAAACATCAATAATATTCAATAAAAAATTTGGCAGAACATACCCATATGTATAACTTTTTCTCTATATTATTATAATCCAATATATGAACATTCAACAATTATACACTAAAGATGTTACAGAAAACATAATCTCACAACTCAAGTATTTGATGCAATAATGCACCTCCAAACTCAATCATAATAATCTTTCTATTGACCATGTACTTAAATCCCAATTATATATCCAACAAATTGCTTAAATAAATTGTTCATGATAATAAAAAAATCCAATCGAAACAGTAAAAATGCAAAATTAATTTTCTAATCAACTATAGTTTATAGTTAGGTAAATACAAAACCGACAAAGAAAATCACGTACTAATTTCAACATGAGGGTATCAAAATATTTTAGTGATTGCATTGTCCATACTTCAACATGATGGAATCAACATCATTGAGTGACTGAATTCTTTCACACATGAACATCACATGTCAGCGTACACAAAAAGAGAATAAGCTAACAAAAGCATGATAAAAAGAAGTTGCTAAATGCTTTACCGTCAAACTTATTTATATAGAAGTTGAAGAAGCATATGTTACAATATTTTATGCAAAGCTAGAAAATGTACAGTTGGTGACTACATAACACAAATTTATGTATTACATTATACTATCAAAAACATTTATATGCATCCTTGCATTACATTTATGCATTATGTATGCTACACTTATGTGTGTGTATGTGACAACATGTGTGTGTAATATATGTTTCCATATGATCATGTCCTTCTGTTGGGGGTGGACGCGGGTTGTGCGTGGGTCGTGTTTAGCTTAGTTCAAATGATGTATGTCTAGAAATTTTCGCATGATTACATTCTTTCTACTTTAAATATCGTGATCAACAGTTTGTACATCTCATTTGGGCTTTATGTACTCTATGAATTCTTTATGGTGGAAATCAAACAAAAAATGACTACATATAAATATCTAAATCCATGCTTTCTTACAATAACATTAGTTTGTACTTAAGCATCAAATTGTTGCATTCCCAAAATTCAAACCCTCATTCAAAATAAATTCAAAACAATTGCAAAAAAGAAAGAAAAAAAATATAACTGAAATTGAGTGCTACTCACATAGAAGGAGCCATCCCCTTTTCCCAAATTTTCGTAGATAAACCGATGCAAAGAATCTATCCCCATAGATTCATCATTCTACTCCTGCTCTACAACTGAAGAAGAAGAAAACGACGACAACGATGCCGTCACTGCAGATTTCCGCCTTTGGACTCGGAATCCCCCATTTCGGTTAAGAGAAGAAGATTTGGGAGAGAATTGGATGAAAAGCCGAGTGGAATTTTTGGGATTTGGGAGAGGAAGAGGGCGGCGACATAAGAGAATTCTGGAGAGTTGGGAGAGGAAAGGATAGTTTGGGGGGGGGGGGGGGGGGGATGGGGGTTAGTGGGTTTTTCGTTTATTTTATTTTATTTTAACTAAATAATGTGGTTTGCACGTGTTAAGTTAGATGAGAATTCCTACCTTTGCTCTTTTTTTTCTATTTCAAATTAGAGAAAAGATAGAAAAGCTTATTCAACCAATTATTGCTTAAATTTCTCTAATACCTTGATTTGATTATACTCAAACCATCACCCCTCCGATTCATGAGATGAACCCACAAAAGTTTTACTGCAAAAAAAGTTTATTCAACTAACTACTAGTTGAATTATCTGAAATAGAAAGAAAAGGTAGGGGAAATAGTAAATAGAATCAGAAAATTTTTCTACAATTTTGTACCCAAGGAATCCGACATACCATCTTCTCCGAACTATTGGTTCAATTCTTTCAATTAGAAAGAAAACGGCAGTGAAAAATCAAATAGGAATAAAAAAATATATTGCAATCTTATACCGAGCGAATCTGATAGCCCGTCTTCTCCCAGTATCCAGCCACCACAATTCCACTTAATTTCATGGCAACCATTGCTCTTTTGACCAAATCCAATGAGAATTGGCACATCGCGGCCACATCACTCCCACAATCGCCCATCTTCTTCTTCCCAGAACAGCAAGTTGGCAGTAAACAATGTGAATAAGTAGAGGATATGTGAGAAATGATTCTGCTAACTTATTACATACAAAAATAAAATAAATAATGGCACTGTATGAAAATTGAGGGCAAAGACAATATAAAAATTGTCAATCTAAAGATGATAAGTAGTATACTCTATTGTACCTCACACAATAATTATATAGCAGTATTGGAGACAATTGTACGAAAACACCGAAAACAATTATACAAAAACAACAAATTTACAATTACATCTATCTAATATATTATCCAAAGTAGGGACATGTCTGATAGCAATTTAAGTTTGGATACTCAGTAAAAAAAAATCCAGTTCATAATATGAAATCATATCAGTAAAAACTCTAGCATTCATCAATTTTGATCCTTCGGTACCTTTTCAATCATACTACTAGAACATTGTAATTTTCAAAAGAAACATTTCCTTAAAAAAGCACTACCAATGCATTTGTATGCTGAAATCATTTTCTTTATTAACAAACCTATTTGTAGGTTGAAATTTGAGCCATTTTTATTATTGAATTTCGTTATTAACAAACTGCGAGAATATTTGAACCAAAATTTCTCTTTTCAATCTCATCAAAAACCCAAACTCTAACCCCAAAATTAAAAATTCTCCAAATAGCAACAAAAATAACAAAAATCGAACGTGTCAGAGACAAACTGCAGGAGGCCGGTCTGGCCGCTGGCAGAGGCCGACTTGTTGTACAGTTCCTGAATCTTCCGCCTCTTCGCCTCCCCCCTTTTTTCTTCGCAAACCCTTCGAATTTGAACCCCATCTTGAGCTGTACGGACGAAGCCATCCCCCACTCACGTCAAATTTGGCGATGATTGTTGGAGGTTTTATGAGATTCCGCTGGAAAGAGAGAGAGAAAAGATGATGATAAGAAGTAGATCCGACTGGAAAGAGAAAGAGTGTAACTCCTATTTCCCGTATCTGTATTTTTTTACTGTATTTTCATTCCTGATATTCTTGTATTCAATTTGAGAGCTGTATTTTTGTTCCAGTTTGAATAAACTCATTTAATTTGTTTCAACTCAATTTTGGTGCCAATATTTATTTCTATTGTATTGTTCTTTCTGCTCTTTTGTGTCGTTCTTCATGAAGAAATGGACTGTTTTATCTCATCTATCTCTTTTTCCCCATTTTTAATGAATTCTGACCAAATCTCTTGTTGGATCCCCTCAAACCCGCTACCCAAATACCCATTAACCCATAACTACACTATTTAAACCCTAAACCGAGTTTACCCTAACCCTAAACCTAATTACTGTGCAAACCCATTACACAGTAGCCGCCTACCCTTTTTCTCATCCCCGTTCCCTTCTTCCTTCGCTCATCGAACCTACTTCGACCTCATCGCCATTCCCTTCAGCCGCCGTCGTCCCCAACCCCTGCACATCCCTGCCATCATCTCACCACCACCGCATCGCCCCCACTCCCCTCCTCGCCATTGCCCAATCCCTAGTCTCCATCGAATCCAACAACCACTTCTAACCCATCTTCTAGACCCATCACCGCTAGCCCATTGCCACCGTTCTCCTTTCCGTGCACCCCCGCAACCTCCAAAGATCCCCATCGTTCTCGTCGTCGCCGTCCAAGCCGAAGAAGCCCCGTTACTTGTCTCCCCTGTTTCGGAAGCAAAACATAGCTCGAGTCGTGCCGTCATTCTCCGTCGCTGCGTCGCTTCCCGACTGCAGTGCTGCCGCTCGTCGTCTTTGCGATCACCACAATGACGTCTTGGGTCACCGCCAGTTCCTCCACTCTCTCTCCTGCTCTCTGCCGAAGTGAGGAAGAAAACGGATCGTGATTGATCGTTCCCGCTGTCCTGTGTTCGGCCACAGTAGATCCAGACTCGCTGTCCTGTGTTTGCCCCCGATCCGCTGCGTAGGAGGTTTTCCATTGGCTGAGTTCGCTGTTCTGTGTTCTGGGCGCAGCGGATTCGACTGCCGTTTGCTGTTCTAGGCAGATCCGGTGTGGGGTTCTCTTAGTTGCTGTTGGTTTCTTCGCACGGTCTTCGCACATGCTTTTAGGAGATTTCGCCCGAGATTTCCGATCCCGTTACTCCCAAATTAACGAATCTAATCGTCATACTAAAGGTAAGTATTCTCCCTGTACAATTTATTGTCCTAGTACAGGCATTTAATTGAAAAATACCGCAAATAGGTTGTAGTTGTAACTCCTTCTTGTCTCATCATTTGTTGATCTTGAATTATTCATCGTCGATTCCATAATCTTAAGAGTCACAACCCTTTCGTTGTTATATTTACAAACTAGTTGGACTCATTTATCTGCTAGTCACTTGAACACATGAAACTAAGAAACCCTAGACTTGTAGATGTGTGTTGTATCATGTATGTGATGATCTTGCATTTCTTGAGTTGAGAAATAAATGTTGCTTGCTGATTTGATAATCACTACATCCGTATTTGTATCATACATTAATCTAGACTCATAACAACCAATTATCATGCAACTTATATATGAAAGACATTCACACTTACTGCTGTTCTGGACTTTACTTGCTGTTTTGACCCCTTTAAAATCAAAATCTGAACTTGAGCCCTGAATATAAAATGTAGCTCTGAATGTCTAGTTCTCGACAGCATCCAGAATTTTTGAATTCTGAGTTACGGTCTAGGAGATATCGCAGTTTTACTGCTGCTGTGTTGGTAGTCGCAGATTCACAAAACTGCTGCACCTCTTTAGTTTACAAATTATTTTAACTATACTACCAGTAAGTAATTGACTTGAAATTTTGCATGCTGTTGCTGGACACCCTATAGAACATTCCCAATTTTTTTCAAAATTAATTAGTAATGTTTCAACCCTGTTTCACATGTATAAACTTAGATTCACAAATTTTGGCTGAACACAAAAGCTGTATAGTTTGCTGTTTTGACACATGTTACCACAACTTTTATGTACCTTAACTATATGCATTGGAACTGGGCAGGAGTCTAGTTTCTAGACCTTCTGACGGATCCATATTTGCTATCTTGTAGCAACGGAAATTGCAGTTTTGGTGCAGCGACCCCATCCTGTCCAGATTTGAGATTTTTGTTGTTCTTGATATTTTGATTCGTGTTGACCCTCGAATATGCTATATAAATATCTCAAACTTGTTCCATGTTTATGATTATGTTTACTTGAATTATTTCGAGCACTTTCATGCTTGCTTGATGATGATAATAAATAATAAGTCAGGGTTTATGGGAAAGACCATAGTAGTGGACAATATAGGTAAGTGTACTCGGAAGGGGGCCCGTATTTCCCACTTGATACATGTCTCATGAACTAGTATATTATTATTCGATTCATGAACTAGTATATTATTTGATTCATGAACTAGTATATTATAAATCGATTCATGGACTAGTATATTATTGATTCATGAACTAGTATATATATGATTCATGACTTGCCTTGTTATGACTTGACATATGGACTAGTTATATGATTACCCGATTCATGAACATAGCTTGCTTGATACTTGATACCTGAGTACACCGCCCTATAAACTCCATTACTAGGCCTAAATGACATTGCAGTGACTGTAGCAACCATGTGATAAAAGGATGGCACATGAAGTGCTAGCCAGATAGTAATAACTACAAGACTTGATACACGATAAATGAACACGATACATGCTTACTTGATACTTGATACATGTTACACGCTTACTTGATACTTGATCACATGATACATGAGACTTGATACTTGTACTTGAAAACTTGACACATTAGACTTGAGACTTGTTACCTGACACTTGTACCTGATACTTGTCACTTGATGTTGGATATCCTTACATGTTCACTTGCCACTTACTCCACTATTAGTATTTGTTACCCAACCTGATCACTTCAGTTGTCCTTCTTGCTAGCTACTCTTGAATCCCCACTACTTGTTGCATCCCTATTATATTCTTGATTCCAAATTTTGTTCCATGTTTCTTGTACTCGTTTTTACTATTTGTGGCTCTAACTTGCACTAAGGGCGTTTCTTTTGTTTTCTCTATTTTTTTCCCTTTTTATAATTATTAAACAGACTTTGGAGACGTGTTGCCTGCTGGAATTGGTGAGCAGAGATTTTAGGCTTCAAATGGAAAAAAGACATGCTTGAATTATTTATTTCCTTTGAGTTATTTATTTTTGCTACTTAAAACTTGTAACGGACTTATGTTCCCGAGTTTTACATTTGATCCAGATTTGAGAATTATTTGAGACACTAGTATTTGTTTCAATTGTTTCTGTTATTTAATAAGTATTTCATGCATGCATGGTTGTATATATATATTTTTTATATTCTTGTTGTGATGCTGAGTCGATCCTACAGCTTATGGATGATGTTAAAATCATTTGCTGGACTTCGTCACGCACTCGTATTTCGTCTTTTTGGGAAGTGGGGCGTGACAAAGAGAGAACATGAAAATGAGATGGAGAAGACCAGTGCTCTACAAATTTGTAGAGGAAGATGAGAGGAGATAATGTGGTTCGGGGGATTTGGGAGAGGAAGAAATGGGAGGTAGTGGGGTTTTTGTTTCTTTTCTTTTGTTTTCTAATAAAATATGTAGTTTGCACGTGTTAAGTTATATAGGAATTCCTACTTTGACTCTCCTTTCTCTATTTCAAAATGGAGGGAGGAGAGAGAGGGTATACCTATTTGTATAATATTATACCAGTGCAAATTGCACAGATTAAAATAATTTTGAGAGTCATAAAATTATATGGAACTCCCAAAAAATGGGAGAGAATTGGGAGAAAGTTATGAATATCATTCATACCGTAATTACTAACTTCATTATCATTATCACATAAGCATATAGTTTAGAGAATTACTGCCAAACTATAATGTTATACAATTTAATATTACTAAAGCTACGGGGTGCGGGAGTAGGGATGAGGGTGGGTTTAGGAAAAGTCATGAGATTTTGTGAGGTTGGGAAAGTGAGAGAGGAAGAGACTATGTCTGACTGATTAGGGTTTTTAATTTGTTTTTGTTTTTTTATAATAAAGAACATGCGTAGTGCACGTGTTAATTAAATGAGAATCCCTATTTTTACTCTCCTTTCTCTATTTCAAAATAGAGAAATGAGATAGGGGGTAGACTCTTTCTTATATTAGTATAAGATATAGATATAATATATATATATATATATATATTATACTAATAGGAGAGAGGGTGTCTACCCCACTCTTCTTCCTCTATTTTGAAAAATAGAGAAAAGAGAGAAAAAGATGGAATTCTCATCTATTAACACATGCAGTACGCATGTTTTCAAAAAACAAAACAAAACAAAATAAAAGCCCCAAACCCCTCCACCCAGCCATAATCTCTCTCTCCTACTTTCAAAATACAAATCCTCCATTCTTGTCACCCCCCCCCACCCCCCCCCACACACACCCCACCCACTCATACACACCCCGCCCATATGCGCGCCGCACCACACCATCACTCTCATAGATCCATCTCATTTGAAGAGGAGAGGGGGTTGTCGAACCATGGTGCATTTGGGATGGGTGGTATTAGAGGTGGTGGAGGTAGCGGCGGTAGGGCCAGAGGTGGGAGGAGTCGGCGATGCCGAGATGACGTGACATAATGAGGGGGTATGACGACAGAGGAGGCAGTAGCTTTGACGAAGGTGGGATGGTGGAAGGAATGACGGCAATTTTGTTGGGTTGGAGGGTGAAGAAATTTGAGGAGGAGATACGGGAGAGCCAGGTGAAGGAGGAGAGGAGGAGGCGGTGGCGCGACCAGGGTGGCAGTGGTAACGGGAGGAGAGGCGACGACTGGGGTTGGGTTGGGGTTAGGGTTAGGGATTGGGATGGTGGAGTGTTACTGCTTTGAGATTGGTGACGGCATTGGAGAATTGAGGATTAGTTCACGAAAGTCGAGAGAGAGAGAGAGAGAGAGAGAGAGAGAGAGAGAGAGATAGGGGAACTGGAAGAAGTTTGATGATATTCCCCTATGGAATTTGTGTTTCCCGGAGGCTGTTTGATGGAATGCTTCAATGAGATGCAGTTGCTTGGGTGCTTTGATTTGATGAGTTTGCAGTTTTGGACGTGGATGGCGAATGAATGATACTTGAAGTTTCGTTGAGTTGGTCAAAGTGAGAGATTGAGCATGGAGGGTTAATGAACGATGCTTGGATGTTCGTTGAGTTAATCAAAGTGAAGAGATTGACAGACTATATGTACTAGAGCGAAAATATTGTATTGAGTGGTGGCCATGATTGCTATTAAGGTCTTCAAATTTTTTAGGTGACAATGATATAGTTGTTATTCTTTAAATTCGAATAGAACAATTATACTTATTGTTGATAAACTACACGTAGCAAAATTGAACATTCATTCTCAAGTGTTGTAATTAGTAATTCTTATATTTACCTTCGATATTTTGTAGTCAATTCTGTTTGTTAGACTACTCAAACGAAAATTGAAACATAATTAGTCATATATTTTCATTATTTGAGTAAAAAGATATTGAATTCTATATCTATACTAATCATATTATAGTTCGATAATTTAGTTTAGCTACAGTACGTATCTGTACTATATATAATTTAGTTTTAGTTATATAATTAGAACTATTTATAGATTTGTAAACTGTTGAAATACTTGATGTTTTTGGAATTTAGAAATCTAGATTTTAGAACATTACATGATGTATATAGATGAAGAAAGAAAATATGTACATGTAAGATTTTGTCGAAATTTTAGGAGAATTGTTGATTACATTTCAACTTTCAGGTACCATTCTTATTTTAAGGATAATCTTCATGCATTTATTTTTTTAAAGTAAAATATGTCAATTAACATGTTTCAAAAAAAAGTATCATTTTTTATTAAAAGGCCTCTGCAATATTGCACAGGATTATACTAGTATAGTATAATGAACTTCCTCTTATGTTAATTGCAAATTAGATCTCCTATTTTCTCAATTATTTGCTTACAACAATTATAGTTTGAAATTTAATAATATGTTTGCATAGTAAAGGAGTGACTAATTTAATAAAATCATCCTCAACTATTTAAAAAAAAAAAAAAAACCTCCTTAAACTTAGTATCTCAAATGTCCCCATATTTTTTGGACGAGAATACTCCTTTATTAATAATGGAGCTTTTGCAATTTAGTTCTTAATTAATAAATATTTACAATTTAGTCCCCAAAATCATTGTGCATGCAATTAATTCCCCAAGTAGAGTGACTTAACAGAATTTTTTCAATTAAGTCCTTCGTTGGATATATATTTGCAATTTAGTCTCCCGAATTATAACATTTGCAATTTAGTCATCCAATTATAGTGACTTAGAGCATCCACAGTGGTTTGTTAAAATTGGCAAATTGCCATTTTATAGAAAACGATGGTCTGCAACGGTTTTCTATTTTGCCAATTTTTGGCAAATTCGCTATATCTGTTTCTCAGGTATATGTTATACCGTCCTTCATAATTTGGCAATTGCTATTTCGTTTATATGAGAAACGAAATAGCAATTGCCAAATTATGAAGGACGGTATAACATATACTGTCCCTCCGATTTTAATATATTTTAATCCCGTCAGACGATATAACATATACCGTCCTTCCCTAATTAAATTAATTTAAATTTTTTTTTAAAAAAAAACTCCTCAGACGGGATATGTTATCCCGTCTGACATATCCCGTCTGACACATCGGACGGGACAACATATCCCGTCCCAGGAGTTTTCCATTTTTTTTTTAAATGAACGGTCAAGATTCGTCCGATCGAAAAAAAAAAAAAAAAAAATCTCGGACGGGATATGTTATCCCGTCCTTGAATTGTGGATTAAGTTAGGTAGTAGGTAGGTTTAAGTTTATTAATTAGATTTAGTTAGTTAATTAATTAGGTTTAGGTATTATTATATTATTTATTTTATTTAATTAATATATTTTAATAGTTAATCAGCAATTAAATTTTTTAATTTTTTTAAAAACGAGAGAGACGGTATATGTTATACCGTCTCACGCAAATTTTTTAAAAAAATTTGCGCGACGGTATATGTTATACCGTCCCACGCAATTTTTTTTAAAAAAGCACAGAATATAGCAAACGACCACTGCAGCTTTCGTCGCTATTTGCTATTACTGTAGCAGCCATTTTTGGCAAAATGAGAAACACCATTGTGGATGCTCTTACTTTCAGTTTAGTTCCTCAATTGATGGTTATTTAAAAATGCTATGATTTGGGAGACTAATTTGCATATAACCATTAATTGAGTGACTAAATTATAAAAAATTCTAAATGGTGCATTCTAATTCACGAACTAAATTACACATGTTATGATTTAAGAAACTAAATTATAAATATATGTTACTTAAAGGACTAAATTGCAAAGATTCATTTAAAATAGGGGCACTTTTGTCCAAAAAAGAATGAAAGCATTTGAAAAACTGAGTTTGTGAGAGTTTTAAATAAAAAAAAAATAGTTTGAGCGAGATTTATAAAGAATGAGTAAAAGTTAAGGGGGTTTTATTAGATATAGCGTAAAACGGCATTCGTGTTCGCAGGACGTGCGGGCGCACACAAGTCGCATATAATCGGTCGGAGATTTGCATCCCCTGCGGCATGAGAGAGAGCCTTCTGGATTGCTTTCTTACAATGCCAAGAAAGAGTTTATTATATATACCCTTCTAATTCATATGATTTTTTCAATTTGGGACTAAAGTCCCTCAACTCATTTCAGACATCAAGTGTCTCACTTTGGAAGACAATTTTTCATTCATCTCATAAACCGTTTTGAGCAAGTGAATATATGATTTTGATTTCCTCACAAAGGAGAACCCAATTCCATAAAGATCTCTCACTAATTCATAGTGGATCTTACTCAAAAGTTGCCTCAAAACTGATTCGTAAAATGGTGTTAAAACACCCATTTTCTAATATTATGTTTGTTTGATTGTTTGGTTGAGTTTTTAATTTGGTTAATGATGATGAGATGACCACAAAAAATGTTGAAATTGTGTTGAAAATATGGAAATAAACCATATATGTATACAAGAAAATTTGTAGCTGCAGGTTGCACTTGAAAATATCATAACTACACTCGCTATCTGAGATAGCGAGTTTAGTTCAAAGAGACCCGCTATCTCAGACAGTGAGTTTAGTATTGATAAAATTTCCACGAGACTTCAAAGTCTCTATAAAAATCTCTACACACACAGTCGCTATCTGAGATTGCGAGTGTAGTTTCTAAGATAGCGAGTGTATGTTTTTTGATTTTTCCAGAGACTTTGAGGAAGAGGAAGTGAGAGTTGAGAATGCGATTTAAATTATTAAAAAAACCCAAACGGCACTCGCTGTCTTCAGTAGCGAGTGTAGTTATGACATTTTCAAGTGCAACATGCGGCTACAAATTTTCTTGTATATATATATGGTTCAATTCCAGATTTTCAAAACAATTTCAACACTCGTTGTGGTCATCTCACTATTATTAACCACATTAGAAACTCAACCAAACAATCAAACAAACATAATGTTAGAAAATGAGTGTTTTAACACTATTTTACGAACCAGTTTTGAGGCAATTTTTTGAGTAAAATCCACTATGTATTAGTAAGAGATCTTTATGGATTTGTGTTCTCCTTCGTGAGTATATCAAAATCATGTATTTACTTACTCAAAACGGTTTTGGGATGTAGGAGAAATTGTCCCCCAAAGTGAGACACTTGATGTCTGAAAATGAGTTGAGAGACTTTAATCCTATATCTGAAAAATCATACAAATTAGAAGGGTATATATAATAAACTATGTCTTGGCATTGTAAGAAAGCAAGTCAGAAGGCTCTCTCTCGAACACAGGAGGTGAAAATCTCAGATCGATTACATGCGGCTTGTGTGTGCCCGCACGTCTTGCGAACACGATTGCCGAACATTGCGGGCATTTTTACCAAACTCACTATTTGAAACAGCAAGTGGGTCAGTTTGGTAAATACTTTTAAAAATTGGGTCATTTTGGTAAACAATTCATACTTAAACTGGGAGATTGTAACGTTGATTCAGAATCTCTTTGTGGGACCTACCTAAGTGGGGCTGGATCCCAGCTAATAGTGAGCAGGCAAATTCAGATATGGCCTGAGAAAGTGTTTTGTACTACAAGCATTTTGGGGAAGAAAGAATTGCACATGAAATAACATGTAAGGTATTTTTTTGCAATTATAGTGGGCAGACAATAGCTCTCTGTTCTATTATTATTTTGGGTTTAAACTCCATTAATGCTCATTGATTGTCTTGTAACGGTCCCGCCCGAGAATCACAATGCCAATCCAAATTTTGATGTTTGCAAAGTGAAGTTTTTAGAGCATCCACTATGGTTGCTAAAAACTTAAAAAATATATAATTTGGCAAAAAAATTCTTCCACTATCTTTTTTTTGAGGGAAAAAGATAGGATAAGTTCCTACCTCATAAAAATTATATTAAAAAAAAGTAAACACAAATACATATTACAAAAGTTGATCAAAGTAGTTCAGTGTACATAATCTGAACCCTTGATCATGATGCAAAGTCACCCAAAAATATAAGTTTAAGAAACCACCGCACCCTTGATAATGCCCCAAAACGAAAGCATACAAAATGCAGATGAACAAACTATAAAGAACCCATCATCAGAGAAAAGCTAGCCTGAGTAGCTCCCTGCCTCACTCTCTGTCTGGTCAATACGAATCAGAGCCTTCTTGAGGAGGATGTCCTGCACATTTGCCTCCTCCATTTTCCTCTCCAGAGCTTGCTTCTTCTTCTCGCTGTCGATCTCATCTAGCCATGATCAAAACCAGAAAATAGCATTAGAAATGATCCATTGTGGATTGGGTGATTTAGCAGAAAAAATACAATAATTTCTAGCTAGCCATATGCTCTAGCAAATTGAGATAATGAGCAGGTGCCAAGTGTGCCTGTGTGCCCGTGTGCCAAAACACCAATAATTAAAGCATTCGTGCAAGTTGGTGGGCAGAGAGTGTATGTTGAAGAGGGTAGTGAAGAAATTCCAAGTGGCAGTGGCTATGAGGCATGCGAAGAAGATATGAAAAGACTGTTTCAACAGGGCATGCACAAGCTGTGCATGTCGTGTCTCTCGGTCAGCCTTTCGATTGAAAAAAATCATTCGAATTGAGTCGTCCCCAACTCAATTGCCAAATAAAGAGCTTGCATTTCAGGGGGGCTGGTGAAGACCACGTCGCCATGTAGTAGGGAGAGTGCAGCCCAGAGATTATGAAGAAGTTATAGGCAGATTTGACAGTGAAGATCCCCGTTGCAGTTAGCCTCCATAAAGGGTTGTCTTCAGCGCAGGAGGGCTGTTGATCAGTTAAGACTTCAAGGAGCTTTTGCTTTCATTCTCGGATGTGTGGTGTAGCAATGCAGTTAAGTCTTGGGTGCCAATGCTAAACACCATTGATCCAAGACCCCTGAGAGAGGGCCTCTGCCTGGGGGTTCCATGCAGCAGCAGCAAGGGAGGGAAAGAGAGTGACAATGTTGTGGCCGTTGAGCCATCGTAATTCCCTGAACTTAATATGGTTGCCATTTCCAAGTTGCCAGTGAACATTAATCGGGAATTGCTCTTTGAGGCTGAAGATCCCTTTCTAAAAGTGCGAGGCTAGTGGAGGGCAAGTAAAGCTTCTGGAAGTTTTCTTGTAGTAGAGGCTATGAAGTGTTTGGCTTACTAGAGAGTCTGAGGAGACTAGTATCCACTACCACTTCAGTAGGAGTGCTTCATTGAAGACTTTTAGATCTAGGACCCCCAAGCCTCCTTGCTCCTTAGGTTGACAGATTGCTCTCCAATTCATGCAAGCTACACCTCTTGCATCAGGGAGGATATTAGGGGAAGCAGTGAGTGGAGATTCCCCTGTAGAGAGCCAGATGAGGGGAGACCCTCATGTCCGGGTCAGTACCACACCAAAAGAATCTGCTACGGATTTGGTCAATGCGTTTGATCACCCAGAGGGGCAGTCTGAAGAAGGAGGCAAAGTAAAAGGGAAGGGCACTTAAAACAGCATTGATGAGGATCAACCTTCCTCCTTTAGAGAGCATTTTACCCTTCCACACCGAAAGCCTCCTCTCAATCTTAAGAATGAAGGGTTGCCAATATCGCTTGCCCAGTTTGCCCTTGGAGAGAAGCATTCCTAGATAGCTGAATGGTAGGCAGTCTTCTTTGCATTCAAGGATAATGGAGAAGGCATGTAGCTTGGCTTTTGACTTACCAAAGTATACAATCGAAGACTTCTTGAAGTTTATAGCCAGTCCTGAGACATTTGCAAAGAGCTGCAGAGTTACCTTGAGATTCAGAATCTCTTGTTCATCGCCTTTGCAGAAGATCAGGGTGTCATCTGCGAACTGAAGAACAGAGAGGTTTGATACGTGGCCTCCGATAGGTAGCTGTGAGAATGTACCATTTCTTCGACCACAAAAGATCATTTGGGTTAACACATCCATCACCAAGATGAAAAGCATCGGTGATAGATGATCTCCTTGCTTGAGACCACGCTTAGAGTTGATCTGCTTGCCACTCTCTCCGTTGATGATAACAGAAGACTTCGCCGTACGAAGGATCATATCAATCCACCTACACCAAGATGGTCCAAATCCTCTGGCCTTAAGGAGTTGTATAAAAAAATCCCAACTCACAGTATCAATGGCTTTGGTGAAGTCAATCTTAAAAAGGAGCGTATCAGAACCCCTTCTACTGTAGAGATTGATAGTTTCATGAGCAACCAGGAAGCAATCAACTGTTGATTTGCCTTTGAGGAATGCGCTCTGAGAGGACGATACTAGGGAATGCAAGATTGTACTGAGTCTGTTGGCAAGGATTTTGGTGAAGATCTTGAGTGAGCAATTTAGCAAGCTAATAGGTCGGAAGTCTGTAACCGAGCTGGCTCCCTCATATTTGGGTATGAGAATGATGTTTGAATAGTTCATTCTCCCAAGGTCAGCATCTCCCCTTTGCACTGAATGCATCATTTCAAACAGATCATCCTTGATGATGTCCCAGAAGGTGTGATAGAAGCTCATAGAGAATCCATCAAGGCTAGGGGCTTTGTCACTGCTCATATCAAACACCGCCTTCCGGAGCTCTTCCAAAGTGATGGGGTTATCATGATGA
The DNA here is from genome assembly GCA_017893485.1 of Hemerocallis citrina. Taxonomy (NCBI): domain Eukaryota; kingdom Viridiplantae; phylum Streptophyta; class Magnoliopsida; order Asparagales; family Asphodelaceae; genus Hemerocallis; species Hemerocallis citrina. The sequence goes on from CM030362.1 coordinate 81,261,529, forward strand.
TTCAAGCAGACATTATTCGAGGGGTATAGGGATTGCCAGTCAATTCGAAAATCTGAAGGAGGAGCAATGCCACAGATATCTTGGAAGTGATTTTCGAAAGCTGTTCTAATAATGGGGGGGGGGGGAGGTTGTGATGGTGTTCTCAATAGTAAGGCTGTGGATGAAGTTCCTCCGTCTTCTTCCATTTGCAATTGAGTGAAAAAAATTTGAGTTTGCGTCTCCTTCTTTGATCCATTGCACTCTAGATCTCTGCCTCCAGTACACAAACTCTGTTTTGATGAGATTCTGAAGCTCCAGCTAAGTAGTTCTTAGGGAGTCAGGGGGAGTAGGAAGTTGTTCTGCATCAATCTCAAGGTGTAGAAGTTGGTCATGTAACTGCTTCTTATGGGTGGGGATGTGGCCAAATGTCTCAGTCTTTCATTTGCGGATACGCCTTCTAAGTAGTCACAGTTTGCATGCAAAGATGTCGACAGGGTTGCCTTTACAGGAGAATTTCTGCCACCATCCACTCACTTCGGCGATAAAGGAGGGGTGTGTAAACCAGGCTTTCTCAAATTTAAAGTAGTGAACCTGACGTTGAATGACCTGAGTGTCAAGAACTATGGGGCAGTGATCCGATGAATATCTTGGCAGGGAAAACTGAATGTAGGCTGGGAAGCAAAGGTCCCATGCAGAGGAGATTAGAAACCTGTCAAGTCTGGCCATCGAGGGGGAAGCTCGGAGATTTGACCAGGTGAATTTCCTACCTGAGAGCGGGAGGTCAATAAGGGCAAGGTCATGAATGAAATCACGAAAGCATCTCATGTCTCTAGAGGACCCCCTACCCCTTGACCTCTCCGCATCTGAGATAGTGGCGTTGAAGTCTCCACAGAGAACCCAAGCATCTTTAAGAAGGCTACGACACTGTTTGATTTCATAGAAACATAGTTCTCTGTCTTCAAGCTCAAAGGGGGCATACACCGTTGTAATCAACCATGAAACATCTGAACAACGGATCTTGAAGGATGCTGAAATGGAAAAAATATCACAGGCAGAGTACGTGCATTCCAAAACATTATCATTCCACCCGAGAAGTATGCCTCCACAGCTATTAAGGGAATCTAACTGAATCCAATTAGTGATGATACTGCCGCTAATTGAAGAGAGTTTGCGAGGGCCCGGGTTGCTCAATTTGGTCTCCTACAGGCAGTGTAAAAAGATGTTAGTACCTGCATTAAAAATTCCCTGCTCAGCTGCATTGAGTTTGCTCAGCTCCTCATGAACAGACTCTCTGAGTGCGCCTTCAACTGCGAGTTTGATCTTGGTGAACAGCGACAACGGCAAGGTGACCAGCCTACCCTTCTAGAACATTTTCCGTACTTCTTCATTGGAACCTTCTTTAGTAGAGGCAGCCTGATTTTCAGGAGATTTGGTGGGGCAGTGAGGGGTTTCTTTATTGTTGCTCTCCGAAGATTCAGTAATTTGAACAATCTGTGGTGCCACCTTGGAAGGATGTGGAATCATTGGGGGGTCCTCCATGGATTGTGGGGTAGGATTTTGTGGGATCTGTGCATGCATGTTGGAATCCACCATATGAGGAATATTTGGAAACAATTCAAATTTCCCGTCCCCTTGCGGAGAATCCGTGGTCGTTGGAAGTTTTCCCCCCAAATCAGGAGGATTTTGCGCAACTGTCATTGGGATCTCCGCAGTGCCAGAGGGGCCACCTGCCCCAGCAGCGATGGGGCCTTCCGGTGCCTTTGGGCGCCAGAAGCTTGCATTTTCGGTGTCCTCAGATGATCGAACTGTGGTAAAAAGATGGACCTTACCGGATTGGACATCTTCGACAGTAATTGGATCACCAAGCAGCAGCACAGGGACTTCATGAATATGCCTCCCCAGGCTCCACGACGCAGTGTAGCGAATAGTTATGGCTTTGGGGATCTGCGTAAGGTCAGCAACTTCAATGAGGACCAGGGCCTGGTCCCTTGCCTTCACATCCAGCATCTCTCAGCTAAGGGTAATCAGCTTGCCAAAAGGGGAGATGAGCTGCTCAAGTGACTATTTATTCCAGTAATGGAAGGGGAGTAGTGGGAGGTTGATCCAGATGAATGAGGGTTTTGGTCGAAGTTTGGCCCCATAATCCATAGACCATGGGGAGAAAGTTGCAGTGAAGCCCGAGAACTTGAAAACACCCTCCGCAATGGCACTTTCCGCCTCGGTCGCTGTGGGGAACTGGACATGGTAAACACCGTCACAGACTCGCTGAAGGGTCCACCAGCGTCCACTCCTACCCCAAGCAAAGTTGAATGCACTCTCTAGATCCTTGGTCAAGGGAATACGTCTGGGGTTGATGAGGTGTAGGAATGCGCTCGCATGAAGGGCCGGAAGGGCCTGCGCGATGGCATTGATGTGAGGTAGATCAACCTCCAAGTTTGCGACTCTGTTGTGGATAGGGCAGTCACGCACCTTGTGACCAAATTTTTTGTAGTTGAAACAATGGAAGCCAAGAATGCGGCACTCCGATGTGGTATGGTCGCTGCCTCCGCACTTGAAACAGCGCCTCTCCATCTTCTTGTTACGGCAATTTTGCAGAGGTTGGTTTTTTGGTAGTGAATTAGTGGTTTGGGTTTGGGTTGGTAAGCAGGTCTAGGGTTAAAGGTTGGAGGTTTAATGAGTGGGGGGTTGATATGATGGAGTGGGGTTTTTTAGGAGAAAGTAGGCAGGCACGGGTTACGAAGAGGCATTTGGAGGTTGTCATGATGACGTGCCGGTGGGGGGAGACGAAGAACCTGAGCATATGATTTGCTCAGTTCTCGAGGGAAGAAGGCAGTCTCTCTCCTCACCCCTTTCTCCATTAAATTCTTCCACTATCGTTTGCTAAAAACCTATTTTTTAGAATAGAATGGAATGGAATAATGCAATTTTAAATATAGAAGACAACTTTAGCAATTGCTAAATATAGTAAATGGAAGAAGATCTTCCGTCCGATTAATATATTTTTTAATAATATGGATGGACGATCTTCCGTCCGCCAAGATCTGCAAAATTTTCTCCAAAAAAAAAAAAAAAACTAAAATGTCATTCATAAAATTACAAAAATGCCATTTATAAAAAAAAGAAATAAGAAAAAAGCCTCGGATAGATGATCTTATTCCGTCCGGGAAGAAAGATCTTCTTCTGTCCGGCAACATGCACAATTTTTTTCACTTATATTTACTAAAATGTCATTCTGTAAATTACAAAAAATGCCATTTATTTTTTTAAAAAAAATTGATTCGGACGGAAGATTATCTTCTGTTCTGCCCAAAAATAGCTTTAAACGACTGCAGCACTCTCCTCTAAATGCTAAATATGTAAAATTTAGCACCAACGATAGTGTATGCTCTTATGAAATAGAAAAATGAAAGGGGTTAAAATGAATAAACAAGCCCGCGCTGGGTATTCCTCTTCTCGTTCGCCACCTCCTTCGGGTGCAACTTCATCAGCTGAGCGCCATCCACGCAGGCCTGCAATCGAGGAAGATAGACTTAGAAAATGCGTCAAAAGTATGAACACAACCAATTACCACGTTCCCTGCAAGCTGGCCAGAGCCCACTTCAAGTAAGAGGACTCGACAGTGTCACACTCCCGGGCCTTCTGGTCTCGGGGCGGAGCGATCTTCTTAACCATCTCGATGGCCACCGGCCCATCCGAGATAGTATCTTACGACAAACTAGAGTTGGGAAACAATCTGGAACAACATCTTCTCCGTTGCTACAAGCTGCTACAAGACCGAAGACTTTACCAGATGCTCTTAGAGTACTTAGAGCATCCACAGTCATTGAGGGTCAAAATATGCATAAATGGATAAATGAATAGCAAAGTTATGTTTTGCTGCAGTCGTTGAATGCTATTTTTTACCTTTTTAAATTAAAATAATAACAGACGGTGCTTCATGTGCCGTCGGAGAAGGGAAAAAATCAAAAAAGAAATTAAAACGGTGGGACGGCATGTCATGTTTCGTCGGAGGAAAAAAATTTATAAAAAAAGGTGCGACGGCACTTCAAGTGCCGCCCGGGGAAAATTCGTCCTCGAAGTGCAAATAAAAAATTACAAAAAAATAATAAAAAATTAAAATTTTTTTTCAGAAATTAAGAAAAAATTACAAAAAAATTACAAAAAATTGCAAGTTACTACCTACGGGGTGGGACGGCACTTTAAGTGCCGTCCGAAGGAAAGGTGGGTTTTTTTGGTTTTTTTATTAGGAAAATTAAATTTTTTTTTGAGGGAAGTGCCGTCCTGCCGTTCGACCATTAATTTTTTTTTTTTTTTTTTTTTTTGTGACGGCACTTCAAGTGCCGTCCGACCATTAATTTTTTTTTTTTTTGGGTGCGACGTCACTTCAAGCTCTGTCTCTCATTTATCCATATTTCTTAATTGCATTCTCATTTATAGCAATCTCCTATAGCGGAATACGCACAATATGCATATTTGGCCAACGACTGCAGCGCAGTTTTTGACCAAATATGCATATTATGCATATTTAGCAAACTACTGTGATGCTCTTTAAGCTTACACAACTTTCATCTCCACCTTTAGACTAATATAATAAAAGTGTTGTATTTTGTATCTCGTATTAGATATTTAGATCATCAACCAGTTGCATTAGTCATTTACTTAAAAACAACCATTGCTGAAGATTATCAAATAACAACCACGCTATAAAAATGTGTAATCGTACACTGTGCATGCTAATTAATTAGTGAAACATAACTATAAAATTGAGGATATGTAGCCTCTTATATGTGTTGTACGCGTTAAATCATTATGTCCAATAATTCAATATAATTGCGATGCTCTAAGATCACTGAGTTATAACTAAGATGGTGGTTTGAAATAGATAAAGAAAGATCTTAGGTTCGAGACCCAACTACAACATAACCCTTTATTTAGAAAAAGAAAAGGCTTGATGAAAATTGAGAGGGGATTGAGAATTAAAAAAAGACTAAATATAAAAAAAGTATACAAAGTTTTGAGTTAGTTTTAAAAAAATACACTAAAGTTTTTTTTTTATGAAAAAGGACACAAAGTTTTAAAAAAACTCCACTGAGTTAGTTAGGATTATGGTTAGTTTGGAGGGATTTATTTAAACAACAGATTAGTTACATGATACTTTTTAAAAACACAAATAGAAGATGAATGTGATTTTTTTAAACACAAATGAAAGATTTAAGTAGTTTTTTTAAACCCTATCTTAACCCTAACCCTAATCCTAATCCTAATCCTAACTAATCCAGTGAAGTTTTTTTAAACTTTGTGTCCTTTAAATAAAAAAAATTTTTAATGTATGCTTTTTAAATTGACCTAAAACTATACGTACTGAAAAAGAAATTAGTGTTGAAGAGAAGTGAGAAGTGAAAAGGAAAGATTCGTTGAATTAGCAGCCGGCCTAGGAACAAACCGGAGTGGACCGACCCACACCGACCGGCCGACCATGTGACGGTGGGACTTTGGACCAACTCTCTAAGAAAATGAAATCAGCATCATAAAGGAAGCCAGAAAAAAATGATTTTTCTTTTGCGTCCTTTATCTCTTTCCAGATCAGATATCCAACTTTGTTTTGCCTGTGTACCATAATACACAAAACAGGCATCTGTCTCTATCACACAAATCTCATTACCTTCTTCATTCATGATCCAACGGTCGGGCCCACAGCTATAAAGCATTAATAGTTAGGAGTAAAATTTTGTAGAGTTTCCTTCGGTCTTTAAATTCAAACAAGACATTTACAATTCATTGCTTGAGTAATGCTTTAGCCGCTACCAATTTCACTATCATTTTCTTTACTATCTTAGGTGGCATACTTCTATTGGAGAGTTCTCCCACCTACTCTATCATTCCCTACCTATTGGAATGTGTCACCTAAGATAGTAAAGAAAAATGTAATGAAATTGGTAGTGGCTCTAGCATTACTCTTCATTGTTTTAACACAATGTTAAACTAACTGAAAAAAAAATATTTAAGTTATTTAATGTTAAAATAAGAATGAATATTCTGTTAATTAAAATGTGAGGAGAGTAAAATGTCCAAATTGCTCATCTCCTTACTTAGTCAAATGTCTCTTATATTCATTCGGCTGCAAAACTCTCTTCTTTTCTATTCTATTCAATGGCAGATAAGTCCTCTCGTTTTCTTTAGAAACCTCATCCCTATTATTCTTTAAACTTACCAATTACCATCTCCATTATTTTAGTGTTTCTTCAACTTGTTATTCTGGGATCGTCAAATTTATTTCTCATAAGTAAAAAAATCTAAATTTACATCAAACTCTTTCTCATATATTTAGGTTGAGTTAAAGTGACTAGTAATTTGCACGTGCAATGCACGTTAATTAATACATATTTTTGATACAGTAAATAATAAAACGTAATCTGGCCTCGAATCTGAGACCTCACTTTACTCATCACTTACTATTTACAAATTACCGCTAGAGGCACAAACTTTTACTTTATATGTGTGACACTTTTGTAAATAATTATGTAGTAAATAAATTTGAACGTTAAGGGTATTATGGTAACTAACAACAGTTGAGTAGATGAATGGTTAAGATAACTCCCACTTAAAAATGAATGGTTGAGATTATATGGTTGAATGTCTACAAATTACAGGTTGTCTACAAATGACAGCCCAAACTCTCCCATAATATTAGATATCTAATTGGGGTTTGTTTAATTGACGGACATGTTAATCATTTACCAATCGTGGTTGGCTTTTAATTCAGGCTAAACTAATAAATCTGAACGAAATGATGATTTTTGAGTGGGCCAAACATTGCGGGTATTGTATATGAAATAGTGAATTATGAATGTCTTATTTGAAATTTAAAGAAATGTGAGGCAATCGGGTCGATCGGGCCGGATCGGGTCAAACCCGTGCAGGTCAAACCCAAGTCAGGGCTGGTTCGGTTTGGGTCGATTGCTTAACCGAGCAGGGCCGGGTCGGGTTCGAATTTGGTATTGTCGACTCGGTCGACTCGTAAACCCTAACAGGTCGAACCCGTTACGGGTCGCAGGTTGGCCCGATTGAGCGTATTTGATTTTTTTCTTCTTTATATATATATATAGGGAAAGCTTCGGTTGTTCACTACCTTTAGTGTGTGCACTAGGCCTTCGGGTATTTATATCGATAATCCGAACAGTTCACACTGATCTACATATCTAAATTAGTCTAAATATGTAAAATCAAATTATTTGAAATTCATTTACCCATCCATTGAAGTATTACAAAATTGTATGGCTAAAAATTATTGTTTTTTATAGTCACATGATGGATGGGCAAATGAATTTCGAATGATTTGATTTTACATATTTAGACTAATTTAGATGTGTAGATCAATGTGAACGGTTGGGATCGTCGATAAGAACGCCCGAAGGCCTAGTGCACACGCCGTGTTTACTAAAGGAGTGCACAACCGAAGCTTTCCCTATATATATATATATATATATATATATATATATATATATAGGGAAGTCTTCCGTTGTGCACCACCTATGGTGCACACGGCGTGTGCACTCGGCCTTCCAGCCTTCGTATCAACGACCCGAACCATTCACATTGATCTAAATTAGTCTAAATATGTAAAATCAAATCATTTGAAATTCATTTGTCTATCCATTGATGTATTACAAAATTGTATGGCTGAAAATAATTGTTTTTTATAGTCACATGATGGATGGGCAAATAAATTTCAAATGATTTGATTTTACATATTTAGACTAATTTAGATAGGGATGGCAACTGGGCCGGGTCAACCGGCGACCCACCCACGACCCGACCACCAACCCGGCCCGTTAAAATGCTTCGCGGGTTCGGGTCGAACCCGGTGAACAGTACCGGGTCGACCCGGGTCGCAATTTTCGTGAATCGAATTCGCGAAACTCGGCCCACGAACCCGACCCAACCCCTGAATTTGACCCGCCAACCCGCGGGTCGACCCTTGGGTTTCGACCCGTTCAACCCGTACGGGTCGAACGTTCGACCCGTGACGGGTCGACCGTTGACCCGCGGGTCGAACGGTAGAAAATCTGGCTGTTCGGGACAGAGCCGTTTACAACGGCTCAAAGAGCCGTTTGGTTATTTTTTTTATATATTTTTTCCCCCACTTATTTAGCCTATAAATATCCCCCAAAAATTTCATAAAAAATCACACCTCACTCTCTTACTCTCTCTACTATTATACATCATTTGTAAAGAATTTTTGAACAATTGTAGTATTCATCAAACAAGTGTACAAGGAGGCATATACACGATCAAATTTCGGTCGTATCGGAAACAAAATTCAACGTCTTCAACGTCTTCAACTCTCTTCAACCCTCGTCAAATCTACTTCAACCTCTTCTCAACTCTTCAATTGCGGAATCGGCAAAGCTCTCCTCTATCTTTTCTATTCTATTCTTATTTTAACGGTTTTTATTACATATGCATATTCCACGGTGAACGGTATCAAAATATCTCTATCTCTCTCGTTAATTTTTTTTTTACGTTGTAGTTAAAATTATTGTTCGTTTTTTTGAACTTCTCTATCTCAACCATCTTGTTTTTTAGATTTTTTTTTGTATAATTCACCGCTCCTACATTGTATATATTTTTTTTTACATACTTTACTTTAGCACATTACTACATTATGTCTAGATCACGCGGTAGCGGTCGTAGCGGACAAGATTCCTCCTCCTCTTCACGTAGACCACCAATTGTCCCAACTAGTGAGCCCGCCCAAGATTACATTGATCCTACTATGGAACAATGGGGTACACACGACATGAATGTTATAGGTGACATTCAATTAGAAGAAGAAGAACAACAACAACAACCCGAAAGCACACAACTCCGTAGTAGTAGGGAAAGTAGAGGAGAAACTAGCGATTGGCATAAGTTTTATGATTATATACCGGACGAACATACTCCGGGTATAGGTTTGAAAGTGTGTAAAACATGTAGTAAAACATACAAATTCAAGAGGGGTGACAGCACCGATACAATTAGTAGGCAAATACAATATAATCATAAAGAACTTCTTGATCAAATACAAGGCCAACAAAAAATCAACCCTAGGACCGGTCAAGTAGATAGCCACCCTAATGATCCCGAACTTGTTCGTCGGGAAATGGCCCGATTAGTCATTAAGGAAGACTTGCCATTTTCCTATCCCGAGAGTAGGAACTTGGAAAATTTTAATCAAACGGCCTTAAACCCTCATTTTAAAAGAATTCCGAGAAATACTTGCAAATCGGATTGTTTTAAAATGTATGTTGAAATGAAGGACGCGTTGATTGCAATTTTATGGAGTTGAACTTGTAGGGTTAGTTTAACTTCGGATTGTTGGACGGGTGTCAACAATATTCCAACGATGGGAATAACCTGTCATTAGATCGACAATGATTGGATTCTTCAAAAAAGAATCATATCACTTGCGGCGTTGCCGTATCCCCACAGTGGCGCTGAAATAGCAAACCGTATTATAGAAATTTGTGATGTTTTTCATATTCGCAATAAAATTATGGCTATTAGTTTTGATAATGCATCTAACAACAATGTAGCAATTACTACTTTAAAATCTGTATTAAACCCTCCATCTGACAATATTTTTCATGTTAGATGTGCATGTCATATTATAAATTTATGTGTTCAAGATGCATTAAAAATAGCTGATCCATATATACATAAAATTAGAAATTGTGTACATTTCATTGCATTAAGTCCAAGCATTTTACAAGAATGGAAAGCTTGGTGTAGGGTTAGAAATGTTCCTTTTAGAAAATTTCCAAAGGATGTTAGACACCGATGGAATTCTACTTTTGATTTACTAAATGTTGTCACCGATTATAAAGCAGTTGTAAATGATTTTTGTATCGCAAAAAATATGCACAATTTTGAAATGACTCCCCCCGATTGGTTTTTTGCCGAATTTTTGTTGAAATTTTTAGAACCTTTTAAAACCGCAACTTTAAAATTTTCAAAAACATATGAATCTACTTCTAGTAGCATTTTTATTGAATTAGTTAGCATGATGCTAATATTTAACGAAATATTAAATGATCTCTATATTAGTGACATTGTAATACCTGCATTTCAAAAATTTTTGAAGTATTATTTTCCTCCTCCTATGTTGATTTGTGTTGCTACTGTTATGGATCCCCGTATCAAATTAGAAGGTACGAAGAATTTGATACAAATATTTTTTAGATATTTAGAGGACAATGTAGAATTAACAATTGATTGCACTACTTTTTTAGTTCAGTTTGAATCTACGTTAAATAACTTGTATGATTATTATGATAGACGTTTTGTTTCTAGTAGTACAACTTCTGTAGTTAGTTCTTCTTCTGGTAGTTCTAAAGATAAAGGTAAAAGTAGAATTGGTGATAGAACATTTAGTTTACTTGAACAAATTCAATCTAAAAAACCTAGGACTAATCAACCAAATGAATTAAATTGGTATAACCAACAGGATACCGAGCCTACTCTTTCTCCACTAGATATTTTACAATGGTGGAAAGAACATGAACACACTTTTAGTATTCTGTCAATTATGGCTAAAGATTTGCTAACTCCTCCTGTCTCTACAGTTGCTTCTGAGAGTGCATTTTCTACAAGTGGCAGGGTTCTATCTGATTACAGGAATCGGTTGAAGTTCGAGGCGTTAGAGATGCTCGTTTACACAGAAGACTGGCTGAAGGCTGAAGATAGGACGCAAGGAAAAACACTATCAAGTTCCACAAGTGGGATCAACTCCCCCGAAGAACAACAACAACAACAACAACAACAACAACAATATCTTTGCTTGTTATGTCAAATTAGAAAACTTGTACTCAATTAAAATTGTATATAAGAAATATGTTATTGTATAAAACTTATTTGTGAATTGAATTCTTCATTTCGTTATAAATTGTTAAAATTGTATAACTTAAATTCATATGAATAATATTTCAAAATTTGTTGTCAATTTCACTCTTTCAATCTTATTATTATTATTACGATTTTTATTGTTTATTAGTATTATTACTTACTTAGTATTATAATTAAACATCATTTGGGGATATTTGAAGAATTGTAGTATTGTTACTTATTAGTATTATTACTTAGTATTATAATTTTTGAAGAATTGTAGTATTCATCAAACAAAGATATGGTTGTTTGTATACATCATTTGTAAAATTATTATTATTATTATTTTAATTTAAGCTACCAAAAAAAAAATATTAAACGGACCAACCCGCGGGTCGACCCGGCCCAACCCGGGTTGAACCCTAAAGGGTTCACGGGTTGGGCGGGCCACCCAAACGAATATTTAGCCCGGCCCGGACCAGCCCGTATAAGATTGCAACCCGGCCCGGCCCGGCTAAACATTCGTGCCAACCCGTACGGGTTGGGCCCGGCCCGGCCCACACGACCCGTTCGCCATCCCTAAATTTAGATGTGTAGATCAATGTGAACGGTTCGGATCATCGGTACGAAAGTGGGAAGGCCGAGTGCACACAAGTGCACACGGAGGGGTGGTGCATAATGGAAGATTTTCCTATATATATAAGGAAAAAAGGAATATGAGCAACTTGCTCATTTAGTAAATAAGCAATTGATGATATGACTTACATGTTATTGGAAAAGCCTTAAAAGGGTTAGTTGTCCAATGTATCACATGCATGCCACATAATCAATTGCTCAATTACTAAATGAGCAAGTTGCTCACATCCCTTTTACCCATATATATATATATATATATATATATATAGAGAGAGAGAGAGAGAGAGAGAGAGAGAGAGAGAGAGAGAGAGAGAGAGAGAGAGAGAGGGAGAGAGAGGGAAATCTTCCATTGAGCACTCATTTCCATGAGCACTCGCCCTTCTAGTCATCGTATAAATGATCCAAACTGTTCACATTGATCTAAATATCTACATTAGTCTAAATATTTAAAACCAAGTCATGAAATTCATTTGCTTATTCATTGAAATGTTACAAAAATTGTATGGCTGAATATCATTTTTTTACAATGACATGATGGATGAGCAAATGAATTTCAAATGACTTGATTTTACATATTTCGAGTAATTTAAACGTGTAGATCAATGTGAACGGTTTGGATCATCCATACAATGGCCGGAAGGGAGTGCTCACGAAAGTAGTGCTCAACTGAAGGGGCCCATATATATATATATATATATATAGTAAGAGTCAGAGTGAAAGTGTGAAAGAAAATTGTATATATTATTTATTTGAACATCTATGATTTTTTTTTTACAAATTTTTTTTCAAACAATTTTCTAGCTAGATGTTGCCGGTCTTCAATTTGCTATTGTTTGTTGTTCTTCGAGTGAGTTGCTTCCACTTGTTGACATGTTGACCTCGATTCCTTGAGTTCTATCTTCAACCTTCATCCAATTTTCCGTGCACACGAGTATCTCCAACGATTGGGGCTTCAAGTGATTTATGTAATTTGTTAGAACCCTCCCACTGATAGAAAATACACTTTCTGAAGCAACTGTAAAGACAATAGGAGTTAGTAGATCTTTAACCATGTGTTTAAGAATATTATAAACATGTTCATGTTCTTTCCACCATTGTAATGCATCAATCTTAACATTAAAACTCTCACTATCTTGTTGATTATACCAATTTATTTCATTGGGTTGATTAGTCATAGTTTTTTTTATATTGAATTTGAGATAATAAATTAAAAGTGGCATCGTCTAATTTACTCTTACCCTTACCTCTAGAACTAGAAGAAAAAGAAGTAACTATACTAGTGGTACTACTAGATGCAAAATAACTATCACAATAATCATACAAGTTATTCAATGTTGATTCAAAGCTAGCTAAAAATTCATCGCAATCAATTTCAGATTCATCTCCAAGTAAAGTAAAATACATTTCTGTCAAACTCCTCGTACCCGCTAATTTGATACGAGGATCCACAATTGTAGCAATACAATACAACATTGGAGAATGATTAAAATACTTCAAAAATTTAGTGTATGCAGGTTTAACAATATGACCAATGTAAATGTCATCAATCATTTCTTGAAAAGTTTGCATCATAGTAATTGGTGAAATAAAAATACCACTCGAAGTAGAATCATAAGATTTTGAAAATTTCAAAGTTGTGGTTTTAAAAGGTTCTAAAAATTGTAATAAAGATTCGACATAATACCATGATTGTTCATTCATTTGAAAAAAAATCATATTTTTTGCAAGACAAAAATTATTTATACAAGCTTTATATTGAGTAACAATATTTAATAAATCAAAAGTAGAGTTCCATCGGTGTTTAAAATCCTCAGGAAAATTTCTAAAATATACACCCTCAAGCTTACACCATTCTTTAAATTGTTGAATCATATCTTAAAGCGATAATATATACACAATTTCTAATGTTATGCACAAATGGTTCGACTAATTTTAATACATCTTAAACACATAAATTTAAAATATGACATGCACATATAACATGAAAAATTTCTAAACATGGAAGAGCTAATTGAGTTTTTAATGTACTAATCAAAGCTTTATTGTTAGATGCATTATCAAAACTAATACAAATTTTTTTTATCACTAATATGAAAGATATCACAAACTTCTAAAATACGATGTGCAATTACTAAATCACTATGGGGATACGGCAAAGCCGCAAGTGAGATGATCATCTTTTGAATCATCCAATCACTATCGATCCAATAACAAGTTATGCCCATCATTGGAATATCATTACTATCGTTCCAACAATCGGAAGTTAACGATACTCTATAAGTTAAACTTTAAAAAGGTGCAATTAATCCATCTCTCATTTCGTTGTAAAGTTTAAAACAATCAGATTTGAATGTATTTTTAGGAATTCTTCTAAAATGTGCTGCATTTTGGTTAAATTCCTTTACGTTCCTACTACCGAAATATGAAAAAATGGTAACTCCTTAATAATTAGAAGGGCCATTTTCCGTCGTACATTTTCGGGATCATATGGGTGGTTATCTACAGGTCCGGTCTTATGGTGGATTTTTTGTTGGCCATATTGGTTTTTTAATAGATTCTTGTATACATTTTGTATGTATCATTTAATTGTACCTGTTCCCTCACCCTTCATCCATTTTTAACTCTTAAAACAAGTTTTATAAACCTTATGTCCTACACCCGTATTATCCTTTTTGGGGATATAGTCATAATATTTGTGCCAATCACTAGTTTTCCCCCTAGTTTTTCTACTACTAGTGGGTTCGGTTTGTTGTGTTTGTATGTTAACATTATGCATTTCTTCTTCTATGTCGTATGGAGGGACATCGTGACATCCTATTACAGGATTTGGTATAAATTCGGCCTCTACATGTAGGACTATTGGAGGCCGACGTGAAGTATCGGTGGAATCTGGTACACTTTGTCTACGACCGTTACCTCGTGATCAAGGCATGGTAATAGTGTCTGCGAAAAAATAAACGATTTCTAGTATTCTAAAAGTGTATGTGAAAAAATAAAAAAACAATCTAGGAGAGAGATGTATAAAAAAAATTAAAAAATAATAGGAAGGTTGAGAGAGAGAAATCCAAAAAATAAACAAAAAAATATGATACGAAAAATTAGAACTACAACAAAAAAATAAAGTGTTGAGAAGGTTGTGAATTTTGATACTGTACTCCAGGAATAATCATATGTATAAAATGAAAGAGAAAATAATAGTAGAAGTAGACGTAGTCGATTGAGACGTGTAGTAGAGGTAGTCGTAGTCTGGTAGTCATAGAAAATAGAGAAAGAGCTTCTCCGCCGAGGGAGTTTGTAGTCGAGAGCATTGCTGAATCACCACGAATTCGATACGATCTAAATTGTAATTTTTTTGTTGATGAATGAAATTTTTTAAGAGAGTAAGGAGTAGTAGTAGAGAGAGTAGGAGAGTAAGGTGTAGAAAAAAATTGATTGAAGTTAGGGGGTTTTTGTAGGGAAAAAAATTCCCCAAAAACTCAAAAAAAAAAATTTTAAAAATAAAAAAAATTAGAGAACCAAATGGCTCTCTGTCTTACGCCAGGGAAGAAAGGAGTCGTTCGACCCGTGCGGGTCTAACGGGTCCTAACCCACGGTTCAAACAGGTGGGTTGTGGGTGGGTTTGACAATTTGATTGGGTTCACGGGTTGGATTCGTTAATTTGGTGACCAGGGTTGACCCGTTCTGCTAAGCGAACCCGACCCGGTTGCTTGCGGTCGGGTTGGAGTGGGCTGGTCACAGGTCAGCCCGACCCAGTTGCCATCCCTAACTGTGAGTGACCTTTTTGGAAAAACCCTAAAGAAGATGTAACACCCCGAATTCAATTTACATGTAATTCTTAGAACAACATGATCTTTTACTTCATTTCGTACAATTTTACAAGGAAGTTAAAACTTTTTTTTTATACAACAATGTTTATTACAGAGTACACAGCGGGATGAATACAACATGATATGTACAACTTTAACATCAACATCATAAACCCTGAAAATAATCTTTAACATCAATTCTTCTTTTTGTCTTTTTGCCAATCCAAGCCCGGCACTGAAAAACTGTGGGCACGTCAGTTGTTTACAACCGATGCAATGGTATAAAACAACGATTCTCGCTATGACATAATATAACGATTCTCTTACTTTAGCAAACACAAACTTGAATGTAAAACAAAGTGTTAAAAAGTGATTATTCTAAACATGTCAGTGTATGCAATGACTTAATGCCTAATGCAGATATTTATGCTATGATGACACTAATGCATACTTGTTCGGATTCTATGCATCTAATTCTACATAGGCCCGAGGGTAAGAACCAACATACTTCACATTATAGGGTTAAATTTCTCGCAATGCATCCTACTACTATGACTACTACAAGATTTAGACACTCTACGAATATTGGTTCTCGCCCCGAAATACTGGAGATCAATTCCGCTCCGTGGATCATTCTATGGCCCTTTCGTCCATCGTCCCGGAATACTGGAGGTTGTTTCTCTCCATGAGTCATTCTGAAACCCTCATCGCACAAATGCCCCATAAGCGCCGCTCTCGTCCCGGAATACTGGAGATCATTCTGTAGCCCTTTCATCCATCATCCCGGAATACTCGGGTCTGTCTCTCTCCAAGGATCATTTGGAGTCTATAACTCACGTTTACTATTGTTTCATCATGTCACCAACTAGTGTCTGTCCATATAGTTTAAGTTAAAATTATTAAGACCTGGAGTTTATCTTACCCACTGGGCTTAAACAAAACACTAAGACAGCTGCCCACACTGACCACTTCTAAAAAAAAAAAACATTTATCATGACTGCTGGTAATCTGGGCCCGTTCACTCTAGAACAACAACCGTCTCAACCAGATCCCATAGGTTACATCTAACCTCAAAGTAGATTACTCAATTCTTTCATCCATTCACTTATTCATATGAAGTAAACACTTCTTAGTTAATTAACCATACTATTCATTTTTAATAATTCACAAGCTCTTTCAATAATTAAACCATTTTTCATATTCACCTATACTTTAAGTGTTATTCTCAATAAAATTGAGAACTCTATTTCTTAAAAATTTATCATTAAAAGTTCATTATTTAAATCTCATCATTTCACTTTGAATCAACCTTTAAAATCTTAATTAGATATATATTCTTCTTGAACTCTAACACATGAATGTATCTTTTAAATATTCAAAGTATAACCTAAAACAATGAGATAATATTTTCAGTTATTCTTTATTGTATTAAAACATTTATAAAAAAATTTCCGAATTTTTAAAACTCAAAAACCAAAAAAAAATATATTAAAAAATGTACTTTGTGCACAGTAGGGCTCAAACCCGAGACCCAGGGACACCCCAGCGCCACATGGCGACGCCAGCCGCACACACGCCCCCGCTAGCCACCCAAGACAAGCATAACTTCTGTTTATATATGGGTTTAAAATTCATATATCTTATCCTTCTGATAATTCTCATTTTGAACGATTTCTTTTCTTTCCCTTCATTTTGATTGTTCATAAAACTTATCTCTAAGTTTCCAAAAATAGTTTTGCATAAATTTTATTCATATTAGCACCAAATCATACCCAATTTAACTCAAATAATCATTTTTTTATAAATGTAGTATTCAAACAACCATTTTTGTAAATCTAATATTCATATGTTTTGATTAGAAAAATTTAACTACATCATGTATGCCTTTTTATTCAGAAATTCTCACTTTCCCATTAGTTTGATAAATCACCCCTTATATTTACATAATTTCTCATATACTATAATTAACAACTTTATGTATACATCAACATATTCAATGATTTAATCATGGCTTCTCATTTGTTCCCAACCACATGCAAATCATGTTTGATTAAATTTCAATTTTAGCAACCTATTAATTCTCTACTAGCATGCATAGGTTTTTATATTTTATTTATTAAACATTCTAAATAACATCATCACATAGAATCATAAAATTAAATAAAACTCATATGAATTATCAATTTTATGTATCATTTTTTCTACACATGCATACTACTATATTTATTTTTTTTGATGAATCGGATAGAGCCATAAGGCTCCAGCCATCAAAAAATATGTATTAATCAATAAAACATATAATAAACAATACAAATAGTCAAGGGTTTTACAAGAAGTAAAACAGGAAAAAGTAAGATATTCAAAAAGCGAGTAATTAAGAATTACAATAACAGACACAACATCAGCAAAGCAGATCGTGGAGCCACAGCACGAAGCACCACGCCGTAAACCGAGGGCGGAGCCACGGCCCTGAAAAACGAGCAAAGAGAAGGAGACAAAAGCCAAACCGTCGCGCTCGACAAGACCCCAAGACGAACGACGCAAAGAGGCGGAAGAAGTCCTGCCACTCTAATATGGAGGAGCTACACCCACAAAGGCTAGCACTCGCAGGACCCAAAGAACCGCCAGCGAACAAGAAGCGAGGGTCACCTCTAGGCTTGGAGAAGGGAACGAAAAAAGAGGAAGACAGCCAAAAGGCGGGCCAAAAACAAGGCCCAACCTGCAATGAACAAACCGGATAGCCAAATCCGAGGCGAAGGAGAAATGCCAAAACTCAGATGCGCGCATGAGGAAGCGCCGATCCTGAAGATACTTTTTTAGCTAATAAACGCGCACTCAAGTGAGTAGGCAAGTTAGAATAAAGTTTCTTCTTGTAAATCCTCTTAGCGGGGGGAGGATCGACTTCCACCAGTGGAAGCGAGGTCCTGCAAAGGACATGCCCAGCAGTGACGAATTCGTTAAGGCACTTAGAGGGAGAAAGGAGACTGGACGAAACTGGCGAAAATAAAGGTCTGAAATTAATTTGAAAAGAATGATGAGAAAAGTAGGGTACTCCACGAGTTGATTGGCGCACTAGCCCACTTGAACTACGGATCCAAGAATGGCAAGCCCTAGAAGGAGTACATAAATGAGGTATCTTATCCCGATACAAACGCATCGAAGGCCTCACAACACTAAAATGGGGACTAAGCTGAGAACGGCCTGACCGAGGAAGGGAAACGAGTTTCGTGAACTCCGAACGAACAATAAGCAGGGACGCCAATTTAGGAAACTGACGAGTCGCAAGAAGAGCATCATGAGCAACGAAGGAGGGAGTGGGGGTAGTAGGTGGATTAGGCACCACAACAGAGGCACCCAACTCTTTTCCAGGCTCACGACTAGTCTTCGTCGCAAGGCATGTATAAAGCATGCTCTTAAAGAGAGGAAAAATAAGGAGGGAGAAACGATCAGCCGGAAAAATTCTAGCCAATACATGATCCTTATCCAGACTCTTAAACAGCGATGGCTCCACAACTTTAGAAAGGGGGCGAGTCTGATAAGAACCCAATCGAGGGAAGGAAACAAGTTTCGAATGAAACTTTCGATCCTTAAATAGGCTAGAAATATTGGTAAGCTGAAGAGTGCCAGAAGATGCATCACAATCCGAGAGGACATCGAAAGAATTCGAATCTGAATAAGAAGCCTCCACCGTGGGGACAATAATCA
Organism: Hemerocallis citrina; assembly: GCA_017893485.1. Lineage (NCBI taxonomy): Eukaryota > Viridiplantae > Streptophyta > Magnoliopsida > Asparagales > Asphodelaceae > Hemerocallis > Hemerocallis citrina. Next base: position 81,280,521 of record CM030362.1, read on the forward strand.
TTTAGAAAGCAACAATAATCTGAATAAGATGCATCACATACTACTATATTTAGAAAGCAACAATAAACACCCACCCATTTGAAAATCTTAATTACTTCCTAGGTAATGAACTCCGAGAAGCCTTCAAGCCCCCCCCTCGAAATCCGTGCCCAAAGGAAGAAAGAAACCCAACAAACTTTTCAGCAGAGAACAGCACAGGGACAACTCCATACATCAATTTTTTTTTATTTGGTCTTCGCTGATTAGGAGTAGGGGCTTGGTTTTATTAAGGTTAATTAATTAATATAAATCAATTTAATTGACCCATTATGCCTAATTAACTACCCACTACAAATTCCACTTGCACAATACCACTAATCCACTTTCTCTTCATCTTCATGGCCGGCCAAGTCCCTTGGGTTGCACACACGTGCACGTGCACCTCACGTGCACACACTTCTCATTCTTTTAACTAGTATTTTGCACGTGTGATGCACGTCCTAATATTTTTTCTTTTCTTTTTAAAGTAAATACTAAGACATAATTTAGTCTTGAACCTTTCACCTCCATTCATTCATCAAATACTCTTTACAAATTGCCCTTAGTGGCATCAACTTTTGTTTTATGTGAGTGATATTTTTTGGAAATAATAATGTCGTAAACAAATTTGAGCTTTGATGGTATTATGGTAACTAACAACAGTTGAGTAAATGAATGATTAATATAACTCTCACTTAAAAATAAATGGTTGAGATTAGATACTTAGTTGTCTACAAATAACAACCCCAACTCTTCCATTATAATATTAGAGATAGAGATAATGACAATAACAATAGTCGATGATATGATATATGTGGTAATTGTATCCACTAAAAACTAACAACCCCTACACCCAACTATATGAATGAACCCATAAAATGAATGCAACCTAGAAAAAATATTATTATGAATAATGAAGATCGTGAAAGGTTTATGTTTTCCAGTAATTGCGGATAACAATGAAATCTCAAATTCTGAATATAGCCAAAAGTAAATGAAGGGCATGATCTTGCAAATAGATCAATACCAAATATAACCAAAATTACTCAACCAAAGAATAACAACCAAAAAATATTTGTCATTCCGAAATGCAATTAAAAAAACTACCCAATACTAACAGCTTCAACCAGATTTAAAGGAATTAAATAAACCATATATAATGCAGGAAAAAAAAATTTAAAAATCCGAAAAAGGGGATAAATGGGTTACCATTTTGAGAAGACAAAATCGAAGAGATTATTATAGATTTCTCAACTCCATCTTTTGATCTCACTACTTATTCTTCTTTTTCTTTCAGCATCTTGCTGAAGAGGCTGTGGTTGGTAGTGCGCGTGATTAGGGGCACCTGTGCATGGTTCTGAGGGGTAAGCGACGGGCGGCGCGAGATGGGTGTTGTTGGTCGCGGGGGTGAGGAGCAAGCGGCGGAGAGCGGTTGGTCGTGCGCGTGGTTAGGGGTGCTTCTGCGTGTTTCCGATGGAAAGAGAGAGGGTAAGCAACAGCGGCACGAGATGGATGATGTTGGTCGTGCGCATGAGGAGCGGGCGGTGGAGAGTGGCGTTGAGAAGAGGGGGGGGGGGGAGATGAACAATGGGTTTTTTTTTTTTTTGTTTTTGTTTTTTTGAGATAGAGAGCGGAAAATTAATCTGTACGGGTATCTAACGGGTTTTATGGGTTGATATAGGGGATATATTAAATTTACGTGCATCGCACGAGTTGATAGATTGACAAATAACACTAAGTCCTTCTCCTATTATAATATTAAGAGATAAGAGATTAGAGATTATTTGTTTATAATCCATTTGTATGTGTTTGTTACAAGACAAATGTGTAGAGTTAAAAAGTGTAGAATAAAACCATGAGCTTCTCTTTAAAAAATTTCTAGTGGGTTTTAAAATAGACTTTAGGCTTATGAGTTTTAAAAAAAATAAATAATACATTTGTAACAAATAAAATGAGAATAAAAATGCACATCACTTTAGAAAAAATTAGAAATAAAAATGCACATAAAAACAAATATTCAAAATATAAAATAGATTTGATTAACGGGGAAATGTTTATAAATATTTGGAATATAACATGCGAAAAAATATTTATTTTGATAATGTTACGGATATTTCACATAACAGAAAATATACGCAATCGACACGTGTATTGAAAGCACGTGCAATGTACGAAAAACACAATGATTAAAATAAATGTTTGAGTTGGCTAAAAAGTAAAAATAGAATTGAAATGAGTTTTGAGAAAGCGGAAAACATATAAATAATCTGAATATAAAATATGTATGACATTTATATAAAAGTACGTTACAAATATTACTCGTAACGGTACAAAATATACGTGTGTAACACACGAGGACAAAATTGTCATTACTTAATTCTGTGGGGTGTTACAGAAGTTCCAAAATAATAATTTTTTTTTGTAAGGTCTCATCTCCATTTTCCATCTCCGAATTCCATCGACGATCCTAATCTCGTCTTGAAGAGGTAAAATAAGCCTTAAGAGCACTTGCAACTAGGGGATCTTGGCTTGAGTATCTTTAAGTGCTACATCACTTTCCTTCTAAAAATTTGAATTGAGGATGCTCACCATAATATTCACAACTTTTTCAACAGCAATAAGGTGAGTATATTCCTAATTTATTATTATTATTATTAAAAATATTTATACAACGTGGCCCACCCTGGTCTTAATTTGGGGAAAGTAACCTGAGTCTTGATCAAGACTCGGCTATTGTGGGTGCTTGGGGGGTAACTTCATTTTTTATGGTACCCCCGTGGTGAGCCCCCTAACTCTATTTTAATTTTCTTTTTTGATTTCAGCTTTCTTGAATTCGTGCTATAAATAGTTGATGTGATCTAGAGTAATGTGGGAGAAGGTCGACTGGGCCGACCTTATATTAAAAATTTGAGTAATGCTACACCCACTACCAAAATCATTATTGTTCTCTTCACTATCTTAGGTGCCAGATAACTATTGGAGGTTTCTACACCTACTCTCCAATAGTTGTGTGCCACCTAAGAGAGTGAAGAAAAAAGTAGTGATTTTGATACGTCATCTTTATTGAATTCTAACTGTGGAATAACTCAACAATGACAATGAGATGCAAGAACTATAGAATCAAAACAAGAGAACAAAGAACAACCAAAACCAACACACAAGAACACACAAAATTTTTTCGAGGTTCACCAAAAAACAATGGCTACTTCTCCGCGCAGAGGCACTCCTGCGATTTCCACTAGAAATATAAAGAATAGATTTACAAATCTCTCAAGAACTCACCACCAAGGTATAGGGTTTCTCTCTATCTCCCTATCTCTCAATGACGGCTGGTAGATCTCTATTTTCTTTTCATTTAACCCTAAAATCGTACACAATACAATATATATAGGATTTCTCAACTTCAATCTCTGCCGCTCATCAAAACAGTGTCGGGACGGTCGACCGCAACAACAAGTCGATCGACCGGTTCTTTCCTTCGACTGCATGAGGTCCAACAGAGATCAGGTCGGTCGACTGTGCGGTCGACCAGTCGTGTCTTCAAGATATAGGGTCCATCCAGAGAGTGACAGTTGACTGCACGGTCGACCGTTCTATTGCCTGTACGAATGCGGTCGACTGTCCACCTACGGTTGACTGTCCACCTACGGTCGACCACAACTCGCCTGCAACAGCTTGCTGCTTCTTTGTCTCTTCTTCTAATTTGACTTCTCCAACCCCATTATCGTGTATTGAATCCACAAACCCCAACAATCTCCCACTTGGAGACATATACAAGAAATCTTTAACCTGTTCTTCATTCTTCCATTGGCTTAGTCTAGGCTTGTGCCTCTGTGAGTCTCTTCAATAATTAACCTAAAGACAATCTGATAGCGGTGTAGCAAAACTGATATTTCCTGTTATCTACCACCTTAGTGAGCATGTCCGCCGAATTCTTAGTGCCAAGAATCTTAGTTAGCTTCAACCATTTCTTCTCATCCGCTATTCTGATAAAATGATACCTTATTTGAATGTACCGAGTCCTAGAGTGATGCCGAGTTTTTCGACAAGAAAAATGCACTTTGACTGTCACACCATAGTTCACCTATGGGTTGCTTCCTACCCAACTGTTTCATAAGCTCCGAAATCCACTACATGTCTTTCGTTGCTTCTGTAAGTGCCATATACTCTGACTCCGTGGTTGACTGTGCTACAACCTTTTGTAACTGCGAAGCCCAACTGACAGCTGTTCCTCCAATTGTAAACACATATCCTGTAGTACTTTTGCAACCATCACGATCGCCCAAAAAATCCTCATCCACATAACCATGTTTATGCAATGAATCTCCCCCAAAACAAAGAGAGTGATCTGAAGTACCTGTTAGATATCTAAGAATCCACCTTACTGCATCCCAATGCTGTTTACCTGGATTCTTCATGTAACGGCTGACAATTCCCACTACTTGTGCGATGTCTGGTCTTGTAGACACCATCGCATACATCAAACTCCCAATGGCTGAGGCATAAGGAATAGCAGCCATTTCCTCCATCTCTGTTTCTATCTTAGGACAAAAGTCTATTGATAACTTAAGGTGAGCAGCCAAGGAACAAGTGACTGGCCTCACACCATCCAAATTGAATCTCTTCAACACCTTCTTCACATAGTCCGCTTGTGATAATCAAAACTTCTTGCTACTCCTGTCTTTACTAATCTTCATGCCGAGGATTTGGCTTAATTCACCCAAGTCCTTCAAACTCCGAAGCTAGCACCTTTTTCACTTCCTTGATCTTATCCATACATGAACCTGCTAACAATATGTCGTCCACATACAACGCCAAGGTAACTATATCATTGTCCTTATATCTAGAATATACACACAATGATCCGTTTCGCATCTATCAAAACCTTTCCCTCTCATGAAGCAATCAAACTTCAAGTACCATTGCCGCGGTACTTGTTTGAGCCCATAAAGACTCTTCTTCAATCGACACACCATGTCTTCCTTTCCTTTAGCTTCAAAACCTGTGGGTTGTCTCATGTACAGCTTTTCTTCGACATCACCATGGAGAAATGCTATCTTCACATCCAACTGCTCTAAGTGCAAGTCTTCAACTGCCACAATACTAAGCAAAATCCTAATAGAAGCCATCTTCACAACCGGTGCAAAGATATCACTATAATCAATACATTCTCTTTAAGAGAATCCTTTCACAACAAGTCTTGCCTTGTACCTCTTACTGCCATCTACCTCATCTTTGACTCTGAAAACCCATTTTTTCATAAGAGCGCGTTTTCCTGCAGGTAACTTGGTCAACTCCCAAGTTTGGTTCTGTTCTAAGGAGTTTATCTCGTCCTTCATGGCTAACTCCCACTGAATTCGAGCATCATCCCTTAAAGCCTCCTCATGAGTCTCTGGCTCTCCTGAATCCGTATACAGAATATGCTCATGAACAACACTAGCTGGTGGATAAAATATCTTGGTTGGCCTCCTCTCTTGTGTCGATCTTCTCAATGTGGGTACCGGTTTACCGACCGGTTCAGGTTTTTCGAACTATTCTGGCTGTACCTGTTCGTCTTGGACAACCTTCTCATTCCCAATAGGCTCACCATGAGCCTCCTGTGCTGCCTGTGGTACCTGTACCTCCTGCTGCACTGTAGGGCCCCCACCACTAGGGCCACATTCAGAATCTGAATCTGAGTCTGAGTCTGAACTCCAATCTGACTCTGAACTGGTTGTACTGTCTTGACCTGTGTGCCTGTCCTTGTATAGGATATCTTCATTGAATGCTACATTCCTGCTGCGAATGACTTTGTTCTCCCCAAAAATTTCAAAGCCTGTAACCAGACTCATCGCCACCATAGTCAATGAACACACACCTCTTGGACTTAGAGTCAAACTTCTTTCTTTCTTCTCTATCAATTATTGCATATGCTATACAACCATAAACTTTTAAATGCGAATAATTGACAGTTTTACCTGACCATAATTCTTCTGGAATGGCCCAATCAAGGGCACTAGACGGGCAACGGTTAATCAAGTACATCGCTTTATCAACTATAGCGGCCCAAAGATGGACTGGAAGACCTGCATGAAGTCTCATGCATATCTCCCTTTTGAGTATCGTGCGGCTCATCCTTTCTACTACACCATTATCCTATGGAGTCTTAGGAACTGTTTTTATTCTTATGATACCTTCCTTTGCCAGATGGTTAAAAAACTTTTTGCTTGTGTACTCACCTCCGTTGTCTGACTTTATTGCTTTCACTTTGCAACCCGTCTCATTCTTAACTCTGGCCTTCCAAGCTCTGAATGCCTCAAATACTTCTGATTTCTCGCGAATTGCATAAACCCAAACCTTTCTTGCAGCAGCATCGATGAATGTGACGAAGTATCTCTTACCACCATAAGAGAATTTCTGAGCTGGACCCTACATATCTGTATGTACCAACTCTAGCTTCCCAAGCTTCTTCTCACGTCCTCCCAACTTAAAGCTAATTGTCTTCTATTTTTCCATCACACAATTATCACAAAAATTCATCTCAACCTTCTTCAGTCCCGGTAAAAGATCCCTAGAACAAAGCTGCTTGACACCCCTTTCACCAAGGTGCCCCAACCTAACATGCCATAGAATTGAAGGGGAACTACCTGCTGATGCTGTAGCAATGATATCACTTGAATCACCTCCTCTGAGAAAGTACAGCATGTCACCACTCTTTCCTTTTGCCACCAACCTGACACCCGTAGTCACCTTCCATTCTCCATGCCCAAAAGTTGTTGTGAACCCTTCTTTGTCTAGTTTGCTAATTGAGATATTTCTTGTCTAGGTAGAGTGAACCCTTCTTCTTCAAGCTCGGAATATTTCTTGTGTCATACAAGACTAATTGCCCACCATTGCGAGCCTTCACTCTCACAGTGCCTCTACCTAGAACTGGACATATTTGTCCATTACCAACTGAAATTGCACCAAAATTAACAGTCTTGTAATCCCCAAAAACATCCCTCATGGGGGTACAATAATAAGAAGCACCTGTGACCCTGCACCAATCATGTTGCAAAATATTAAATCCAGCAGATAAACACAATTCATCTAGACGGGGTTCAATACTTACCACATTGGCTACTTGTGACCCTGCTTGTGCTTTCTTATACTCTTCGCATTGGTCTCTCATGTATCCTGGCTTCTTGCAATACCAACACGCACCTTTGCGATGTCGTGTTCTTGACTTGGACCTGTGACTCCTGCTCGGTGACTTCCCTCTGTTGTTACTTCTACCACGGTTATCAACTGACCACGCGACATTGCTAGGATATGACACCGAAATCTTTTCATGTCTTTTCCTTCTTGTATCCTCATTCATATTGCTACTTATAACATCCTTTTGGGTTATCGTATCAGTCATGGTGCTTGTAATAGTCTGCTCTACTATGCCTTAACTATCGGGAAGACTGGATAGAAACAACAATGATTGTGCCATTTTCTCAAACTTTAAACCCAACGATTCCATCTGATTGTAAACAATACAGAAATTGTTGATGTGCTCAACAACCGAACCCCTTTCCGACAACTTCAAGTTAATTAACTTCTTTAGGTGTAAGATCTGGTTCGCTGCATTCAGCTTCTCAAACATGTCTATCAATATCTTCATTGCCTCTTTTGCGGTCCTTGCCTTGTCAATGTGAAATAACGCCTTCCTGCTCAGTGAAAACTGAATCTGCCCAAGCGCTTTCTGATCCAATCTATTCCAGGCTGCCAACGCAACCTGATCGACCTCTGCCCCTTTTGGCTTCAAACCAAACAACGGATCATCTAGATCATTCTGTCGAAGATACGCAATCATTTGGATCTTCCACATTATGAAATTCGTTCCATCGAACTCCTTGACTCTACTCTCGTCCTATCTCAATCAATACTACCAACCTGTAGCTCTGATACCACTTTGTTATATTCTAACTGCAGAATAACTCAACAACGACGGCGAGATACAAGAACTATAGAATCAAAATAAGAGAACAAAGAACAACCAAAACCAACACACAAGGACACACAAATTTTTTTTGAGGTTCACCCAAAAAAATAACTACTTCTCTGCGCAGAGGCACTCCTTCGATTTTCACTAGAAATATGTCGAATAGGTTTACAAATTTCTCAAGAACTCACCACCAAGGTGTAGGGTTTCTCTCTGATCTCTATTTTCTTTTCACTTAACTCTAAAGTCATACACAATACAATATATATAGGATTTCTCAATTTCAATCCCAGCCGCTCATCAAAACAGCGTTGGGACGGTCAACCACAACACTAAGTCGGTCGACCGGTTCTTTTCTTCGACTGCATAAGGTCCAACAGAGAGCAGGTCGGTCGACTGCGCGGTCGACCGGTCGTCTCTTCAAGATATAGGGTCCATCCAGAGAGAGTGACGGTCGACTGCACATTTGACCGTTCTTTTGCCTGTACAAATGCGGTCAACTGTCCATCTACAGTCGACCGCAACTCGCGTGCAACAGCTTGCTGCTTCTTCGACTCTCCTTCTCATCTGACTTCTCCAACCCCATTATCGTGTATTGAATCCACAAAACCCTACAATCTTCACCAACTATACGTCCTTCTCAATTCAAAAATAGGAGTTTCTCTCTCTAGATTTTCTATAGAGAGAAGCTCTTCTCCAAAACCCAAAAAGGAAAGAGAGAAAGGCAGGATATTTTCGATCAGGGGAGGGGGGAGGATTCCTCCACCTCCTCCTCGTCCTTCCCCCCCTCCCCCCACATCCCCGCCACTAAAATGATGGCGAGGTCATCAGTCATCGACGAGGGTTTCATATGGCTGTTTTGGAGTTGGGGCGACAGCTAGTGTTGAGGGCAGACGAGGCACCGTCGAGAGATGCAGAAGCAGGAATGGCTATCGGTGAGCACGACGGTAGTGCCTTTAATGGGGGGGGGGGGTTGTACGACGGGGGTTGGCAACTTTTATCAGGGCAAGTGCGATGGAGGAGTTCGTCGGCAGCGCGGGCTACCAGTTGGTTTGGTCGCCCTCGTTGAGGCTGGCGGCAGGTGTGGCAGCGTCGGCTGCAGTTGGGAAGGTATGGTAGTCGTCGTAAGGGCTGGCATTGTCGTGGAGTGTCAGAAGTGGCTATCCTCGAGGATTTGGCGGTGCTGGGCTCAACGATGGGACATGGGTGCCGTGTGCTGGGCTGGCTGGTAAAGCAGAAGTGTTTGGTAGCCATGGTGGGGTGATGAGTGCTACCGAGGAGGCATGCAGGGGAGGGCAGTGAGAGTTTTTTGGGGGAATTTGATTTTTTAATTTCGAAATTGTTTTTGAAATTGAAAAATTAGATTTGGTAGTGTTGTTTGGGGGGAGGGGGAGGTTGAATTTTAAATAGAATTTTGAAATTCGAATTGACATTGGGGAGTCCCTAATGTCCAAATATTTTTCATAAATTTCCAAATTACAACAAACTTACAATTATTAGTGAAATGAATCCTAGTTGGTGTGGGGCGACGGTAGCTAAGCAATTTTATAGTTGGGTTATATTTTGATCTATTCAGGTCAAAGTGAGGGGGTGCATATGGTTTCTCTCATGTCAAGGTGATTGAAGGGGGAGGTGGTATTTATGGAGCTGCCGGGGGCGACGACAGCCTTCGTAACGAGGTGGCGGTAATAGTCAATGGTGGTCAAGCTAGGGGATGAGAACAAGGTTTAAATCTGGGCATGGGTATGTTAGATTGGGGTGTCTGCGGTGTCTCTCATATGATGCTTGAAGTTGACGTAGAGGTCATTGCTGGGGGCGACGACGGTGTGGTTGCAAGTGGCAGCAAGGATAAACAGTGTACACGCGGTGGAATGAGAGTGAATGAACTTAAATTGGCACGAAAATTGTTGTGGCGAGATCAGCCGACCAACAGAATTAGGTTTTGTTGTATTACTAGATTTGCCCGTGGGCACGTGCCTACGGCACGTCTTTAGAATGATACAAAACACGAAAAGCCTGTAAATAGTAAAACAACAATTATGTAGCTCAAGTTTGAATAGTATGACAATAATTAGTTATAAATAAAAGTCCATGTTTCTATTAGTATATGTTGAAAAATAATTATAAATTAGGGTATAAATCTAACTTCTTAGAGCTTTAGGTGTGGAGTTGAAGAGATATTTACTATTTACAATATAACATGTGAAAAAAAAACATTAAAATTCTTAAAATCTAAATTTGTAAGTAAATATAGAAAGAATGGGAGAGAGAGATAGGGAGAGAGAGAAAGAGAGAAATATGAAAAAGTGAAGAGAGAAGAGAGAAATAGTAATAAAGTAATAAGTTTTTTAGTTTTGGGGGGAAAAATTTGATTTTGGGGTTTAAAATTTTGGAGGAAAAATATGTTTTGTGAGGTTTGATCTAGGTCTTTGATTTTAGGAGGGATTGATTGTGAGCCACTTGATAGCTTTCTTTGTAATTTATTATATAGATTTGTTTGTTGATTGAAAAGTATGAGTTTCATGACCCAGCTTATTGGGTTTCCTGAACTTCATAATCCTTATTTTTTGTTTTATGTTTTGTTAAGTTCTTTTTAATGAAACGCGGAGGACATTCAACCCACCGTTGACAATAAAAAAGAAAAAGTAGTAATTTTGATAGTGGGTGTAGCATTACTCTAAAAATTTTGAGGATAATTTAATAAATTTTGTTGTGTATGTTCCAAGTTAACAATTTGCTTTGGTTGTAGTTGTCCAAGTCAAACACTTGACATGTTTCCTTTTCTTGTTGTAAATGAATTTGAATTATTATACATTTTAATAGATTTTAGGATTTTGGTTCAGCTAAAAGTTATCTTATTTTAGCTCTGGATTGATTTGCGACTGCAAGTTATTGGCCTCAGGATGTGGGAATGGGATTTTTTCTCTCTTATTTATTACTATCGAGACAGGTTGACCGAGCACAATGCCAAAAAAGCAGACATCCAAGAGCTTAGGATTTTGCTTCTATCACTGTCAACAGTATCGTGTTTCCTTAAGGTTCCTAGGAAATTAAGGATTATTTAGCAGTTGAAGTTTTCGCCTTGAATTAGCGGTATTGAAGATGAGTTGTACTGATTATGCGAGGATATATAAGGTACTTGATAATCTTAGTAATTGGAACTTTTTTGAGTAAAAGTGTAGAAAGACGAACGTACTCTGTTACAAATTACAGTAGTTGAGAGTCCAGATTCAGGAATTTTAACTAGATCGAGATGCTAGTTGATCGTGCAAATTTACAGGGACTGATATGCACGTCACAAAAATTCCCATATTATATATAACATGATACAGTATGTTGCTACCTAGGATTTTAGAGGCATAAAGCAAACTCTAAAAAAAGGTCCCCACATATATCAAAAAAAAAAAAAAAAAACGATGATTCATGTATTAGAAAAAAAATAAAAAGTATACATAATAAATCATGGATTTTAGGGGCCTGAAGCTAATATAAGATCATGAAAAAAATAAAACGATTCATGAATTTTAGGGGTCTGAAATTAATATAATTTTTTTTTCTTTTCTGAAAACGGGGTCCCATTTTTTGGTGATTTGGAGGCCTGATGCCGTTACATCGGTTGCCTCCTTTTGGGCCGGGCTGGTTGCTATTTTACAGAAATTTTAGCAGTCAGGTTACCCAAGTATGATAATATATCTGAGAAGATTTGGACTGAGGCAGTTATGAAGGACCTGTAGCTGTTAATTTCATAGATGATCAGAAGGTATTATTATTTGGGAAGAGAATTGTTGTTATCAGAAGAAGATGGCGGTTTGGTATCCACTTGCCAAGTATGCATAATTTGTTAATAACAAAATTTATTAGTTTATTGTTGAGTAGAGAGAGTTTTCTCTTACATAACTAAATTTCAAATATGCATAATTTGTTAGTAGATCCTACTAATGTTAAAAGATCCTCAAAACAAATCTATTTTCTTTTCAATTTGTTTTCTTAGAATTTAAATACATAACCCTCAACCCTCACCATTATCCATATGAACGAACAATGGAAACATAATCGTCTCCCCGTAGCCACCATTTCTCTTTCCTTTTTCTTATGCGAACCTTTTCAATCCCTTGTAAACTGTACCTTTAAGCCACAATGTATGTTATGTCTACTATTTTAATGGGAGAATTGGGGTTTGTAACAAATAAATTCTTACTTTGTAACTATATAAATATGTATAATACACGTTCAAACAATGTCCAACAAATATAAATGTGCACCGTACGTGTAGTCCAAATCAAAACATTCAAATATAAACAAATTTTTTTTCTTATTCGACATATATTCATTTAATTTGACGACTTTATTTTTTTAGATGCACGTACATTATACTGTTATCTTTAAATAAATGACATAACCACATCTTCTTTTCTTTCCAAGACAAGTTTCTTTATATAACCTTTTATTGTTGTGTTTAACTATAAACACATTGTAATGAGGTTGAAAGAATGCCCCCATTCTGCAGTATCTTGTTGATACAAATAGATTTCATTAGTTAAACTACTGACCAATAATATATCGAAGACTTGAAGTTGAAAGAATAGAATAATCCAAGTTGAATGAATGAAACAATCGTCTATGATAGGTTTCTGATATCAACACACCTTATAATTAACAAGGTTGAGTTTCTCTCCCTGAAAATTCTAGAGAGAGAACTCTCCAAAAAAATTTCAGAAAAAAGAAACCCTAGATGTAAAGTAGGACATGGGAGGCTGCTAAGGTTCGTTGCCCTTCCCTGGGCGCCCTGATCTCTCTCCTTCTCCCTCCTTGATCCAATCTCATCCTCCACCTTCCGCCACCGCCTCGGTCCCAAGCCCCCAACTTTTTCTCCTCTTCCTCCTCACGCCGCACCACCGACCTCGTCCTCCATCGATTGCTGTTGAACCCTTCCACCCCAATCGCAACTGGGGGCGCTAGGGACCGTTGCCGCTGCAGCGAAAACCCAGCAGCGTCGCCGACCTAAGCCTAGCCTGCCATGGTGAGCCGGAGTGTGAGGGTTTCATCAGATGTTGCTGGTTTATCCTCCTCCTCCTCCGACCACATCCCAGACCCTCCGACCGCCTGCGCCACCGCTTCTCCAACCCCTCAACACCTCTCCTCAGCAACCCCACTGCCCCTTATGGAGAGGAGGAGGTATGATTTGCAATGCTCTTTCTTTGGTTGTGGATTGGGTTGGATTTTGGTTGTGAGTGAGTGAGAGGCAGAGGAGAAGATGCTCTTCACTGCTCTTTCTTTGGTGTGTGTGAGGGTTGACTGTGTGATATAGTGAGAGTGCGGGAGAGCGATAGAGAGGAGGGTATGTTAGGAAATATGAGGATCTTGTTGAGACTTTGATATAATCAACACAAACCACCAAGCAAGACTAGATCACACCGAACACACAAAGCACACAAGAATTGTCCCGGTTAGGGACTTTCGCCTTAATCTGGGGGATGAAGAACCGAGATATTATTCAACTAGAGAAAATACAAGAATATTACAATTCTCACCACGATTCTCTCTCAAGCCTAATGGAGCTTGATGCTGCTTACAATGGAGAACTCTTTCACCCTCTCTATGAAGTACTCTCTTCTTCTATTCGGCACTCAATAGAATCATATGGATCTATGAGCTGTTACAATTATTTATATAGGTCTAGAGACAAACCTTAAGTTGATATCTTGTTACAATAGCCATTGGATAGTACATAAGAGATAACCCTACGATAGGAGCCACACGATCCAACTTGAAGAGCAAGTTGGGCTTTTCACGAATCACCTAGATTCAAACTTGAAACCCATCAGTACCGTTGTCGGTCGAACGCAACAACAAGGTGGTCGACTGTCCTCCCCTTTAGAAGACTTCTTGCATGGGACGGTCAACCGCTCATTAGGGACGGTCGACCGTAACTTCTGCTGTAGCTGCTGCTGAATGTTTCTTGCCTCCACTCTGTTTCCAATCGCCTTTGTCTCTCCATTGTCTTATCATCTTCTTATCTAATATCTTATGCAAGACATAAACCCAACAGGGTATGCTCCTCACTTTGGGATCCACTTGTGGGTGAAAGTGTTGATTATGAGTGTGTGAGATGATAGTTGGAGAATGTTAGGTTTGACATATGATTCTGAGTGAAGGTAGGAAGGGAGAATGGAAGTCGACTACGACAACTGTGGAGCTTCCTCCCCCGACGGCCACAGCCATCGCGACTGCGCCACTCCTTCTCCCTCATCACCGACCCTGACATTTTCAACCCCACCGCCCGTCATGGCGAGAGGAGAAGGTGATCTTCATTAGTTGTGGTTTGGTTTGGGTTTTGGTTGAGAGAGAGAGAGAGAGAGGCACACCAATGAGAGTAGTGAGAGGAACATCTCCTGTGTGTATGAGAAATTGCCTGAAGGAGCAAGAGCGTGAGAGAGGCGAAGATATCCTCCTTACGACTCTCTCTTTGGTTGTGGCTTTGGTTAGGATAAGTGAGAGTGTTGTTTGCGAGTATGTGGGAGGAGATGAGAAGAAGGCTGCGTTCGGTGGATGACATAATCACGCATGACTCGCTTCAGGTGGGTGTGCGCGTGCTATGATAGCGGTGCACAAAGCTAAATTGACGTACAAACAATTATGATGGGCCGAGCATTGTGGTTGGGCCCAAGAACAATAATAGAGGAGATAAGACCTAAGATGGGATCGGTTTGACCACTCCGATAGTGTGATGAAGACTATCGGTTTGTCGGCCCACCCTCCAGGGTTTGTTGGAGGGATCTCTTGTTATCTGTACTGATCATGATGCTTCATGTTATATTTCATGTTCGTAGTTTGTACTGGCCTAGTACTCTGGGTTTGTTTTGTTAATTTATGATTAATGAAATAGGGTGACTATATTTCACATTTTTCCTAAAAAAAGAAAAAAAAATCCATTATGATAAAAATCTTTCAACTTTAATCTCCTCCAATTTCTTGTGTTGTTAGTGGTATATTTTTAAGCAAACATATAAATTCTTTCAATATCTTTAACATCTTGTGTCGTTAGTAATACATGCAAATATGTGTTTAATACTATAATGCGAGAGTTGAGTTTGTGTCGTTTGTAGACATTCAATTAACATTATCGATTTGAAGATTTTTCAAAATCCTCTATAATGAATTTCAATTGTTATGTTTTTAGTTAAATTATTGACTAATGATTTAGAAACATGTTAAAAACTTATCATTATATTTTAGTTAGTTTCAATATTTCAAGTAGCTCTGCGATATCTTCTATCGTTAGTATTATACATCTTTACAAGGGTGTATTGGATTGGAATTTAAAAATAATTTAAAAGAATGTGAAAATCCTAGTATATTCAATTAAGATTTTAAAGGAGTTTATAAAAGTCACAATGTATACAATTGAGACTTTAAGTGATTCTATTCAATTCTCGGTGTATTCAAAAAGTTATTGATTTTGGTAGAATTGAGAATTTAGAGAATTTAGATGGAATCTAGGGTTTGAGGTATAAATACCAAAGACTTTTACAATTCTCGTCTTGTCCGTAGAAACTTTCAAGACATCCAGAAGTTTTTTTTCCTCTCTCCTCCCGTTCTCTCTTTTCCGCTGTGGTTTTCCCGCCCAAATCCTCCAACCACTGTAGCATCTTCTTCCCCGGTGCTCACCCCCTCCGGCGACCTCTTCCCCGTCGCCACCTCCCCTTGTCGGCACCGCATCTCCACGGTGCTAGAGCACCTCCCCGAAACCCCCCTGCCTCCTCCTTTTCCCTGTCCTCGACATTAACGGCGCCAGAACATAGAAAAACCCCCGGAGCTGCTACCCCTTTCCGTTGACCGCAGCGCGAGTGCCATCATCGCCTGCCCTAGGTCGCCGCCTCGACGCCACTGACGAGCCCGCCGCCTGCGACGCTGGCGACCACCAGGCTGTCGCCTTTGCCATTGTTGCTGTCGAGCTCTACCTCTCTCTTGCTGTGATTGATGTGTACTCTTGCTGGTATTGCTTTTGGGATTTTATTGCACATATATTACACGGGTGATTGCTGTGACTGATGCTTATTCGTACACTCTTATGAGAATTGACAATCTTGTGTAGGAAATGAACTAATTATAAAGTCTATGAAAGTTCAATTGTCATCGAATTCTTTCGAATTTCATCAAATTCATAATAAGAATTCCATCAAACTATTTTAAAATCCTTATAAATCCCAGTTAAAGTTTTGGTGAATTCCCCATAAATTCCATAAATACTGGGATTCTCAATTTTTTAAAATTCTTTTCAAATTCCAATCCAATATACCACTGTTAAGCAATTATTATTATATCGGAAAAAATAGATATCATTTTGACCGATAACATCGAAGATTTGAAGTTGAAATTAAAAAAACCTTTAAATCCTTTATGGCAAGTTTCAATCTTTCAACTCAATTTTCTTACCAACATTGTAGATTTGAAAGTGTAAGAAGGAAAACCTTTCAATCTACAATAATTCAATTTTCTACGATGAGTTCCAATCTTTCAACCTCGATCCACAATCGATTTCTCAAAAACCAAGGGGTTTCTCTCTCTAGAAGTTCTAGAGAGATAAATTCTTCCAAAAAAACCATAAAAAGAGAAAACCCTAGATCTGTGTATGGAGGCGGCGGCTAGGGTTCGTCGTCACCGCCACCCCGGTGCTCCTCTCCCGTCGTTGCCCCATTGCTACCCTCCTGCCTGTCGCTCCACCCTCCGTCCCTCCTTCTCTTCTTCTTCCCGGCGCTCTTCAAGTATCGATGGGCGGCTAGGGTTCGTGCACCGCCTCTCTTTGATGACGGCAGAGCTTCGTCAATGTTGTCGACCCAGATCGCAGAGGCTGATCCTCATGTGGTTCGTCGCGCCTCCTCAGATCGTGGAGCACCGCCTTCGTCGCACCTGATCGCGGAGGCTGATCCTCCTCCCGCCATCGACGCCTTTGGTCGCGAGTATGCATCGCCGATCTCGCCGCCATCGACGCCTCCTGCTATGTAATCTTCGGTGCTCTGTTGTTTGCCCGGATCTCACTGCCATCGATGCCTCCAGGCCATGTTCTCTTTGGTGCTCTGTTGTTTGCCCGGATCTCGCCGCCATCGACGACCGAGCGTCTTGCTCCAAATCTGTGCATCCAACTTCAGATCTGGTGGCACTTTTGGAGTTAGGGGTTTGGGGGTGAGTTGATTGGGGTTGGGGTTTGGGTTAGGTTGGGGTTGGTTGGCTTTCCTAGATGTTTTCCCGGATGTTCTTCACGCTTGCCGCCATGTCCACACTCTTGGGGCCAATCACGATGATCTGCGTCTATAATTTGGTTTTTGCGGGGGTTGGTAGTGCGTGTGAAGAAGCCAGATGTGCTTCTCTATCTGCGAGTCGCTATAATGAGCAAGTTATGTTGTTTTGCACAATTGTGGAGCTTAGGCCCGAAGATGGGGTCCCTCCGTGTGTGCGCTTACTTGTCTTAACTTTCGAGGTGCTTGTCTCAACTATCATGGAGCGACTATGTAGTGCCAGAGCATCCTCCCCCGCCTGTTGTCGCGAACGCCTTGGATCTGGGACTCAAGTGTGTGAGGTCGGTGGTTCGGTTTGGAGCCCGTGGGGCCAGACCGGTAGTTGTTTGCTGTGGGAGGTGAGGACCGTGTAGTACGTTGTATTGCATGATTGTGGGGCTTGAGCCCGAAGATGGGGCCCCCCATGACGTGTGCACACTTGTTTGGGTGTCCAACGATGCCGCCGATATAGTCTTGACAGCGCCTACTATCAGGCTATTGAGCTTCTTCCAGCTTAGGCCACTATCTCGGAACAGCGTCACCTCTTTCCTAGTTGGGAGTAAGAGTCGAGTTGAGTCTGTGTGTTGAGAAATTGCCTGAGAGTGCAAGAGCGTGAGAGAGGTGAAGGTATCCTCTCCACGGCTCTCTGCTGGAGCGTGGTTTTTGGTGGGGTGAGCGAGATAGCTATTTGGTGAGAAATTGCCTGAGATGGCACAATCGTGAGAGAGGTGAATGTATCCTCTCCACGGCTATCTCTTTGGTAGCGGCTATTGGCGTGTTTGTTGGATGAGTGGTGGAGTTGGTGGAAGGGTGCGGTTGCTGTGCTTGTGCAGTGGTGTCATAAGTCGGCCTGTGGGGCTTGGGCCCAAAGATGCTCCCCTCCCAGCGAGGAGAAGGCAGGGATCGACGGGTGTTAAAATTCTGCCAGACTAGTTTCAGGTGGGTGTGCATGTGCCGTGGAGGCAGTGTACGAAGCTAAACTGATGTACATACAATTTTGCTGGACCGAGCTTGTTTGTCGGCACACCCTCCAGGTTGTTGGAGGAATTTATTGTTTGTACAGGTCAAGTTGCTTCATGTATATTTTATTTCCTGTCTGTAGGTTGTATTTTGGTCCAGTTCTCTGGGTTTGTATTATTAATTTCTTATTAATGAAACAGGGTGGCCATACTCCACATTTTTCCTCGAAAAAAAAACCGCAATCCACAATCTACATTATCTACAACTAGATATTTTAAACTTACTATTGACTAACATATAGAAGATTGACCTAAAAGAATACCTTTGCCAACACAAAAAAAAAGAATGAAAACCTTTCATTGTTTTATGATCAGTTTCAATCCCTCCAGTGGATCTTTTCTGTATCTGTTGCCAACGCCCGTCGGTAGTATTCTTATAATATATTATGTTAAACCACTTTTGGTTCATGAATTTTTTAAAATAAAAAAGGAGAGCATTATCACTTTTCTCTATCTAAATTTTGAAGTGTAATTCTATTCCCTTAATCAAACCTAGCTTAAAATGGGTGACTGTATAGATGTTATTAGAGAATTTTTTTTAAATAGTTTTATTATTTTCTCTTTTTAAAAATTATGTGCAATATATTACAACGGGTTATATTTAAAAATTATGTGCTATGCACAAGGTTATACTAGTATATCTTTAAGCAAAACTATAGAAAAAATAGATTTCAATAGTTAAACTATTGACCGATAACATCCAAGACTTGAGGTTGAAAGAATGAAAATCTATCAATACTTTATGTTGAGTTTCAGTCTTTTGCCTCTAATCTTGGTAAGCTTGTGTCCTCGGTTGTATATATAAGCAAATACCTTATATAAAATATAATTCAATTTCCCTTTTCAGAATGAAAAGAAAAATAAAAAGAGTGCCTTAAAATCAAGGAAATAATAATCAAAGAAATGAATGTTTTAAGTTTGTTAATCACCCTAGGGGGTTGAATATGGTGATTGTGTGAAAATTAAGAACTTAAATAAATTGCGTAAAGTAAAGAGATAAAGTTAGAGAAAGTTAACAGAACAAGGACGCAGGAGACAACGATATAACGTGGTTCGACTGCCAGGTCTACGTCTACACCACCTATTTATAGCAATTCTCTGCCACAAGTGTTCCACTACACTTTAAACTTCATACAGTGATCATCGGAATTCAGGCCATCGACTGCCAGGTCTAAGTCTATGCCATCTACTTGTAGCAATTCTCTGCCACAAATGTTCCATGATGAACACAATATTATTCACATTTTGGAGCAATAATCTTAATGCAATTAGACATTTAAAAGCTCTATATGTGGTATTTAACTCTTATTTTCTCTTTTCCATAGGAAACAGCCTAAAACAGCAAAACGAAGCAGATTCTGGATTTTAAGGATGATACACAGGAAACTGAAGTGATCAGTCGACTGAGTATGCCAACAGGCGACTGAACAGAGAAGCTGAAGCTGCTCGGCACAGTCGACTCTTCCAACAACAGTCGACTGGGCTGATGAATCATGAACCCACTGAAGTCTCGACACAGTCAACTTATATCCAACACCAGTCGACTGATCGGCGGCAGAGTCAACAGATAAGATAATTAAAGATTCATCCAAATCCAAATACAAATCAAAGCAGATACGGAAGAAAAGAAGAAAAGAGAAAGATATATAAATCGCCAATCAGATAAGGAAAGAAATAAATAAAAGAAGAGGGCGTTTATGTAAAAGAGTGCAAACCCTAAATCGCTAGCCGTGTTCTATAAATACCAACCAAGATACATTATTCGGGGGATCCATCTATCTGGAGACGGCTGGACCGACCAAGAAAGGCCATCGACCAGGAAGCATCAAAGGAGGAGAACAAGGGAACTGCTGATCGTGCTCAAATTCAACATTATACAAATCAGAGTTTTCCTTGTCTTCCTTTTACTTTTATTTTCATTGTAGTCATGAACTCTATTGTATTAATCAATAAAAGTTTTATTATGTGGAACTAATTTCATAGTTGGGATAGATTGAAACCGTAGTTGTGTAATGCTACAGTCTTCTCTATTACTTATTGGTTGAACCTGATTGAATTGAGATGTATTTATGATAATTAAACTTGTTCAGAATTCTTAGGAGCAGTCGACTGTGGTGACAGCCAGTCGACTGACATACGGAATCTGAGTTTATCAAGTTTGGGTATTGTAGATCTGAATCTGTTATGTGAGCATATTGAGACGACCCGTATCTCGTGTTCATATCTTGTAACAAGGGAATCTTTAGGGGTTCTTGGTTTGATCAACTTAAGGGATTTAGATCTGATACCAATTTCTAGAACCTTGAGTGTTTGTTCGTTTCCACTGATCTTATGTTTTCTTTAAGTACAACTTAGTAAATACCATGCTAAACACTTGATGAAAGAAACGAATTAGAGTAGATTCCATGCCTAATTCTTGGCTTAGGGAAACATTACTTTAAGGAGTAGATACCATGCCCTTGAAGAGAACAGACATGAGTAATGGATGTAGTATATGACTTAGCATTATTGACTATTGGTGGAGATCAAAACCCAACTACTTTAATAGAGAATTGTGACTCAACTCGCGACACTTCTTAATTTAGTTTTAATCTTTTTATTTCTTTTAGACTTTTAGAACGACACTTCAATATTCTGTTTTCTATTTTATTGATTAGTAAGTTAGAATCTACAATCTCTGTGGGATCGACCCTTGCTCGTCACTACGCTTTTCCAAACGATTCGTGCACTTGCGAGGTTTATAATTTGTGTCTAGTTTTATCTATTTATTTAGGTATCTAGATAGCACAACAAGTTTTTGGCGCCGTTGCCGGGGATTGTTTAGTATTTTAACTTACAAATCAGTAAAATCTTTTTCTTTTTATTTTATTTTATTTCTTCTTCTTCTTTTATAACATTTTCTTTCAGGTTACATTCTGCACAGGCAGACCAGTCGACTGTCCCAAGGATCAGTCGACTGTCCAGAGGATTTTTTTCAAAAAGCAACAATGGGTGAAATTTTTTTAAACCGAGTACCAATGCAAGACAAATTCATTCCTAAGAATATTGAGAACCCTTCTTGCATAGCTTTTCAACCCAAAGTCACAGGGAATATGCATCTATCACCTCAATTACTCAGCATGGTGCCCCACTTCTTTGGTAGAACAGACGAAGATCCGCATCTACATTTACAAGACTTATTTGATCTTTGCAGGACACAAAGTATCCAAGGGCTTACCTCTGAACAAATCAGGTTAATCTTGTTTCCTTTTTCTCTAAAACTTAATGCTAAGTTGTGGTATAATTCTTTGGAACCAGGATCAATTAATTCATGGGAGCAATTGGCGACAAAATTCTTGAAAGAGTTCTTTCCAGCCCAGAAAATCAGACAACTAAAAAGGGAGATTCTACTCTTCCAACAAAAGGATGACGATTTGTTTTTCGAGGCATGGAAGGACTTCAAAAATAAGCTTCTCAAGTGTCTTATGCACAACATACCTAAGGATGATCAGGTACAATCATTTTATGAGGGTTTAAATTACACTAACAAAGCAATTGTTGATTCAGCATGCAATGGAATGTTGATGAGGAAGAGTGCTGAGGAGGCCATAGAGCTATTTGAAGAACTCAACGAGAACTCACAACAATTCTCAACAAGGAGGAACATCTCAAGAAAACAGGGAGTATACGAAATTTCTCATAATAATAACATGCAATTAGAAATGGAAACCATGAACAAAAAGATTGATATGCTTGTAAATTCAACATTGGGTGGCGTAAAGAACCAACCAAAAGAAATTTGTGCAAATTGTTTTCAATCTAACCATACAACTAATTCATGTCCCATGTTTTCTTTCGCAGATCAGGAGTACACAAACTACGAAGAACAGGGAATGTACCCGCCCCAGAACAATTTTTTTTCAAACACGTATGACCCAGGGTGGCAAAACCATCAAGGCAATCAATTCGCACCAGGGCATACGCAGCAATTCCAGGGTGGGAATGGGTATGATAGGCCAGAACAAGAAAAGAATAAGTTGGATTTCGAATCCATTCTTCAACTATTCCAACAGCAACAGCAAACAAGTAAGCAACAAGGACAGGCCATTCAAAAATTGGAATTTCAAATTGGTCAAATTGCTACGGAGTTAAGTGAAAGGAAGGCAGGAGAATTCCCATCACAAACCATACCTAACCCTAGAGGACAGGAGCAGCTCCAATCAAGGACAACACTAGAGGAAGAGATTGAATTTACAATGTTTGATGCACCACAATTTCCACACGATGATCATGAATGTTATAATATTGATGTGGTTCAGGAAATTTGTGACCAAACATTTCAGGAACATAGTGTTGATCCATTACAAGAAACAGTTACACACCCTCTAACATTATCTCATGTTGAACAGGAATACGATGACTGGATGAATGCAGAGACAGTACATCACCTTGAACCTCCAACATCTTATTCAGGTAAGCTTGCACCTGCATTTAAAAATTTTGTGTCTAATAACATTTGTGTTTTCCCAGACCAGCCGATCGATGAACAGGATAAGTCGACTGGTGAACATAACAAGTCGACTGGTGAATGGAATAAGTCGACTGCTACAAGGTCACCAGATGTGGAGCTGAAGCCATTACATGAATATTTGGGGAACAACCAGACAGTACCTGTGACAGTTGCTGCAAATTTCAAGATGAACGAAGAAGCAAGGCTGCAGGGAGTCTTGCAAAACCACAATGGTGCATTAAGATGGACCATTGCTGATAAACTGATGTCAAGATGGTACGGTCCATAACATGTTAAAAAGGTTTCCCCCACATGGAGCATTGACGAAAAAATCAAACGTTCTAGGTGAATGGGCAGAGCGGGGAAACCTTATAATAAGATGAGTTGTGAGCCGCGAGTCATTCAATACATGGCACAACTCATCAAGTCTAGCTGAAGACAAGAAACACAGCGCTTATTGGGAGGCAACCCAATTTTTCAGGGGAGTATTTACACTTTCCCTTTATTTTCTTTCAGTTATTCATTATTATTTTTCTTTTAGTTATTTTTATTTTCAGTATCTCCTTACTAGATGGTGACACATGCCTATTTTTATATTTTCTTGCGAACATTGAGGACAATGTTCCATCTAAGTTTGGGGGTATTAGGGGTATTTAGTTACTTGGAGTCTTTTGATTTTTTTTTTTTAGATAAACAAGTTCTTATAAAGTAAGACTAAGAATACTCATTTACTTTGGGATTGTTTAGTTTCATAATGCCTTACAAAATTGTATGGGTCATGCGATTATACATAATAAACAAATGTAATACTTTTTCTGCTGATTATTCCCTTTAGATCTAGTCCTAAATTGAGTTTAAGTAAATAGAGTGATAATATATATATATATTTGAATAAAGTCAATATACTCCAATGTTTTGAGTGCTTAGTAACTAGGGGTATTCATCACCAATGTTTACCTTTACGTCAAACGGCAACTTGAAATATGAGTATGCAAAGCACTTTAAAGTTTGTGACTTGTTGAGTAACCGGGTGGATTCATCACAAATGTTTTGCATTCGCGTCAAAAGGCAAGTGACAACTTTAGAGAAGAGACTATTAAAAAAAAAAAAAAAAAAACTCTAGTTTGCTACTCGGTTTGTAGTAGAGAAAAGGGATAATCACAAAATTGAGCAGTTACGTACAATAACTAAAATTAATGGCATGACAAGTATGATTGAGTTGGGGAGTATGACTAAACATTCGCACTGGAGAAAGTGGGTATACTTGTTTTATTTTATTTGCAATTGTTTATATTGAACTTTTGATGCTTGCATAATAAAAATTCTTGGTGGTCGAGTATTATTATTTTCCCCTGTTCATAATTTTAGTTTGCTTGAGGACAAGCAAAAGCTAAGTTTGGGGGTATTTGATGAACACAATATTATTCACATTTTGGAGCAATAATCTTAATGCAATTAGACATTTAAAAGCTCTATATGTGGTATTTAACTCTTATTTTCTCTTTTCCATAGGAAACAGCCTAAAACAGCAAAACGAAGCAGATTCTGGATTTTAAGGATGATACACAGGAAACTGAAGTGATCAGTCGACTGAGTATGCCAACAGGCGACTGAACAGAGAAGCTGAAGCTGCTCGGCACAGTCGACTCTTCCAACAACAGTCGACTGGGCTGATGAATCATGAACCCACTGAAGTCTCGACACAGTCGACTTATATCCAACACCAGTCGACTGATCGGCGGCAGAGTCAACAGATAAGATAATTAAAGATTCATCCAAATCCAAATACAAATCAAAGCAGATACGGAAGAAAAGAAGAAAAGAGAAAGATATATAAATCGCCAATCAGATAAGGAAAGAAATAAATAAAAGAAGAGGGCATTTATGTAAAAGAGTGCAAACCCTAAATCGCTAGCCGTGTTCTATAAATACCAACCAAGATACATTATTCGGGGGATCCATCTATCTGGAGACGGCTGGACCGACCAAGAAAGGCCATCGACCAGGAAGCATCAAAGGAGGAGAACAAGGGAACTGCTGATCGTGCTCAAATTCAACATTATACAAATCAGAGTTTTCCTTGTCTTCCTTTTACTTTTATTTTCATTGTAGTCATGAACTCTATTGTATTAATCAATAAAAGTTTTATTATGTGGAACTAATTTCATAGTTGGGATAGATTGAAACCGTAGTTGTGTAATGCTACAGTCTTCTCTATTACTTATTGGTTGAACCTGATTGAATTGAGATGTATTTATGATAATTAAACTTGTTCAGAATTCTTAGGAGCAGTCGACTGTGGTGACAGCCAGTCGACTGACATACGGAATCTGAGTTTATCAAGTTTGGGTATTGTAGATCTGAATCTGTTATGTGAGCATATTGAGACGACCCGTATCTCGTGTTCATATCTTGTAACAAGGGAATCTTTAGGGGTTCTTGGTTTGATCAACTTAAGGGATTTAGATCTGATACCAATTTCTAGAACCTTGAGTGTTTGTTCGTTTCCACTGATCTTATGTTTT
Organism: Hemerocallis citrina; assembly: GCA_017893485.1. Taxonomy (NCBI): domain Eukaryota; kingdom Viridiplantae; phylum Streptophyta; class Magnoliopsida; order Asparagales; family Asphodelaceae; genus Hemerocallis; species Hemerocallis citrina. Next base: position 81,305,795 of record CM030362.1, read on the forward strand.
CTTTAAGTACAACTTAGTAAATACCATGCTAAACACTTGATGAAAGAAACGAATTAGAGTAGATTCCATGCCTAATTCTTGGCTTAGGGAAACATTACTTTAAGGAGTAGATACCATGCCCTTGAAGAGAACAGACATGAGTAATGGATGTAGTATATGACTTAGCATTATTGACTATTGGTGGAGATCAAAACCCAACTACTTTAATAGAGAATTGTGACTCAACTCGCGACACTTCTTAATTTAGTTTTAATCTTTTTATTTCTTTTAGACTTTTAGAACGACACTTCAATATTCTGTTTTCTATTTTATTGATTAGTAAGTTAGAATCTACAATCTCTGTGGGATCGACCCTTGCTCGTCACTACGCTTTTCCAAACGATTCGTGCACTTGCGAGGTTTATAATTTGTGTCTAGTTTTATCTATTTATTTAGGTATCTAGATAGCACAACATTCCACTACACTTTAAACCTCGTACAGTGATTATCGGAATTTAGGCCAAGAAACCTATTACACCCGCAGGACTTTTACAAACAAGTCTCGCAAAAGTCACCGAAGTGAAAGAAAAGAAAAAAACTCTCAAGATCAATAACGATTTTGACTGAAAAAACAATAAAAGCTCTCACACTCGGATCTTAAATGATTAGTTCAGAAGAATTATAATTGCAAGGGGTGAAGAATACTCAGTTAAATTGCCTTTATTTATAGAGTGAGGAAATATATTTTTCCAAAAACGAAAAGATATTTTCGAAAATAGTCAAAATTGTACGAGTGCGGTCGATCGCTTTATTAAGCAGTTGACCGTTCAGTCTTCAACTAAAAAGTCAAAGGGTGATCGGTCGACTGACTTACCTTTTTGAACTAGATGGGCAGTCGACTATTGTTACGGTCGACTGACATAAATATATATATATATATATATATATATATATATATATATATATATATATATATAGACACACACACAAAATATAATTCAATTTCCTTACTAATTATATAATTCAATTTCCTTACTAATTATTTACTAGAAGCATATTACATTTGAAATTGTAAGAAGGGAAATCTTTCAATCTTCTATAGTGAGTTTTCAATCTTTCAACCTCAATTTACAATATCATGTGTCACTGGTTGCATAACTTTAAACTAATACATTAAATATACAAATATATTTTTTTATTTAATGTTGAATAACTATATTTGCCCGTAGGCACGTGCCTACGGCACATCTTCGGAACGATACAACATATGAAAGTCTTGTAAACAGTAAAATAACAATTATGTAGCTCAAGTTTGAATAGTAAAACAATAATTAGTTGTAAATAAAAGTCCATGTTTCCGTTAGTATATGTTGAAAAATAATTATAAATGAGGGTGTAAAATCCAACTTCGTAGAACTTTGAGTGTGGAAAATGATGAAATTTAACTGCTGATGAGATATTTGCTATTTTCAATGTAACATGAGCAATAAAAAAATGCGTAAAAAACTGAAAATTTACAAACGTGAAAGCTAAAAATATAAATTTCTGAGTATATATATATATATATATATATATATATATAGAGAGAGAGAGAGAGAGAGAGAGAGAGAGAGAGAGAGAGAGAGAGAGAGTAAATAAATAAATAAATAAAGTAGTTGTTTTGGGGGGATTTGAATTTGAGTTTTTTTTTTTTTTGGTGGAGGGGGGGGGGGGGGGGGGGGGGGGGAGGGGGGGATTTTTGGGCGGAAAAATAAGTTTTGTGAGGTTCGATCTAGACCATTGATTTCAACCCTATTAAAGGTGAGCCACTTGATAGCTTTCTTTGTGTTTTATTATATAGATAGTAGAAGGATTAACATGAAAGATTAACAAACCTTTCACTGTTCTATGATTAGATTCAAGCTTTCAAGTGGATCCTGTATATCATCTTGTTAGGAATTATGAGGATATTGTTGAGTCTTCGACACAATTAACACAACCACCAAGCAAAACTAGATCACACCAATCACACAAAGCACACAAGAATTATCTCGGTTTGGGCTTTTGCCTGAATCCGGGGGAGGAAGAACCGAGATATTATTTCAACAAGAGAAGATAAAAGAATATTAAAATTCTTACCACGACCCTCTCTCAAGCCTATTGGAACTTGATACTGCTTACAATGGAGAAACTCTCTCACCCTCTCTATGAAGTACTTTCTTCTTCTATTCGGCACTTAATAGAATCATATGGATCTATGAGCCGCTACAATTGTTTATATAGATCTAGAGACAAACCCTAAGTTAATATCTTGTTACAATAGCCATTGGATAGTACATAAGAGATAATCCTACGATAAGAGCCACATAATCTAACTTGAAGAGCAAGTTAGGCTTTTCACGAATCAGCCAGACTCAAGTCCGAAACCCATCAGCGCTACGAATGGCGATCGCACCAAAAAATCGGTCGACTGTGCCCCTCTCTGGAAGACTGTGTACAAGGGTCGGTCGACCGCACATGAGTTGCGGTCGACCGCAACATCTGCTGTTGTTGCTGCTGACTGTTTCTCGCCTCCACTCCATTTCCAATCGTTTCGATCCCTCTATCATTTTATCATCTTCTTATCCAATCATCGTATGCAAGACATAAACCCAACAATCTCCACCTTGGATTGCATACACATGAATCCATACTTGTGTGATTTAACAACTCTTCTAGACCTTTTTTCTCCGCTTTGTAAACAACATGTTTCTATGGCTTCTTCTGCTAGTTGAACAAACCTCCACCTGTTTTCCTCCACCTGTATGCCCCCCTCATGGGCACACCCATGTAGATGTAATCATGGAGGTGCCACCCTCCATACGAACTCCACCTACATCAAGGCTCTCTCCACCTTCCAACGGTATTCGAACATTGCAGTCTCGTATTGGTAATTCTAGTGACGGCTTACTAGATGATGCTTTAGGAACAATGGGCTTCCATACACTCAACCGAGATTTTCTGCTCCCATGAAGCTGGTAGAGGTTGTGCTGACCCTACCCAATCTCCCTCTTACCCTTCATTACCTTACAACGACTCTCCCAAACTGTCAAAACTCCACATCGAGTTGTGTACCTGTAGCCACGAGCATCAAGAGTACCCAAGAATATAAGATTCTGCTGTATCGAAAAAATATGCATGACCTCTTCTAGTGTGGACCATTTACCATCTGGCATCTCCAATTTAACTGTTCCTTCACCCACCACTTCACAAATCCCACCACTCCCCATTCTCACACTAGGGTCTGTTGATGACTTGTAAAAAGAAAATATCTCCCTCTCGGAGCAAATATGAGAAGAACTTCCCGAACCAAGATACCAACTTGAATCCACATATGAAGAACTTGAAACAAGAAGACAATAATCGTCATTATTATCTGACTCCTCTACAGTAATGGCAACGAATCTTATCCTTGTGTGCTGCATCCCTTCCAATTGAAGTATCACCATCCACTGCAAAACACCCTAAAGAAATAGACCCTTCTTTATGCGTCTCCTTTCTTAGTTTATCTTCCTTCAGACCCTTAATCACCCCGGCTACAGTAAGTGTCTCCTTGGCTGATTTTTCATGTAGCATGGTAGTTATCAAGTGATCATAAGAAGTTGGCAGTGAATATATCAAGTTGAAAGCTTTATCCTCTTCGCTAAGATCATCAGCATTAATCACCTTCAATTCAAATATTATCTTATTGAACTCCACAATATGATCTTGAAGATGGGTACCTTCCTTCATTAAGAACCTAAACAGCTTCCTCTTCCAATACATCCGATCTAGCAACAACGACCCCGAGTAGTCAGATTTGAGTCGCCCACAGACTCGTTGCATTTTTCTCTTCAAGAATATTACACTTGACTTCGTCCGCCAATTGCAACCGAATTAAACTCAAGGCCTTCAAACAAATCTCATCCCACTTCTCCTGCTTCACGTCGGTTGGCTTATTCTCTTCTAGGGCAAGGTGCAAGTCCTTCTGAACCAAAATATCATACATGTCCACCTTCTATAGATTGAAGTTGATCTTACCGTCAAACTGCTTGATCTTCGTCTTTTGATCTGTTATCTCCATGGAACTCGAACAAACCCGCGTACTTGATTGCTCTGATACAAATTATTAGGAATTATGAGGATCTTGTTGAGTCTTCAACAGAATCAACACAAACCACCAAGTAAAACTAGGTCGCACCAATCACACAAAACAAACAAGAATTATCCCAGTTGGGGCTTTCGCCTTAATCCGGGGGAGAAATAACCGAGATATTATTTCAACTAGGGAAGATACAAGAACATTACAATTCTTACAATGACCCTCTCTCAAACCTATTGGAACTTGATGCTGCTTACAATGGAGAAACTCTCTCACCCTCTCTGTGAAGTATTCTCTTCTTCTATTCGGCACTCAATAGAATCATATGGATCTATGAGACGTTACAATTGTTTATATAGATCTAGAGACAAACCCTATGTTAATATCTTGTTACAATAGCTATTGGATAGTACATAAGAGATAAACCTTTGATATGAGCCACACGATCTAACTCGAAGAGCAAGTTGGGCTTTTCACGAATCAGCCAGACTCAAGCGCGAAACCCATCAGCGCTGCGAACGTTCGACCGCACCAACAAGGCGGTCGACTATTTCTTTCTCTGGAAGACTGTGTACAAGGGTCGGTCGACCGCACATGAGTTGTGGTCGACCGCAACCTCTGTTATTGCTGCCGTTGACTGTTTCTCGCCTCCACTCCATTTTCAATCGTCTTGCTCCCTCCATCGTCTTATCGTCTTCTTATCCAATCATCGTATGCAAGACATAAACCCAACACATCTGTCATTGATATTATCTTTTACCAAATACATTATATAGGGGAAAAAAATAGATTTAGAACTTTTGACCTATAACTTCGAAGACTTGAAGTTGATAGAATGAAACCTCTGAATTCTTTATGATACATTTCAACCTTTCAACTCTAATCTCTGATATCTTGCAGCTGGCTAATAACTTCGTAGCTTTGAAAGACTAAAAACATTTAAGCATCAGATTAGGCAAATACATATTATATAGAAACATATTTTTTTAGTTAACCTATTCACTAATGATATAGAAGAATGTCACCTTTTTTTTTGAAGAAAAGGTGGAATCTGGCCACCCTGTTTCATTAATAAGAGATTAATAAAATATACTCAAAGAACTGAGCCTACAACAACATCCTACAACCAGAACAACATTACATAAACTCCACCCCGAACATGGGGGGTGGGACAAAATACACATAAACTCCACTCCGGGGTACCTTCCTTCATTAAGAACCTAAACAGCTTCCTCTTCCAATACATCTTATCTAGCAACAACGACCCCAAGTAGTCAGATTTGAGTCGCCCACAGACTCGTTGCATTTTTCTCTTCAAGAATATTACACTTGACTTCGTCTGCCAATTGCAACCGAATTAAATTCAAGGCCTTCAAACAAATCTCATCCCACTTCTCCTGCTTCACGTCGATTGTCTTATTCTCTTCTAGGGCAAGGTGCAAGTCCTTCTGAACCAAAACATCATACATGTCCACCTTCCATAGATTGAAGTTGATCTTACCGTCAAACTGCTTGATCTTCGTCTTTTGATCTGTTATCTCCATGGAACTCGAACAAACCCGCGTACCTGATTGCTCTGATACAAATTGTTAGGAATTATGAGGATCTTGTTGAGTCTTCGACAGAATCAACACAAACCACCAAGCAAAACTAGATCGCACCAATCACACAAAACAAACAAGAATTATCCCGGTTGGGGCTTTCGCCTTAATCTGGGGGAGGAATAATCGAGATATTATTTCAACTAGGGAAGATACAAGAACATTACAAGTCAGGATTGCATCATTTAGTGTCAACCATAAGAAAGCTTTGATTTTTAGCGGAGCTTTCGTTTTCCAGATGACGACAACCCACTTTGGGGTACAACCCCTAAAATGGATGCACTTGTACATGGAGCGAACTGTGAACTTGCCGTTCTTCTCCACTCCCCAGGATTTTTTATCGGGACCCTAGGAGCAGCCAACTCCAGTGTTGGAGATGTAGGCCTGAAGTTCTATAAGTCTGAGCTGAGAGCCTATGTCAAGCGGTTTTTTGAACGATGGATTCCAGGCGCCTCTTTTCCAGGCTGCAGCCGCCGTACAGTGTGGTTGTGTCCCCTGCTCGTATAAGTCGGGGAACAGGGTTCTTAGCGTGTGATCAGCACACCACTTATCCCACCAAAACCTGGTGAGTTTGCTGTTACCGATAGCTGACTTGACACAACTAATGAAGGGTTCGTTTGCCTTAGTGATGCCTTTCCAGAACCAGAAAACCCGTGGGCCTATCCTGAAGCCCAGATTTCTAGTTCTGTTCCCATGCATATAACCCTGAACAAATTGCTGCCACCATTCTCCATTAGGGTGGAACACTTTCCACTACCATTTGCCCAGAAGCGCCAGAATCATATCTCGCAGGTCAATTATACCTAGGCCACCATGTATCTTTTTCATGCACACCTTCTCCCACCTAATGAGGTGATAACCCCCTCGATCTGGGTCAGCCCCTTTCCATAAGAAACGTTTCCGAGTCCGGTCAATTCTTTGGATTACCCATCGCGGCATTTCAAAGAAGGATAGATAATAGGTGGAGAGGTTTAAGAGGACTGCATTAATAAGCGTGACTCTCCCACCCAAGGATAAGGCTTTGCCTTTCCAGCCTGCTAGTCAATTCTCAACCCGGTCAATAATGGGCATCCAGTCCACCTTTTTTAGCTTCCCGGATCTTAGTGGCAATCCAAGGTATTGAATGGGAAAACTTTCTGTGGAGCAATTAAGGATTGTGGCATGTTCAAGAGCCTCTATTGGAGTCAGGGCAATGGGGATGAGAGCACTTTTGTGGAAGTTAACCCTGAGGCTAGACCAGGCTTCAAAGCAATACAGAATACCTTTGAAGATGGTAGTTTTCCCTAGGTTGAATTTCCAAAAAGAAGAGTATCGTCTGCATATTAGAGTATAGAGCAACCGTGACGATTGGCTCCCTTAGCCACTGGTGCAATCCAACCTGCTCTACTGCACTTGGCCATCATGGATCTCAGCACGTCCGCCACTATGGTAAAGAGGAGGGGTGAGAGCAGATCGTCTTGTCTAAGTCCTTGTTTGCAAGAGAAAGGGTGGCTTGATACCCTGTTTACCATAATCACCGTCCTGCTGGTGGTAAGGCAGGTGTGGATCCATCTGATCTATCTGTCCCCGAAACCTCTCCCAGCAAGTGCTTCCAACAGACAGTCCCAATCAACAGAGTCATAAGCTTTCTCGAAATCTAGCTTAAGGAGGTAACTCTTAGAGTTCAAGGTGTGGCAATGATGGATAGTCTCTTCAGCCGTTGCGATATTGTCCTGAATACATCGTCCTTTGATGAATCCCGTCTGATCTTGACTAATGATACCATCCATAACCTTTCCAGTCTGATCGCGAGAGTCTTTGTAATGATCTTTACAGAGAAGTTTAGGAGAATCATGGGGCGGAAGTTTGCAACTCGTCGAGAGTCTTTCTTCTTAGGAATCAGCACAACCTCCGCGTAGTTGAATCTCCCTAGTTTGAGTTTATGTTTGTGGAAGTCTGCAAACACCTTCAGCAGGTCACCTTTGATAGTATCGGGAAACCATCTGGACCTGGGGCTTTATCTTTTTCAAGTTGTTGTATAGCCTTCCAGAACTCTTCCTCAGTGAAGGGTGCTTCGAGATATTGCATGTTAGGATCGGAGTTGCTCGCCTGGTCTTGCCAGAAGTCGTGTTGGAGAGGGACACTGAAGTCCGCTTTATGCCCAAAAAGGCATTTAAAATGGGATTGGAAAGCCATCTTAATAGCAACGTCGCCTTGTACCATGCCGGAGTCCGAATGGATCGAGTGAATGAGGTTAGATCTATGTCTGGCACTGGCAACTCGATGAAAGAAAGCTGTGTTCGCGTCTCCCTCTTTGAGCCACGAAATTCTGGACCATTATTGCCATTTGATTTCCTCAATCCTGCAGAGTTGGTCAATTTCCTGTCTGAATTGGAGCAGTCGATTCCGCTCCTCCTGCAGCAGATCCCTAGTTTCTTCAATTTTTTCAAGTTCGTCAATTCCTTCTAGAAGGGAGTCCTTTGCGATCCAAATCAGCGCAAATCGGGTTCGGTTCCATTTTCTGAGTTTGTCCCTGAGTCTGCTAAATTTCTCACACCATATAGCGGACGCCTCCCGACCCTTGGTTGGGTGAGATTAACTCTCGTTAACCATATGGTGGAAGCCTTTGATATCTAACCAAGCTTTCTCGAACCGAAACTTTGACGGATTTCTAGGTTGGTCTTCCCTGGAGGATAAGAAAATAGGTACGTGGTCTGATGTTGGTTTAGGGAGAGATTTGGCCGATGTCAATGGGAATTTGGTCTCCCAGTTCGTGGAGACCAAAATCCTATCTAACCCAGAATGGGCGCCACTTGCATATTCGACCACGTGAAGAGCCTATCTGAAATGGGGATGTCCACTAATTCCAGGTCCGTGATGACTTCATTAAACGCTTCCCTATTTGGGGCGCTAGATCCTCTGCCTCTGTGTTCTGAGGAGAATCTAGTAATGTTAAAGTCGCCCTCCACCACCCAGGGGTGTGGCCATTTAGCTTGGATCACTCTTAGTTCCGTCCAAAAGGCCGTTCTAGCGACAAAAGTATGCAGTCCATAGACCACCATGATCGTCTGAACCCAACCGTCGGATTTTTGCTTTAACACAACCGACAAAGAAAATTGCTCGTGTAGCTCGTCTATATAATCAAAAAGGTTGGGGTTAAAACCCATAGCGATTCCCCAAGCAGCCCCAACTGACGGGGACATTTTTTTCCCCATTCAGATACTCGAGTACCCCTAACTCTAATAAGTCTAGACGTGTGAGAAAGTCTGGTCTCTTGGAGACCAACAATGTTAGCCTTTGACATGGCTGTGACTTCCTTAACCATTTCTCGTTTTTCCCGCCTACCGAGGCCTCTGACATTCCAGAAAAGGGCCTCCATTAACTACGGCTATGGGGGGATTGTGGTTCGATTTGGGCGACGAGATCGAGTTATGGTTAACCCTATCGATCTCCCATCCCCTGATCTTATTCAGGAGAAATGCGTTTCTATCGGTATCGCCTACCGCAAGACCACAGGTGTTGGCTAGACTAAAATTTTCATTATCAGTCATGAAATTAAAAATAGATGCTAAGAAGAAACGCGTACCTCCATCGCCAGTCTTAGCAGACTTAACAGCCGCCGCGATCTCCAGATAGTCATCTAGGGACTCCTCGTTATTCCTCTTTGCCACTTTCTAAACTGTGAAACCTGAGTCAGTCTGGGAAGAAGGGTATGTGGATGGAACAAACTCCGGGGAAGTGGTGCGAAAATCAACATCAAAATCATAATCCTCTGACTCCACAAACTCCCCCTCAGAATAGACCATGTCATCTTCAAGGTTCAGCCCGTATTCCGAATTGTCTTCATCACTTTGGTTTGTCAATTGCATAGTAGGCTCTCCTGAAGTGGACCCCTCAATGAGCCCACAACTTGTCGTCATTACAATCTAAGTAGTGGGGACACTCGTAATAGACCCCTCAATGGGCCCGCTATTCGTCATAAGTCGTTGTTCATCGTGCAAGTCTGTTGTTATAGTAGGCCCCTCCATGGGCCCCTCTTTGGGCCCGAACAGAAGCTCCTTGTTCACAGGTCTCCCTACCTCCTTAATTGCCATAATAATTTCCCCACTTACTAAAGGCCCAATCATTTCTTTGGCAAGCCCACCGTAACTTGAAAGCCCATTTCCCGTTGCTTTTAACTCTGACCCACACCTGTCCCCCCTCTGAGCTCTCATATGTTCTGAGTGGGGGGCAGGATAAGCTAACTTGTGCCTGTTGCTCAACTGGTTCAAGACTGTGACGTTTCCATCAGATGGAGTCCCATGTGGCGCAAGCTCATTGGTTGGCAGATTAGACGAGGCATTTGGCGTGGAGAACGAAGTGTCTATCGTTAGAAACGAAGACGCTTCGTTTCCCTCTACGTTGTATACGACCATTTCTTTTTTTGGTTCTTTCCACTCCGTGCCTTCTCCTTCCCCAGTGTACCTCTCTTCAACCTATCTTTGCACCCTTTTAGGTCTGAGACTCTGTCTGCACTCCCTCCTATGCCCTTCTTTCTTCCCAAACTGTAAGCCTCCGAGCTTTTCTCTCGTCCTAAGGCCACCTGCTCTTGCTCCTTTGGCAAATGAATTTGCAAGTTGTTTTGCATGTCGACAAACAAGGTGCTTTTGCCCTTTGTAGCTCTTGTACAGCCTATCTCCCCTCTGTGCTCCTCTCGCCTGACCTCCCCACCAACTCCATCAACTTCGAGGCATAGGCTTCCATTTTGGGGTTTCTTTTGACCCTCTTTTCGGTGGGTCGCCTCTGTGAGTAGGCTTCCAAACTTCCCAAATCTGGTAGTGATAGTAGATTTGAATTCCGAGCATCTGGGCCGTTGGATCTGTTGGATGATACTCGTTCTCGTCCAACTTTGATTGGAGATTCCTTTCTTGGTACTGATCCCTCCACCACCTGATCCTGGCACCGCTCCTTTCCTCTCGCCTCTTTGATGAGCTCCCTATGCGCTCGCTTGACCTCGTGAGCCCCATCGATGGTCAAGTCCCCATTTGGGGAAACAACTTGTACGTACAAGCGACCGTCTCTGAGAGCTGTGGGGGGAGTGGGGGACGTGAGGGCTGACCTCTCTGACTCTGATTCTGCTCCCTTGTCGAGCACGATTCGAATGAGGTATGATTCATCGAAGGAATAAACTTTGGCAAAGCGTGTCATCAATGAGATGTCAGCGCTCCTGATAAGAATCCTTGCTGACACTATTTTGGAAAGACGAACAGTCTTCTCGTCGATCTCTTTAATTGAACCGAAGTCGGCGACTATCTCTTGCAGTGCCTCCCTTTTCCAATATGGAGTGGCACATTGTGTATCCATATCCATAATAATTCGCCTTGGGGAACTATGCTCCGAAGCTTGGTGACCATGCAAAGAACTCCATTTTGAAGTGGCCGAAGTCCACTACCCGCATACCTGTGACCTCTCCCACCTTCTCCGTCGACGGGAAGGACACCAAGAACTGAAGGTGACACATTTTCTTCGCGACCAAACCTTTGTGTACCTTCATAGTCCATCTGGCATTTACCGCTTGGAGTAGGTGGGTCTCAGAGGGCCTCCCTGACCTCACTCTAGCCACAACGCACCACTGTCGCAGCCACTTCTCCTCGTTCTTGATGGTATCCAGACTCTTAGCGAGTCGGATTAGGGTGGGGTTGTCAGGCGATCTGCCTCTACTCACGGGATGTTCCTCATCGTTGTGGGTTCGACGAAAAAAAATATGATAGATGTCCCCACTTCATACACTTGAGGCATCAAACTTCCTTGGTGCACTCTTTACGGTAATGGCCCAGTTCGTCGCAATTGAAGCAAGGTATCAGTTTTCGCTTTCCTTTCCGTTGCTTTTTTATGATGTCGAGTTGAGGAGGGAGAGTGACACTCTGTCTTTTCTTTGTTTTGTTGATGACTTCAACCCATTGCTCCCCTTCTGCAATCGAGTCCAAGTCCACGGTAATCTCTTTTGGTGGGACTCCATCTTGGGCCCGCACAACGAAGGATTTAAGTGGCGCTTTAGCCTGCGGTTGAGGGGGTGGGGCAGGGAGGGGGATGGGGTTCTGATAAGGATGTTGGTGGTGATGAGAGGTTCTGTGGTTTGAGTCGTGGTGGCTCCCTTCTGATGGTTTGGAATAGTTGTAGCTGTCGTATTTTTTGTGTTGAGGGTGCTGTTGTTGGTGGTGGGGGGAGCGATGGTGGAAAGAGGTTTGTTGATGTGGGTATGAGTACTTTATTTGGTTGTGGGTAATTGAATGCTGATTCCATTGAGACTTGTGATGAACATATTGCGCATCGGTTAGACGATGATGACATCGTTGGTGGTCACTCTTACGCTCCACCGAGCTAGAAGGAGGACCCCCTCTGTGGGCCCATCCTCTTGCCGATGTGCTGTAATGGTGTTGGCGATGATGACCATAATCATGGCTCACCCGTTGCTTGTGTGCATATTGTGCACGCATGGAGTGATGATCGGGTCTGAGCGTCCGAACTTCATCCTCTGCCATAGGATTTTATGGGTTCAGGGGTGGGGGTGGAGGGAGTGTAGCAGCAGCAGGAACAGGTTCTGGTAGGGTTGCAGAGGTGGTCGGGGGGTAAAACTGCAGTCACAGTGATTTTGGTGGTGAGTTGAAAAAGAGGGAAGGGGGGGGGGGGGGGGGGGTAACAGCTCGAGGGGGGAAGGGGTGAGGACTACTCTGTTGGTGGGGGACCTCCACTGTAGGCTCACATCCACACAGTTCAAGTAAGGTGAGCTTCATGATTAGAGAGACTCTTTTCAGGAAAACTTTCTAAGGGAACTTTGATTTTGTTGCAGGTCAAGTGCCGGGGGGGGGGGGGGGGGGGGGGGGGGGGGGGGGGAGGGAGTTGTTGGCAATATATAAGATTGTCCTGAACTACAAACCTTTCATTGTTTTATGATCAGTTTCAATCTTTCAAGTGGATCGATCTCCTATATCTTCATTCATTGGTTAGTATATCTTTAGGCAAATACATTATATAGGAAAAATATTTTTCATTTTGTACTATATATTGGCCTATACAGACTCGAAGTTGGTAAATGAAAAACTTTAAATTCTTTATGATAAATTTTATTTAATTTCTTAGGTAACCAATGCTGATAACATTTTCAATATGAAAGCAGAAGAATGAAAGATTTTTCAATCCTGTATGATTAGTTTCAATTTTAGTCAACCCAATGTACATCTTGTATCACTATTGTATATATCTTTAAAGCAAATACATTTTATAAATATAATTTTTTAGTTAAACTATTGATTAATGATACCGAAAATCAACCTGACAGAATTTTTTAAAAAAAAACTTTCACTGTTTTATGATAATTAGTTTCAATCTTTGAAATGATCTCCGATATTTTCTGAATTTGAAAGTATATATCTTTAAACAAATTTAGTATATTGGAAAAGATATATTTTATTAGTTAAATTAATTTTTTGATTGTTAAACGGTGGGTAAAATCCCCGCGTTTCATTAAAGAGAATTTAACAAAATATACAACAAAAAATAAGACTTATGAAGTTCAGATCCCAACAGACTGGGTTCTGGAACTCATACACCCCAACCAATAAATAAAAAATACAGCGAAATCTAGTCCTACTGATCGGCCGTCCCCGTCAGAACAAATTTCTCGTGCCAATTTGGGCTCATTCTCTCACTCAGTCCATCGCTTGCACACCGTTTATCCTCTCCAACTATCGTACGCTCTCCCTCGTCGCCCCCAGCAGTTTTCCAAATGACAAGTGTAAGCACCATATGAGAGACACCGCAGGCACTCCACCAATCTGACAACTCCATGTCAAAGATTGAGTCATCATTCTCATCCCCTCACTTCACCCTCGATGACTCTCACCGCAACCTCGCAACGAGTGTAGATGTCGCACCTGAATCCTGCGAGCCCTCTGACCTGAAAGAAACCAAAGGCACCCCTCACTTTGACCAACCATGGTCAAAGTAGAGCCCAAACTATAAATTTGCCTGACACCAGACATCCACACCCACTCGGGCACATTTCACTGCTAATTGTAAATCGGTTGTAATTTGGATCTTAGGGACGAGTTTGGATCTTAGGAGCTCCTTAACTCGAATTTCAACAATCGACTTGAAATTCAACTCTCCCCCCTACTACATCACTTCCCAGATCAAAATCGAATTTCAAAATCAATTTAGAAATTCGAAAATCTCCTTACTCCAACTCTCTTCCCCGACGTCCCCCACGTGCCTCCACGGCAGTCCTAACTACCCCAAGTTCGCCGAACGCACCCAGCGCCGTTGCTTGACAGCACTTCCGCTGTAAGCCCCGACGCAACCAACTCGAGCTCCTACTGTGTGTGCGTCGCTATCCCCGATGCCGCCAACGCAAGTCAGAGACTCCCACAACCAATACCACGAACAACCCTTACCAATTCAGAGAACGATTCCCTCCAGCGTTCGGATTCTACCAACCCTGGTCCGCTGCCCTGGTCCAACGACCACCTATGACTGCCACCCCTAACCACCAGATAACCGCCAACCCCAAGGATCACTGACGTACTCCGGTGCCCTGGCCCTGGTCGCGCTCAATGAACAACTCCGCCAACCTGGTAACCCTGCCCTGGATGGGCGCCCTCGTCGAGCCCCAATCGATCTCCAAACGAATCATCGATCGCCGTGGCCCAATCCACCCGGTAACCCTGCCCTGGTCGTGCCAACCCTAGGCACCCTCGACGAGCCCCAAACGATCTCGATCCCACCTCGTGGGAGAAGGCCAGATTCGGCGAACCACCTCGGCGTCAACTACATGGGTTTGGAGAGAAAAAAAGGATGAATGGAGATGGTGAGATCTAGAATAGAGAAGAAGAGGGGACGTAAGGAGCTTCAGCGCGGGGGGGGGGGGGGGGGGGGGGGGGGGGTGGGGGGCAGCCCAAGTCGCCGCCCCCCAAATCAGATCTAGGTTAGGGTTTTTTTTTTGTTGGGTTTTAGGGAGACTTCTCTCTCTAGAAATTCTAGAGAGAGAAGTTGTTTTTTGTTTTTTCCTCCCTTCTTCTTTTATGTTTTTATTCGATAAATTATTGACCGTTAAAATTAAAGACCGGAATAGAAAGAATGAAAATTCCTTTATGATAACTTTTCTCCGACCGCTTGTGTTGTTGGTAGTATATTTATATAATAAAACTATCAAGTGGCTCTCCTTCAATTACCCTAAAATCAAAGACTCAGATCTAACATCACAAAACACATTTTTCTCCCAAAAGTTTCCCCCCAAAACTCAAATTCAATCCCCCCCCACACACACACAAAACATATATATATATATATATATATATATATATATATATATATATATATATATATGGAAAATGGACTTATATCCCAATTTATAATTACTTTCATTAGGAAACATGCACTTTTATTTACAACTAATTATTGTCATATTATTCAAACTTCAGCTACATAATTGTTAATTTACTGTTTACAAGGCTTTTCATATGCTGTATCGTTTTAAAGATGTGCCAACGGGAAAATCTATTAATTAATACATTATATACAATAATATACAATATTTGTGTTTCAAATATTGCTCCAAAAACAACATCTTTCATCTCGTTCCACGTGACAATACTCCCGGAGGGTAGATAATTGAGTCATTCCTTAGTCGAATCCTTCAAAGAAAACGGAAAGACTCTTATTTTAATTTGCTCTTCAGTCACTTCGGTGTGTTTTATACTCGTGCATACCACATGAAGCTCCTTTAAATGCTTGTGAGGATCTTCACCTGCAAGGGCATGAAAAGTGGGCAAGAGATGTATTAGTCCAGATTTTAATTCAAAAGTAGTAGTAGCATCTAAAGTAGGAAACGTTATGCATAAAGGTGGTTGATTCAAATCATGGGGTGGCAAGCTCTTTCAAAGTTCAGATTAGAATTGCTAGCAAATAGGGAATCAATAGCCAGAGTATTCTCTTTAGAATTTCTTCGAGCTTCCCTCCTTAACCTGCACGAAGTTCTCTCATTGGCGTTATATATCTTTAAGCAAATACACAAATAGATTCTTTTAGCTGAACAATTGACGGTTAATATCACTGACTTGAAGGTGTTAGAGGGAAAACCTCTCAGTTTTTTATGATAAATTTCAATCTTAGGTATCTATTGTCATTGGTTACTATATCTTTAAGCAAATACATGGTATACCGAAAATAAATTTCTTAAGTTAAACTATTGACCAAAAACATTGTAAATTTGAGGGTGAGAGGATGAAAAACCATCCAGTCCTTCATGATGAAATTCAGTCTTTCAACCTCAATCTACAATATTTGTGTCATTGGTAGTATATTTTAAAGCAAATACAATGTACACAAATAGGTTATACCTTCAGCTGAACAATTGACAGGTAATATCAAAGACTTGAAGGTGTTAGAATGAAAACTTCTCAGTTCTTTATGATAAGTTTCAATCTTTCAACTCCAAGCTTTGATATCTTGTGTCATAGATCAGTATATTAACCAAAACATATTGACCGAGAACATTGAAGATTTGAAGGTGAATAAATGAAAACCTTTCAATCCTTTATGATAAGTTTCAATCGTTCAACCCCAATCTCCAATATTTATTGTCATTGGTAGTAGTATATCTCTAAACAAATACATTACATTCCACATCATATGTTCTACTTATGACAAGTTTCATTTAATTTATTATTGTGTTCAAAGAAACATTTATCTAAACTGCCTTTTTTTATTGTTGTTTAGATTGTATATAGACCCAAAAAAAGGTCGAACTTAAAAAAACATTGTCAGAGATGAAGTTGAAAGAAACTTTTGAATCTGTTATGATGGGAGTCTTTCAATCTCAATCTACAATAGCTTGTGTAATTACTAGTATATATTTCTTTAATCAAATGCATTATGTTGCCACTTCTTTTTTTAATGACAGGTTTCTTTATTTGACCACCTATGCATTTAATTACTGTTGTAAGATAAAATTATTTTGAAAGAAATAATTAATTTTTTCATTGTCATTGAAATTATATAGATAAAAAACTGATTCTATATAGAAAAAAAAATACATTAAACTACTTTTTTAAATATACAAGAAGTTGAAAGAATGGAAGCCTCATATATGATAAGTATCAATCTTCTAAAATATCATGTGTTATTGCCAACATATCTTTAAAAATGTACATTTTATGACTATATATACAGAAATATCAATTAAGAAGAACCCCAGATCCGGAGAAGGAGAAATGATACTGAAAATGGAGACTAGGAACGATGAAGAGGGGGATGGATGATTAGGATTGTGGAATTATAGTGTCTACTTTATGTGAAGTGGTGCCTCTTCTGTTTATATACATAGAGGTTTCCTCATTCATTCAGTTATCAAAACTACCCCATCAGTTTGGTTATGATAACTGCCCTATTCAAGATAGTTATAGGGCCTCCCATATTCATGCAGTTATCTGTGTCTTTGTTCCTATACAACGAGTCCTCCTTTGGATCTCTAGGGCAGAACTTTAGTCTAGAGTTCACTGCCCCATTTTTTTGCTGTTGATTGTTCTGTATATTCAAACCATCCATTATCCGAACATGTATATTCAAACCACCCCTATATTCAAACCACCCATTATCCAAACATTTATTGCGGCTTGCCATATGTTCCAATAATAATAATAATATAATCAGGGATGGATCCAGGATTGAAAAGTGAGAGGAGCTTGTAAAAGAAATTTGCACAAGATAACATTCAAAATATATGTAAAATTGTTATAGATACTAGAGAGGTATACTAAAATTTCCACCATCTCAAAATTTATATTCTTGAGTCATTTTAGTTGCACCCGGCGATATTTGAATGAGTAAAATTTATTAATAATTACATCAAAATCAATGTCTTCAACAAAATCTCTTTTAATAAAGATTGTCAAACAATCTGTAAGAATATCATCTTCTATCTTGTTTCGAATTGGGGTTTTAACATGTTTCATAGCGGAAAATGCACGCTCTGTTGTTGCCGTTGAAACATGAAGAGTCGACACCAAGCGAATGAGTCTATCAATCAAAAAATAGATCGCTGAATTTTTTTGGTTTCCACCAACTATCGAAATAATTTAGAAAGAGAAGACATGTTCTGAAAGAAAGGATGACGAATTACATCGACCTCATAATATTGAAACTCCACTCTCAAAGCAAACAACTTAACTGTGGTGAAATCTTCAGCATATAAATTATCTGCAAGAGTACAAATTTCACCTATCTTGAATTATTAAACTCGTCAATAGGATTCAAAGACGAACTGAGAATAAGTAGTTCAATTGTTGGTTCGGAAAACCTGCTACACAACTCTATAATCTAAAAATCTATTGCTGCATTGAAGGTATCAATATGATAATAATATTGAAATGTAATATCACCTTATTGTTGACAAGAGTGACCAGTACCATGTATGTAAGGAGCATTCATATCAGATATTAAAATACCATGTTTCTCACAAAATGAAATCAGATCCCAAATAAAAGTCTTACAACCATTTTCTCATAACTTTTGAAGAACTGCATTTGTTGATGAGACTAAATCCATAGCATTTAGGATGTCTAAAAATTTGTGCTGCAATTCTAAACAAAGCCTGTTGGTGATACCCATAACTTTAAACATAAAAAACAAGATAAAACAAAATTCAAATAACCTTAGCATCTTAAATAGGCCTTAAAATTTGGGCCCATGTGGGGGCATCTATTGACATTTAAATGAAGTGTTAGGATGAGCTCCAACTTCAAACGACCATAACTTTTTATTCGGTTATCCGTTTTACCGCCGCGAGGTGTCAAAACGAGTGCGACGAAGAAAAGCATCTGGGGGAAAACAACTTCTATGTTTCCCATTTTGCCGACACTTCGTTGCCTCAGAATCTCAATTTAAAATCGTTTGGCATTTCAAAACATAAGTTTTATATCTTTCAAGGCGAAAAACAAATTTCCCAAAAATACCCACTTTCCAAAAAATTGAATATGGAAAGCCCATACTTATTGGGTGGAGCTGAAAATAATATTAAGGGGGGTGTAGCATATAACCCCCCCTAATATTCCTAAAAATATTTATGAATTTTCCCCCAAAATGATCCATTTTTTGATTTACCAAATTGAACGAGATAGCGAGTCCAGTTTAATTGACCTCAATATCTCGGATAGCGAGTGTAGGTCTATACATTTCAGGTAGAAATTGCATGTTCAAAATTTCTCTGAAAAATAAGTACAACTACACTCGCTATAGCGAGGTCAGTTGAACTAGCTGGACTCGCTATGTGAGATAGCGAGTTTAGTTATACATTTTAGATAGAAATTGCATGTTCAAAATTTCTCTGAAAAAATGAGTACAACTACACTTGCTATCTGAGATAGCGAGTTCATTTGAACTAGACACACTACCTGAGATAACGAGTGTAGTTGTATACATTTTATATACAAAATTTTTTTGAAAAAATGAGTACAACTACACTCGCTATGTGAGACAACGAGTCTAGTTCAAATGAACTCTCTATCTTAGATAGCAAGTGTAGTTGTATATACATTTCAGGTAGAACTTGCACGCTCAATTTTTTTGGGAAAAATGAGTACAACTACACACGCTATCTGAGATAGCGGGTCGAGTTCAACCGAGTACCAACTTTTCCAGAGATTTGGTTTTACAAATTTAAAAAAAAACTACAAACCAAACTTCCTATTTCCAACAGCGAGTCTGTCTTTAGACTTTTGTAACTTTACGAGATTTCTCCAAGTGTTGGAGAAAGCAATAGAACTACACTCGGTGTATAACTCCCACTTAAAAATGAATGGTTGAGTGTTTACAAATGACAACCATAACTCTCCCATTCTCTATAACTAGTAATTTACACGTGCAATGCATGTCTTAATAAATATAGTTTTTTTAAATTAAAAATTTAGACGTAGTCTGGATTTGAACCTAAGACTTCATTTATAATAGTTATGCACGTGTGTTGCACACTTGTACGCCTTGGTAGATTTACAAATGACACTAAGGCATTCTCCCATTATAATTAATATTATTAGAGATCTCTAATCTCTAATCTCTAATCTCTAATCTCTTAATATTATAATGGGATAATGTCTTATTGTCAATCTATTAACGTGTGCAACGCACGTATATAATTAATATGAACGAGGTCTCGGGTTTGAGTCCGAACGATCCCCGAGTTTTTACTTAAAAAACAGAAAAAATTATTTACACGTGCATAACACGTGTAAATTACTAGTAATATTATATTTGATATTAGAGATTAGAGATAATATATTAGAAGTCACTCACGATTGTGCTTTGTCTACTGTGCAAAATTAGATATGTTGTCCTTAAATAACTTATATTTCATTAACTCTATTCGACAAATCAAACTACTCTACTGTTGGAAGCCTGTGACCTTTTCTTCGGATTTTCTTCGGATTTTCTTCTTGCTTCTTTATATGGCTAAAAATGGGATTAAA
Organism: Hemerocallis citrina; assembly: GCA_017893485.1. Classification (NCBI taxonomy): domain Eukaryota; kingdom Viridiplantae; phylum Streptophyta; class Magnoliopsida; order Asparagales; family Asphodelaceae; genus Hemerocallis; species Hemerocallis citrina. Next base: position 81,325,951 of record CM030362.1, read on the forward strand.
TTGGGACCGTTCAAATCGGACACGAATCTTAAAGCTCAGGGGTAAAATGGTAATTTCACCTACAAACGGATCTGAAATGGGAACTGGGTCTTTCTTCAAAGCCCAATAACCCATAAACGGATCTGTCTTATCGGATACGGGTCCCAACCCGTTACAAACCAGTTCAAAAGGATAAAGAAGAATTTAGATTCATAATTATCCCTAAGAAATGATCTTAACCGCTTCTATCCATTCACACCGAGAAGTAGATATATGTTCTTATCTCGAAACGGATCCCTAAGGAGACTATAAAAACCCCTCTCCCCCTACCATAACAAGGTAATCAATACTTTTCCAATTAAAGCTCTTTTATAATCATTCAGATTACTGACAAGAGCGTCGGAGGGTGCATCACCGGGATCCACCCCGGTGTTTCGCACTTTTTGCAGGTCAACGGCAGCGACAAGAAACCATTCAACACATTGGTGAAGATTAACAGGTCAACAGGTTTGCAGTATTGTTTTTTACAAGAATCCACAAATTCATGTGTTTGCTCCCACACCAAAATCAGCAGCAACAGATTGGCACCGTCTGTGGGAAACGAAAAAGCAACCCGACCTAACTTCATCAGCAAGACTAGTTTCAAGCCATGCATCCAAAACAGAAGGGGAAGGCAGCGGTCTCCAGCCAAAGAACCACTTCTCTTCCTCCTCCCCCTCCTCCAGCTTAAGGTGCTCCTCAACAGGCCCCTCCAAGGTCTCGGAGGGCTGCCCAGGGGGGCTCCCATCGGAGTCGTCCTAAGCAATATCCTCCTCATGACCATGTCGCGGGTCTCAATCCTTCAGTTGAATCTATGGCTTCTCAAAGCCCTCCTGAGCGGGATCTTCGTCAAGTGATCGTCGACCGCCAAAAGGGGGTCGACCTCCGAACTCGCCTGAATGGATAGCGAGCCCTTGGGGGAGTCCATCAACCTGAGCACCCAGGGGTCTCAAGAGTCCGGACCCCTCACCGACCGAGGACCAGAAGATCCCCTCCCCCGAGGAGGCGAAGAGAGTCCCCGCAGCATCATCGGTAGAGAACTCATTCTCCAGTAGGCCGAGCCACACATAGGGACTGCCAAGCTGGAGAGGCACCAGTCATAAGGGCGGAGCTCCAAGATTTTCAAGAGGCCGTTCTGCGGGCCCTTAACGTCGCTCCCAACCACGAGCAACGGGCACCTAGTCCTAAACCTGCCCCAAGCCGCCTTCACACTCCCAGTCCTCGTCTATCTCTAAGCTACCATCGTCGCAGCTCCAGTCCACCCTCGTACGAAGATGAGTCCCCGGGCTCGGCAAGATATGATCGAAGAGAAGACTCGGTCTACCGCCGTCTCCACGAGATTGAAAGGCGCTTCGGCCGGATTGACAGGGAAGAAGAGCAACGGGCGATAAACCTCCGCCTGAGCAGGCCTCCATTCTCCCGCACCATCATGGAGGCTCCCGTCCCAAAAAACTTCATGCCACCTCACTTCGAGTCGTATACCGGGGAGTCGTACCCCGCGGATCACATATAGAGTTTCAAAACTGTCATGATGATCCACCATGCTTCAGACGCCCTCCTCTGCAAGATCTTCCCTGCCACGCTGAAGGGGCCTGCGAGAGAATGGTACTCTCGACTCGCCCCGGCCTCTATCTTCTCATTCGATCAGTTCGAATGGCTCTTCCTTACTCATTTCGTGAGTAGCCGCCAAGCCGAAAAAACAAGTGTATCTCTGGTGACCCTTAACCAAAGAAAGGGTGAACGCCTAAGGGATTACGTTCAATGCTTCACCGCCGAAGTCCTGTCCATTCCCTCCCTTAACCAATTAGTAGCCTCTGCCGCATTCGAGTGCAACATCACTAATGCTCGTCTCAAGGTGTCCCTTGCCAAGAAGCCTCCTCGGGACTTCTCAGAACTTCTACTTAGGGTGGAGAAGTACATACAAGTGGAAGAGGCTTTCAACCCCCCTACTCTTGATGAATCATCTTTCGGGAACAAACGGAAGAATGCGAGCGAAGAGGGGTCCCAAAAATTCCAGAGGGATGGCAATGGACAGCACCGCCCGACTCCTCATTTTGAGAATTTCACCCCCTACTAATATAGCAGAAGTTCTTATGGAGGTGGACAAGGAAGGGCTACTCCGTACTCCCCCTAGAATGAATACCCCTGGCAAGAAGAGGAACAAGGATAAGTGGTGTCGCTTTCACAGGGACCACCGCCACGACACGAATGATTGTCGGGCTCTCAAGGAGGAGATCGAAGAACTCATACAGTGGGGACACCTGACAAAGTTCGTCCAAAAAGATGGGGCCGAGCTTCCCCCCTGAGTAGCCTACAAACGAACAGAGAGGCCCGCCAAGCTTCAAGACTCAGAACCTGGGGCCGTCTTCCACCTCATCCAAGGAGGTCCAATGGAGGGAGAACCTAGCTCCTCCCAAGAGGCCTTCACCTTATCGTAGAAGTAGGATCTTGGTTTTCAATAAGGCCGATGCTTGTAACCCGGTCAATAGCATGTAATAATGGCTCGCCCTATTGAAGTGACCACTTAGTTTATCTCAATAAAATTTAACATTTTTTCATTGAAAATTATTGCTCTTGCTTCTTCTCTATCTCTCCGAGTCACATCTACGACTCGTTAAATGGTGAGTTCAGAGTCCAGCTTCTCCTACATGGCTCTCCCATAACTTACTAAGCTCAAAAAACGAGTTTGGAGTCCAACACTTGGTTCGACGTTGCTTTAGCAGCTTGCAAACAAGCAAGGACGGGGTAGCTCACCATTCGGAATTGCTCCTACAACTCATTAACCCCCTCTAACAACGAGTTTGGAGTCCAACACTTGGCTCGACTCCGCTTTGACTACTTGCTCATAAGCGAGTAAGAAGTGGTTCACCATTCGGAACTGCTCCCACAACCGTTGATTCTATCTTTTAAACGACGAGTTTAGAGTCCAACACTTGGCTCGACTCCGCTTCGACTACTTGCTCATAAGCGAGTAAGAAGTGGTTCGCCATTTGGAACTGCTCCCACAACCGTTGATCCTCTCTTTTAAACGACGAGTTCGGAGTCCAACACTTGGCTCGACTCTGCTTCGACTACTTGCTCATAAGCGAGTAAGAAGTGCTTCGTCATTTGGAACTGCTCCCACAACCGTTGATTCTCTCACTTAAACAACAAGTTCGGAGCTCAACTCTCTCCTAGAGTTGCTCCTCAAACTTATCTCTCAAATGGCTCTCTCCTAGAGCCAAGCCCTTCGTTCCACTCGCCTCCCGAGCGGGCCTCTTCTAAGCGAGTTCGGAGCTCAAAACTCTTTCCTAGATTTGCTCCTCAAACTCGTCTCCCAAATGGCTCTCTCCTAGAGCCAAGCTCTTCGCTCCGCTCGCCTCCAAAGCGGACCTCTTCTCGATGAGTTCGGGGATCAAAACTCCCCTCTAGAGTTGCTCCTCAAACTCGTCTCCCAAATGACTCTCTCCTAGAGCCAAGCTCTTCGCTCCGCTCGCCTCCAAAGCGGATCTCTTCTCGACGAGTTCGGAGCTCAAAACTCTCCCCTAGAGTTGCTCCTCAAACTCGTCTCCCAAATGGCTCTCTCATAGAGCAAAGCTCTTCACTCGCTCGCCTCCAAAGCTGTAATACCCCGTAATTTCTAATATATAAATATATATATGATTTGAATATATATTGAATTTGGGGGTTGTCCTATAGAAATGTTCTATAGGAGGATTTATACAATCCGGTTATAAAGGGAAATGTATGGCCCACCGGATTGTATGTTGTTGTTGTGGATGGATTTGTTAAGGTATGGATGCTGATGTCATCCAGAAAAGATTGATTGGGATTTGATTCTGGAAATGAATATTTGAGATATGGTCTTGGATTTGGTACTTGAAGTACACGGTTTGGAATTTTGAGGGGATATTTGGAATAATAGTCCCATATCGGGAATATACAAAAAATAGTTTGAGTATAAATATAATTGCCTATGATTAAGAGTCACCTAATTGGTTAACCACCTTTTGAGAGGCAGTCTGTGGTGGGCAGTTGTACTACATAGTATCTAATTTGTCTTTTAAAAAATAATAAAATTGTCTGAGTATTGGAGCGGGGCGTTACAAATGGTATCAGAGCCGACTTTCGACACCGGATGTGGAAGAGGGCCTCAGTATGATCCGCGGTGTTGAGAGTCATTTATCTCCGGGGTCGGGTATATTCTGCGGTATTGAGAGTCATTTATCTCCGGGATCGGGTATGATCTGCGGTGTTGAGAGTGATTGATAGCCGGGTATCCGATCTGCGGTATTGAGAGTGATTGATCTCCGGGATCGAGGACGACGCTACATCGGCTAGAAAGGCGGATCCTACACTAGATGTATGTCCCGTACTCAGCGAGGATGCTGATTTCTAAGGTGAGGTGTATGCAATACTCCATAATTTCTAATATATAAATATATATATGATTTGAATATATATTGAATTTGGGGGTTGTCCTATAGAAATGTTCTATAGGAGGATTTATACAATCCGGTTATGAAGGGAAATGTATGGCCCACCGGATTGTATGCTGTTGTTGTGGATGGATTTGTTAAGGTATGGATGCTGATATCATCCAGAAAAGATTGATTGGGATTTGATTCTGGAATTGAATATTTGAGATATGGTCTTGGATTTGGTACTTGAAGTACACGGTTTGGAATTGTGAGGGGATATTTGGAATAATAGTCCCATATCGGGAATATACAAAAAATGGTTTGAGTATAAATATAATTGCCTATGATCAAGAGTCACCTAATTGGTTAACCACCTTTTGAGAGACAGCCTGTGGTGGGTAGTTGTACTACATAGTATCTAATTTGTTTTCTAAAAATAATTAAAATTGTCTGAGTATTGGGGCGGGGCGTTACAAAAGCGGACCTCTTCTCGACGAGTTCAGAGCTCAAAACCCCCCCTAAAGTTGTTCCTCAAACTCGTCTCCCAAATGGCTCTCTCCTAGAGCCCAGCTCTTCGCTCCGCTCGCCTCCAAAGCGGACCTCTTCTCGATGAGTTCGGAGCTCAAAACTCCCCCCTAGAGTTGCTCTCCAAACTCGTCTCCCAAATGGCTCTCTCCTAGAGCCAAGCTCTTCGCTCCGCTCACCTCCAAAGCGGACCTCTTCTCGACGAGTTCGGATCTCAAAACTCTCCCCTAGAGTTGCTCTTCAAACTCGTCTCCTAAATGGCTCTCTCCTAGAGCCAAGCTCTTCGCTCCGCTCGCCTCCAAAGCGGACCTCTTCTCGATGAGTTCGGAGCTCAAAACTCTCCCCTAGAGTTGCTCCTCAAACTCGTCTCCCAAATGGCTCTTTTCTAGAGCCAAGCTCTTCGCTCCGCTCGCCTCCAAAGCGGACCTCTTCTCGACCAGTTCGGAGCTCAAAACTCTCTCCTAGAGTTGCTCCTCAAACTCGTCTCCCAAATGGCTCTCTCCTAGAGCCAAGCTCTTTACTCCGCTCACCTCCAAAGCGGACCTCTTCTCGACCAGTTCGGAGCTCAAAACTCCCCCCTTGAGTTGCTCCTTAAACTCGTCTCCCAAATGGCTCTCTCCTAGAGCCAAGCTCTTCGCTCCGCTCGCCTCCAAAGCAAACCTCTTCTCAACGAGTTCGGAGCTCAAAACTCTCCCCTAGAGTTGCTCCTTAAACTCGTCTCTCAAATGGATCTCTCCTAGAGCCAAGCTATTCTAAGCGAGTTCGGAGCACAACTTTCTCCTAGAGTTGCTCTTTAAACTTGTCTCCCAAACGGCCCTCTCCTAGAGCCAAGCCCTTCGTCCCACTCGCCTCCCGAGTGGGCATCTTCTAAGAGAGTTCGAAGCTCAAAACTCTCCCCTAGAGTTGCTCCTTACACTCACCTCCAAGAATGGATCTTCCCATGGCTCTTACGAGGATCTTCCTAGCCCATCTTCTTCACCCCTAGGAGTGGAGCTCCTCTTCGAAGATTCTGAAGACCAAAACAGTCCTTAAGACAAAAATATTGTGGGATTATTTTGACCATGAAGAAGGGTGATTCTTCAACCCATTTCTGAAGAAAACTTGTAGACCTCCGAGTTAGCTTCGAAACGAGGGGTCGCACGCCCCGATCGGACCTCCGTAGCACCGGAAAAGTGGATCGCAACACAGCTACGCCGAGCTACCGAGGTGTCCATTCGGGGAAAGATGCCCCCGAGCCACAGCGTCGAGCTACCGAGCTACAACGCCGAGCTACCGAGGCACCGACCTCCGTATTGGGAAAAAACACCTCCGAGCTCCTTGGTCCCTCAGATTGTCCAGATGTTCGCGCCAATGGCTGATGGATGGGTCAGATTTCGCCACGTGTCCACAAAACGACAAAATTACGTTTTCTCGTGATCCACGCCTTTGTGCCTCGTGATTCGCGCCATGATCGTGATCAACCGTCTATATGGAGCCACGTAGCTCTGATCTGAAATCTGAGCTACTGAGCTACCGAGCTGCAAAATGGCAAAAAATTCTGCCTCAAAATCTGTGCTCAAATCAAGATCGACAGATGAGATTCACCAATCAAACAAACAAACAAAAGGGAAGATTAAAGGAGATAACGGGTTAACAGGTCGGACCTGTTAAGGACCAAACCCGAACCACCCATTACCCTACTTCTCCTCTTCCAGCTTTCCCGCCAAAATGAGAAAATAGAGACCCACTCCTCTCCTCTTCTACACTGAGCGCCAAGACCCCATGGCCGAGCTCGAGCTCATTTTCGTTCGTCGCTCTCCTGCCTCGTCGAGCTCCCCACGTCGCCGTGCTCACCTCTCTCCACATCGAAGCTCCCTCTCCATGTCGAGCTCGCCAATCCACAGGGCTCACAAGCTTCGAGTCCCCTTCTTCGTCGACCTCCACAATGCTGAACACATTACTGCCGAGCTCTAACCCCATCAACGAGCTCCGAGCTCCCTCGTCGACCTCCACTTCGTGAGCGCCAATTGCCGAGCTCGCCATCCAACCTCCTCGCTGATGCCGAGCTCGAGCCATCCCCTCGCTAAGCTCCTCGTCGAGCTTCAATTTCACCCCTTTGCGGCTCCCTTCGCCGAACCCAAGCCAGAGCTTCATCATCAAGCTTCAAGCACCTCTCCTCCTCCAACAATGCTCTGAGCTCCGCCAACGAGCTCCTCCTTCATCAGTCAAGCTCCACTATCTTCGACCTCGTCGAGCTCCCCATGCCAAGCCGGAGCTCCACTCCCCCCTTCGATGAGCTCTTCTCCAATACCGACGCAAACTTCTCTCTTCATTGAGGTGGCGCCGAAGGAAAGAGAGAGACGCAGAAGAAGGAAACAGAGCGTGAGAAAGAAAGAAAGAAAGAAAGAAAGAAAGAAAGAAAGAAAAGAAAAAACAAAAAAAAACCTGCCACGTGGTGGTCAACGTCAGCGTTGACCGTGCCACGTGGCTTCACCTGGTGCGTCGGTGTCGGTGCCGAGCTACCGGGGCACCGAACTCGTAATGTGGAGAAAAATGCTGCCGAGCCACACGATCCGTCAGATCATCTCAAAATTCGCGCCACGGCACGATCGACGTCCAGAAACGGGCCACGTGTTCAGAGAATGATCCGCTTTGCGATGCACGCCATCTGATCATGATCAAGGCCCCGAAACGCACCACGTGTCCAGGTAATATTTAATTAATTTATTTATTTATTTAGTTGAATTAATTATTTTAAAAAATTCGAAAAATTAATTTAAAATCGAAAAAATTAATTAAAAAATTCTAAAAATAATTATTAATTCGGAAAATTATTTTAAATTTCTGAAAATAATAATTATTAAATTAGAATAATTAGATAATTAATTATTTAATTCGGAAAATGAATAAAAAATTCAAAAAAAGAGGAAAAATTCAGAAAAATCTGGAAAAATTAAAAAAAATCCAGAAAATTCTGAAGATATTTTTGGGCATTTTAAAAGATCAGAATAACACCGTTATACCTCGAGCAAGATCTGAACTCCCTTAAGAACACCGATAAAATCTCGTACGCCATTAGAACAATAAGACTACTCCTCAAAGACTGTAGAACTCAGTCTTCAGGAGTGGGGGGACTCGTGATATGGCTAAAAAATGGGATTAAATCGGGATCGTTCAAATCGGACACAAATCTTAAAGCTCAGGGGTAAAACGGTAATTTCACCTACAAACGAGTCTGAAATGGGAACTGGATCTTTCTTCAAAGTCCAATAACCAATAAATGGATCTGACTTGCTGGGTACGGGTCCCAACCCATTACAAACCAGTTCGGAAGGATAAAGAAGAATTCAGATTCATAATTATCCCTAAGAAGTAATCTTAACCGCTTCTATCCATTCACACCGGGAAGTAAAGATATATTCTTATCTCGAAACGGATCCCAAAGGCGACTACAAAAACCCCTCTCCCCCACCATAACAAGGTAATCAATACTTTTCCAATTAAAGCTCTTTTATAATCATTCAGATTACTGATAAGAGCGTGGTGCATCGCCGGGATCGATCCCGGTGTTTCGCACTTTTTGCAGGTCAACGGTAGCGGCAATAAACCAGTCAACACATTAGTGAAGGTCAACAGGTCAACAGGTTTGCTTTTTTTTTTTTTTTCAAGAATCCATAAATTCATCTGTTTGCTCCCACATCAAAATCAGCAGCAATACTTCTGTAATAGCCCCCCATCCAGATTCTTGAATACTAGTTTTCCTCAAGGATAGTCTGCAAGTGTTTGAATTTATGTTTCATAAGTACAGGTCAATTTTTTTACGGGGCTTAGGTCTAGGCTTACCATGCCCACTCATACTGTCTCCTTATCTGCAAGTTCTGGTTATTTAGGTCGGAAACAGGACATTTATCTAGGTGAACGGTGAGTTGGGTTCTTTATAATGAACTTGTCATTCTTATAATTTAGTGTGTCGATCAGTAATTACATCTTTTTTTGTTCCCCTGTTACGAAGGACAAACAATCAGTTAGCACCTGGTAACAGTCCAAATATGGTACTCCAGTAGAAGGAATGGATCACAAACAACGAGCGGTTTGTGCTCAAGATGGTTGTTTAAGTGATTTTATGTAGATTTCATCACTGTTTTAAATTTTGGTCGATAGACTCAACACGGCCAAAATTTTGGCTGAAATTTCATTTCAGCTAGCTTGTCGATACGAAACCACAGATTTTATAATCCATATCGTTTTGGACCGAAATGTATAGATATCGGCTGAAATAGCCAAAATATCGGTCGAAATAACCGAAATATCGGCCGAAATGTCGGCTAAAATAGACACTAATGTTATTGTGAATGTATAACTTTTTTTTGCTTTACTTTTTTTGCATATAAATCAAAATAGACAATAATGTTTTGTTTTATTGTGAATGTTATCGCCGCGGTCGGTCGACTGTCCAACACGACCGGTCGACCATCATCCTCTCAGCCAAACCCAGTGCAATTGTGGTCGGGTGTGCGGTTGATCGCAACTATGCCTGCACTATTGCTGCTCTGTTTTCTTATACTCTCTTTGACGCTTCGACCTCCGTGCTTCATCTTACATTTTTCTAATCTGAACCACGAGTATTCAAGACACATTCCTAACAAACTCTACATTGAAACTCGGCAACCTGAAGCTCTGATACCAGTTATTGGGATTGGGGCGTCAACAAATACCTCTGGTCGCAGCAGAACTAATTAGAGCAATGAGAAAGACAAAAAGATGAGATGAATCAATTAAACAAGTAAGTAGATCCACCAATCCAAACACAAATACAACGAGGATTTATCCCGGTTAGTTTTTGCTTAATCCGGGGGGAAATATATGGAGATCTGATATTCAAATAGAAGAGATTACAAGGAGTTACTGATTCACTCAGCATACACCCTTCTAGAAGTTGAACAATGATAACGGCTCACCGTTGATATGAGTTGCTTGCCCTAAAATTCACATCTACTGCTATATTTATAGTCCCCAAGTAAACCATAAAAGATAAATACAAATACAGCTTATTGGACCTTAAACCCGAAAGCCCAAATAACATACAGTCACTGTTGGTCAACCGCACCAGGTCTCGCCAACATCCGAAGCATGATCGGTCGACTGCACGGTCGACTGTCCCGCTCTCTGTTGAACCTTGTACACTCGAAGAATGCTCAGCAGCCCGGGTCAGTCGAACGCAACCCTCCAGCTGCACTTTTTCTAGCTGCTATTGCATTTTCTTGCTGTCTTCGTCTTCTCATATTCTTCTTCATCTTCAAAACTCCCGTGCTTACGTGTATTTGAGACCACCAGCCTAACAATAATAGTATTGTTGAGGCCTCTCCAGACTAAGTGTGCCACATGAGGTTGGATTTCTTTCCTGGCCCAAAACTATTTGTAGAATCTGCTTGCATTGTTGTTCGGGTCCTGGTCGATTAGGCTGCGGTAGCTGATCGTGGGGTCTATATACCTCTTTTGTCGGGGATCCACACCAACATGATGAAAGGCATTTATCGGAGTGTTGATAATTGTACCGGCTATCTCCGACCCAAACAAGCTCCTTGTGAGAGAAGTATTCCAGTATTTGGCATGCATCATGGTCAATGAGTTGTCCCACATATTGCAAATCTGATGGGAAATCAGCTGGTGTTTGAAGTGGCTCAGTGCTGTGATGAGCCCACTTTGCATAAAAAATGCAGAGAGAGTAGCCATTTACTAGGAACTAGTGAACCCTTTCGCGAAATAAAGGGAGTACAACCCGTATTTCGCGCCAAAAGGGGGAGCTGACCTGACCTCTCTCGGTCATTTGATAATGTGAAGCTTGATTGAATCTGGGACGTATTTTGCCTTCAACAATTTAACCCAAAAGGGAGTCGACATGCCAGCATGCTTTGAGCATCAGAGCATTAGCCTCATATTTGATTATTTGTTTTCCTTTGTCCCTAAAAGGCTAAAGCCCAGACCACCACCGGCAGATATCGGACTTTTGATGTCCATTGTGTCATTCATAGCAGTAGCAGGTATGGTCTTAGTGAAAGCAATGGAGGACGCCGGAAATGGATGAGTACGTATTCCTCCTCGAGAATGTGTTTTGAGTGATTCTAGATTCTTGCAGGATTTGAACCCTAGATTCAGCTGATGACTAGAATATGTTCAACAGGTTTTACCATTGTGAAACAAAAGTACTCCATATGGGACTTGTACAGTAGTAGTAAGTAGCAATTGGTGTCAGTCAGATCCTACAAGATCCATTAGAATATTTGGAACCAAGTTGCGGATCCGCTACAATGTTCTTGAGAACCCAAACCCGAAACGTCCGGGTCGGACTTTTGTTGGCACCCAAAATTAAGTAGGATCCGATCCACCCATTAAGCGGCTCATTGGCGAATGGCGATCCTTCTCCATAATTTTCCTCTATCTCTCGCTCTTCTTCAAAAAAATTCCAAACCCCAAAAAAAATCCCAACTCACCAAATTTCGCAAAAGTAAAAAATGGCGATAAAGGCACCAGTTTTCAGCTTGGCCCCACCCCCATCGTCGTCTTCCTCTTTGAGAGCCGTCAGGGACTGTTCCTCCTCCCTTCAAAACCTCCTTCTTCAATGGTGGAGGTACGAGTAGCAATTCCCTTCTGCGAGTTGAAATTATCAAATTTGGAACCAAGTTGGTATTTTTTTATGTGTGTGGAAATTATATTATTTTGAGGCATTTACGAAGGATATGTTGATGTTTGGTTGTTAAAATTTTCCATGGGATAAAAATTAGATGTAGTTCCTGTGCTGTGCGATTTCTTTTGGATGATTGGTGAATTTAGTATTTTCATTAGTGTTTTGTATCCGCTGATTCAAGTTCAGTGGATTGGTTTCTTGAGCATGTGATTGTGTAGAATGAGGGATATTCGAACTTAAATCATTAACCACTGTCGTGAATTGTCTTTGTGCAAATTTACTATGTATGCACTTAATCAAAGAAAAAAATTAATTACCGAATGAGGTGCATTTTACATTTACTAGTTCAATGTTAGCGAAAAAGGCTTTTAACGCTTGACCCTAGTGGCACTTGCATGTTAATGCACTGTTAATATAGACTAGAAGCATGGTGTTGATGTTTACATGTTTTAGCTGACGGTACATACATCTAGCAACATTTTTGCGTGCCATAGGGTTTGATACTTGGCGCGAAATTTGACGGTGTGCCCTTTAATCACTTTCACGAGCTTTTGATGAGACTCTGTGTCAAGTCAAGCCTTTTCCGTTGAAAGGAAAAGGGATAGTGGATTGGAAGATACTTGGTGTTGGAGGTCAGGTGATTTCAAGAAAAAAAAAAAAAAAAAAAGATAGCTTCAGCTTGTTTTGTCTCTGTTTCGTTGTTCTTCTACTTATCTCTATTTTCTTTCTTCGAGGCTCTTTTAAGCACTTGTTTGGAATTTAGATGATTAGTTTAATAACTGCTTAATTGGCTAAACTTGTGCATGTTTCATTCTAGATTCAAACAAGTTGTTAACAACTTGTTTGGAGTAAGAAAAGAAACTGTTTCCTTAATTTAATATCTGTAACCTATGTTTGCTAGCTATGCTAAAGTAGTAATTCTATGAGATTGAGATAAGTGTTACATTTGGTTTGCATTGAACAAATTGAGATATGCTGTTCTAATTGAGTTGGTGCCTTGGTGGTAGAGATCTTGTCAAGACTCTTCTGAGGAATGGGATATGTTTTGTCCCATATCATGCCAGCATAGATAAGTCATAGTAATTGAAGGTTTTAATGAGGATCACCCCATTCTTTGTGATTTAATCAAGGTAGTGAATAGAAGAAGATGGTAGTCTCTAGTCGGTACATGCAAACTACCAAATGATTTATTCAAGCTACATAGAAGCTAATGCTAAAACATTCTCTTCAACACATGGTTTACTTTCCTTCCAAAGAAAGTTCTGCAACCCTTTCAAAGATACAGGGAGCTGATTTTTTTTTTTTTTTTTTTTTTTTTTTTTTTTTTACTAAGAGGGAATTACCTTTACTGAATGATTCCAAGGACCTGTGGAAATTGCCAATTCTGTTTTTGGGACAAGGGGTTGAAGTAACCTGGGTTCACTTAAATTTTTTAAAAGGAGAGTTTTACTGATTAGCCTTCTCTTCAGTTCATCTCTTGATCGCATGAGCATATTTGAACAGAAATTTTTAACTCTTCTCCATCAGTCGAGCTTAAAAAGATCTTCTTGTGAATATCAAAAGAATTATAATTGAAAGAAGAAAAGATCTTCTTTGGGTCCACTATTGGGTTGGTCAGATAGACTTTCTACTAGAAGGATTTTTCTACTTCAACATAGACTATGGAAACTTATGAGTGTAATTCCTATTCTAATTAAGGATTAGAGGATGCTGACAACCAGATGCAGATAATTCTGTGCTTTCCAAGTTCTCTTATGTGAGTAATTTGGCGATCTAATCATTTTTTAGATTCCTATCAAGAGACTCGAGGAATCTAAATGTGAAGCTTGTGATAATTCATAATTTATATATGCAGTTAGAGAGGTAGATATGATACATATAGTACATATGAGCACTACACACATATATACACTGAGGGATATATATCTATAAGATTGGGGAAATTAGATAAATATATGGTGGAACTTTAGTGCCTTAGGCAAGTGTTGAATGTGATGGTCAAAGAGCCCTTTCAAATAAAGATAAAATTTGGGCCTTTGGCAATATTTAGTGTTGAGAGTAAGATCAAAGAGTACTTCTAAACAATGGTGAAATCAAAGAGGCGGTGGAGTTTCTTTAACTAGAGCCACAAATGATGGAATTATGGTGCATTCTAGTTCTTTAATCTGAACAAAAAACGGTAGGTACTACAAATTTGAATTAACTATGGTGACGTCAATCTTATGAGCCACATAATGATACTTTAGAAAGAACAATTGAGCAAAGAATCTTACAGGAATTCATAGTGCTCAGATAGAGTTCTCCACAAAACACTCACGATGATTGTTGCTTTAGTACTAAGTAGACAAGTAAGTTATAATGACTTATGATGTACAAAAACATTGAAGATAGATGGAAACTGTAAAGAAAACGTGTTCACAATGATGTTCAAACACATTGAACTTACAAAAAATCATAATTGGAGGACATGCTTAAACTGATATACGATCTAAACTATGATATTCTACACATCCTGTAGGATAAATTAATTTTATACTGGTCGAACTATCTGTGGGCTTAGAGGTGTTCCTAAAGAGACCTGTATTGAAATTTTATTAAGTGGTTATGTATATTATGTTTGTTTGGTATCTTTCATTTTGTAACTGATAACTTCTTTCTTGATCTCGTGTCTTGCTTCACATTGTTAGTGATAGTAGCCGGCATTTGGCTCTTATTACTTTTCCCTATAGAAGATCCTCTATGCACTATAGTTTATGTTGCAATTGTGACAGCTAGTATTTGTTGTCAATGTTTTGGGAATTGGAGAGCGGAGCGAGGCAGGAAGGCAGGATAGGCTTTTAGCAGGAAAAGCACCAAGTTTACTTTTTTTAATTAACAAAAGTTTTTATAAAAAAGGTGTAGAAATTGAAGCGAAAGAAAAATCAAATAGAAGAAGAATTTAGGATAGGTAAATTCTCAGTAAAGTAATTTGTACAAGTAAATCTAAAAATCAGGCAATCTTAGAGAACAATATCTACTATAGTGTTTGTTCTTTTCTTTTGTTTCGTTTTTCTTTCCCAAATAAGGCGCAGCTACTCACTCACTCACTTTTATCCCATATATAATCAGGAATTAAATGTGCAAGCTGGAGTACTCCCAACCTTGTACTCATTAGTTTAAAGGCTTATCTCTAGACCTTAGTGGCACCTGCATATCCACTATGATGTTGAAGTGAGGAAGCACTCTAGAAAGCTAATTCAAAATAGGGAAGTGAAACTGGGGTTTTGTTGGGGGTGATTTCGTTGTCAGATTTTACAGACTGGCACCTTCATAATTAAATACAAAATATGCACACTGTGCACACTGGATTCTGATTCTTCTGAAGCAGGTTTTGGCCTCTTAAATATATTCTTAATAAGTACAATGTGTGTGTATTAATCTTACCAATCCCTGCAAAAAGTTGAGCTCATGTTTATCTCTTACAGTGGCTGCTCTAAAAGTCATTCGGCTGCAAACATCCAATACCAACTTACGTAGACAAGGTGGAGGTGCACTTTATGCCCAAAATAATCTTTTTGATCGGCTAACTAGGGTTATCAAGGTGAGGTTTTAGAAAACATGATAAAGTTATTTAAGCATCTTTTTTCAATATTTATTGCATGTAATTTCTTTTCCTTTATCTTTTTAATTAATTTTTATAAGTATATATATATCCCATTGTCTGGTTGATATGTTTAAGTGTAGTCATATGCAAATGCGATATTAAGTTCCGTAGAAGATCCAGAGAAGATATTGGATCAAGCTGTGCTTGAAATGAATGATGACTTGACAAAGATGCGCCAGGCTACAGCACAGGTACTTTTATAGACTTCTTTCTGCTGCTAATAAGGTTGTTGACTTTTTATTGGTAGTTTGCTGGTCATCTCCTGTATGAATTTATTTGTTATAGTGCCATCACAAACGTGAGGTAAAAGGTAAGTATTCACCTCACGCATATAAAAGATGAAAAGTATCACAAATTTTGTGACCGTGTAGTTCTTTGTATAAACTATGAAGATATGGAATAGTTGATAACGCTTAGTGAATCCTGATTACTGGATTTATTACAAATATAAATCCTTCAATCCTTCATATATAAAAAACTGTTGCGCTTCCCTGTTTTGGCCCGTAAAATGGGCGCTTAACATGTGGGGTTGTGTAAATAATTATGATTACTTCAGCCCTCACCATAAATTCAGAGTTTTTGTGTTGTAGCATGCACTGTTTGCAATTACTTTAGCTGAGTTTTCCATTGTTAATTATTCAGATATTTTGGAAGAAAGAAGTAGATATTTTCTCTGTTATCAAAATTTCAATCTTATTTCCCAAATGCCATGTAGCGATTTTGTTTTTGCTATTTGTTATTTTATTTATTTGTCTATGTATTTATTTACGCGTGTGCATGCCAGCGCATAATTTATGACACATTCAAACACATATGTCCAACTAATATGAAAGAAAAATGCTTGTCAATCTTCACATATGGGGATACAAATGACTTTTAAACTGCTAAAATACTTGTACTTGTGTTTTTTCTGTATTGTCTCCAAAGTAGTTGCTTATTGAATAGTTCCGTACTTTTTAAATTGGAAAATCAAATTTATCATCAAATATTGTATATTTTAGGTTTTGGCATCTCAGAAAAGATTGGAGAACAAATATAAAGCAGCTCAACAAGCTTCTGAGGATTGGTAGTTGCTTCAATAATGTGCTTGTGTACTACTCATCTGAAATTAGGGCATGGATGAACTTTACTAATTTGCTTTACATTTACTCCAGGTATAACAGGGCACAACTTGCACTTGCTAAGGGAGATGAAGACCTTGCTCGTGAGGCTCTGAAGAGGCGTAAATCTTATGCTGTAGGTATTTCTTAGGACATCTGTTTTGATACTTATGCTTGAGGGCTACAATCATTGTTGCCTCATGGCCTCACTCACTTTAAATTGGCTTTATAATTGTATCTGTAATTTGTCAAACTATCAACTTCCATATGGTCTAGCATGTATGAATTAGTGCTGTAGTCACAAAAAAGACTTTCAAATATTCAAATAAAATATGAAATTGGCTCATCAGGCAGACTGGAACGGGTGTTTGTGAAATTTTGTGGGACTTTTTTTAAAAAAAAACATTTCTCATGTGCCCTTGTACGAGGTGTCGCTCAATTCGTGTATTTGATGTATTTCAGGATAATGCAAGCAATTTAAAAGCTCAGCTTGATCAACAGAAGAGTGTGGTTGATAATCTAGTATCGAATACCAGGGTGAGCTATCTCTTATTTATCAATTATTATTATAGTTTTCATGCTGTGTTGGGTGTCTGATCTTTTCTACTTCAACAATTTCTGGGTATGAATCACTTGTGTATCTTGATTTCAGTTCTTTCTCTTTTGATATTTCCTTTCATACAAATATGGATATTCTTTCTGGATGATGACTTTATATAAAGAGCGAGGGTCCCAGGAACATAAGTAAGACACAATACAAGCTGCTGTATATTGGTTTATTTAGGGTGCATGTTTCTATATATTTTTCCAGTAGGGTTATCCACATATGTAGTGCAAAAGGTTAAGGCGCTAAAAACTTCCAAAGCCTCTAGTTGTTGATGGGTGTCACAGTTTTCTACTTGGAGGAACAACAATGATGGTCATTTCACTCCTTTTGACCCTCCTCACTCTCCGTAATTCTCAGCTTTTTAATGTCAGGGCCCTCATCCTTGTTCACATCCTCTTATATAGTAATTAATCAATTTACTAAATCTGTGTTCCAGTTAAGTCATCTTTTAAAAAGTACTGGGTAACCGGACTACAAATAATTTCATTCAAGCTTCATCTGTAGACCTCTGCTCTTCTTGTGGGTTTTTGTTCTGATATACATCCTTCTCTCTGTGTTCTCCATCCTGTATGTTATAGTTAATTCAATCCAATGAGTTAATTTGAGTTTCTCATGAATTTGACCTTAAGATACTGGACACATTCTTGACATATAAATGCAAACTTGTCATTTTATGATTTAAGTGCTAGTTGACCTTTAAGTTTCCTTTTTCTTTTCCAGTCATTATTGGTTTTAGTAGTCTCACCAACTTGTATTCGAATGCTTATAAAGTGAGATTCACAAGACCGAACGAACTGTATGATTGGTTTTAAGGGCACACTTGATTATAGATATTGTTAACTCATTTCATTATTATTTGTATATTCTCAATGTTATAGCTTTTGGAGAGCAAAATACAAGAGGCTAGGTCAAAGAAAGACACTCTAAAAGCTCGAGCACAGTCAGCAAAGTGAGTCGTGCGTTCTGCTTTTGATGATGTTCTTACCTTGCTTTCCTCTGCGGTATTAAAAGACATTGTATTTTGATGTTTTTCTCAGGACTGCAACTAAAGTGAGTGAAATGTTAGGAAATGTCAATACAAGTAGTGCTCTTTCGGCATTTGAAAAGATGGAAGAAAAAGGTATGCTTTTCTATATCCCTACAGCTATGAAAATATAATGTTAATTCAATCATTTGTTCTCGAAAAATTTATAGTAGATGAAGGATGTAGATTTAAATATGTAATTTACGCATAGAACGTCATTAATTCCTGGATTCAACCTTTAATTGTTCTAATTTAGTTGAAAGTCTTACCCTAAAGCAAATATATTCTTATATTTAAGCATAAATTTTGTATTTTGCCTGACTGGGTTGTATGTGATTGCCTTATTTAAACATAACAGTTATGGCAATGGAGTCTCAAGCGGAGGCCCTTAATCAGTTAACCACTGATGATTTGGAAGGGAAGGTAGTTTTTCCATTCTTGAGTATCAAATTAGTTACTTTTTTTCTGTTAAACAATTTATCTTTATTCTATAACTCCTGATCTTATATTTCAGTTTGCGATGCTGGAAACCTCATCTGTGGATGATGATCTTGCAAAGTTGAAAAGGGAAATATCTGGGAGCTTGCCGGTATATACATACTATTTTTGGATTTATAATGATAGATAGTTCACTCACACTGAGTCTGATTTGCTATTACATTTTTAAACATATTATTTTGTCAACTAACTATTGGTTAATAGTTCCATCCAGCAAAGTATCTTGAAATTGTGATTTTAAAAATATTTTTTTGGATATATAAAGGCATTCTCGAGATTTAGAAATTGATGCATTCTCGAGACTATAATCTCTTAATTGCTATTTAACACCATCCGACACCAGAGATAATTCTGCCCATCTTCGATCTAAATTTTGTCCAATTTGTTACCTCTCTAAACTTTTCAAACATGTCATGTTTCCATCCACCTACATGTATAATACATATTCTAACTAGTTAATGATATTACTTTCTAAGTATCATACTTAGATCTCCCTCCATTTAATTTACAGAAAGGAGAGCTCCCTGCTGGTAGAACAACTGTTAGCAGCTCAAACTCATCATTTCCTTTTAGAGATGTGGAGATTGAGAACGAACTGAATGAGCTAAGAAGGAGAGCCAAAGATTTCTAATTCTATTTCGTGTCAGGAAAGTCTGGTTCAGTTTTACAGTGTGGACTAAAATTTCACTCAAGACATTTCAATGATTGCTCCGATTCTGGCTTACTCTGCAGCTTGATTTCAATATAGGAAGCGAAACCAGTGAGTTTCAAGTCTGATGGATTGCTGGCCGTTGGAAAGATGTAGTTATGTGTTTCCCAATTGTTTGACTACTTGTGTATACATACAACTAGAAATTCTGTGCATATTAAGATTTATAATTCACTGCAGCCTTGTTGATTTGCCTAATGCAGCAATGTGTTATGGGTGTCACATTTTTGTTATGTTATTGAGCTATGCAATGACAAATATATTTCTTTGCTCGAGAACGCATTATGTTTCCTAGGTGTTCCCGGGAGTAGACTGCCGCCGTAAATGCCTCAGAGCAGTCATGATACCTGTAGCTAAGAATGCCTTTTTTTATAATCAATTTACCTGCTTAAAAGTGATGTTTCGACCACAGTCGGTCATGAAATAAAGTAAAACAAATCTATCTATTCTCCTGATATGTTAATCCCTGAGAACATATTCCCCCTTGAAACTGATGTAGGTGAAGGAAGATACTATGATGAACTTCAATATATTAAGGTGAAGAACTGAAGATACTAGGAAGAACAGTGTAGCTGTAGCACAGTTCTATTGTACCACCATCTAATCCCCCAATGGGGTGCCAGAGACTCCAGTACTCTCCAAAAGTGAAATAAGAGGTTACTCAAAAAAATATGTGATGCCAACACTTTTATGCAGCAGCACCTAAAAGGGTAGGGTCCTTTTGAAAAACCTTAAACACCTGAGTGAGTAATGTTTGCCAACAAATATTGAGAGATCAAGGAGAACCCTGCAGCTTTTTTAATGAAACTGCTTAGATAATCGGTCCTATTCTACAAAATTAAGGCTAAGGTGAAAATTTGTAAATAACCAGCATTAAGGCATAAGAATTCCCAAATCACTTAAATACAATAGAATATAAATTGTAGTAATCAATCACCCGGATGTTAGAGTTCCGTCAATCCTTAAAAGAGTTAAAATAGAAACAGCTACAACCGGGATTTCCGTACATAACACTGGCTAATTTAATGTAATTTTAACAAAGCTAAGCTAGCTACTGTTATGAATCTTCCGCTTGCGTCAGTGAGTGCATGCAAGAAGATAGCCTTTTCATTCTGGATCAGGAGAACCACCAGGGACCAACTGCATGATCCAACACATAGTACATGAGTAACTAACCAGACATAAATAGTCAATATAAAAAGTTCAGACAAATCACATAACGAACATCATCAACGAAGGAGGAAGCATTTGAATAGTTAAATAAACTAATATGGAGGTTCTAATAAGATGCAATGAGCTGCAACAAGAAGATGATTCCATCCAACACATAGTACATGAGTAACTAACCAGACATAAATAGTCAATATAAAAAGTTCAAATAAATCACATAACTAACATCATCAACGAAGGAGGAAGCATTTGAATAGTTAAATAAACTAATATGGAGGTTCTAATAAGATGCAATGGGCTGCAACAAGAAGATGATTCTAGGTAAACATAGGCAAAAATTTACTCTTATGATAGTTAAGAAGTCACTTTTAACCCTAATCAATGATCAAAACCATACAAATTCATCTTTATATCTAAGATCTACATAACAGAAGATACTGCAATTTTCTTATATTTCATAAATGAAATTGACTTAAAATCCAATAGAATATTGTAAGAGGATCATACAATTTCTGGCGTATGTGGAATTGAATAATAACTGAATGATACCCAATTTTCTCTAATAAGAAAATGAGCGCGAAAATATTGGAAGATATCTTTAAAATGTGCAGATCATAATCAAACAACCAGATCTTGTTTTATATGGTTTTTACACCTCATCGCTCCTTAAAACTAACCTGACATTTTTTATTTTATTTTTTCGTCTGGTCATGCTTAAGAATCAAACTGAACCTAAAAGCCCACATATATTATGTATGATTTGAGAAGAATAACATCAGCCAGTGTACTGAAAACAGACAGAAAATTACCAATCCAATTTTAATCTATAGGATTCAAAAAGAGAAATAAATTCGAGCAGCTACCTACATAGCACTTGTTGAATCTATAGCTTTATCTTATATCTCTACTACTATAATGGGAGAAGACCTTAGTGTAATTTGTCCATCTACCAACCCATGCAACGCACGTGCATAACTATTGTAAATGAGGTTTTAGATCAAATCCAGACTACGTCTGAATTTTTACTTTTAAAAAACTATATTTATTAAAACGTGCATCGCACGTGTAAACTACTAGTGATTGATTAATTGATGAACACATAGGAGGATAGCGGAACTGTGGAACTATTGGGTTGGCACTTGCATCATCAATATATATATAAATATGAATAGATGCATCAGATAAATAAACACTAGGACAAGGATCACTTACAATAGCAATATTGTTCCCATTCAGCAATATCTGATCTAGCTTGGTAACTCGGCGTCCTTCAGCTGTAATTTCACTGAAACAGGAACCAAATCACTCTTACAAACCAAGCTCAACAAAAGAAATTAATTGATGTTGCAATTGAACCTTCAACAAGATGTGACTGAGAAAATCCAGGATAAACTTTGAACAATTATTTACACACTTATTAGAGGAATCCACATCAATCACCAAATAATGAACAAAAATTGCTTAGAGAAAGATGAACTTTATGAGTTTAAGCAACTGCTGACATCTTAATTTGCAAAGTTGAGTTGAAGCCAAGAAACTAGATGTCAAAAATTGTTTGTTCAAAAAAGGAACCTTAAAGTTGGTACCTCGATTAGAAGTTCATTTTCAAGTAGTTCCAATCCATCAAACAATATGTGTAACAATTATTCCCAAAAGAAATAGACAGAGAGTTTTGGCTACACAGATACAATAACGAACATATAAAAATAAGTGGTGTTTGACAGAACCTATGAAAATGTGAGTTCCATTTGCGCTAAACCTCAACACAACTTTACTTTTGCATGTAGCTGACTACCCTCCAGTACGAAGTATTTCGCACCAACTTGATGTTTGAAACTAACCTATCAAAAAGTGATATTCTGTCTGTGCTAACACCAATCTACTTTAGCATATAATTGTCTACCCCAAGAATAAACAATAAAACAATTTGGAACAGTTCGATGATTGAAACTGGATAATCTCAAGGAAAATGGAATTCACATCATGAAGGGAAAGAGAAGTAGAATGAACCAGAAAATAAAGGGAAATGGAGGTTAAGGAAAGAACATGTAGAGAGCAAAAAATAATATAAGGAGAGGGAGATCATCTACGACTCGCCTACTCGTATTCTGATTTTCAATAACCCAACTTTTGTTCATCAACTTAAAACCTTTAAAATCTGCCAATTTATCAGCACAATACTAACCATATCTAAAAGATCCTTATGAGTTGGTTGTCTTACATAATTATAAGATCAAATAATAATTTACTAACTCTAATGAAATCCTATGGAAATCTTGCATGACTCACCCCAGCTCTAGAATCGTCCTTACTAGGATTAGCATCACAGCAGCCTAGAAACCAAGAGCATGAATCAAATCAAATTTCAAAAATAAAAAATTATTTCAGTGACGGTTTTCGATGATATAAAAGACAGATCTAGCATTAAGAATTATAGGTCTTGAATCTAATCAATCAACACACAAATCGTAATTTCGGAAAGAGATGCCCTTTCTCTTATATACTAACGTACACATTGGTAATTCTTCTTGATTCCTAAGAGCATCTACACACATTTCTTATTTTTCCATATTTCCCATATTTTGAGAAAAAAATGCACTCCAGTCGTTTCTTATTTTGCCATTTTATTGAGTAACTAGGTTTACCCGTAGACACGATGCAATATCTGGAAAAAACACTGTAAACAGTAAAATATATGCAATCCTATTTGATTAACAAATCACATAAGTCAACATTTACATGCAATACCATCTGGTTAGTGACTACACGATAAGTTATAAAAAATGATTAGAATGTCGTAAAATAATTACATACTAAAACAATTAGAGATGGTTTGGTTGGTTGTAAAAAAAATGAAGAGAGGGAAAAACAATTTCTTGGATTTGATTTCTTAAAAGTATCTTTGGTTCAATATAGATTTACTCTAGCAATAATTAAATGTTAGCTTTGTCTTGGTTGTAGTAATATTGTAACGGAAGTAATTTAAAACACTTTTTATTTTTTGTTTTACATGAAATTAATTCAAGTACTGCAGCTACAGTAACCGGTATTGTAGCTACAGTAATGGGCAGGAAAATGTCTTTTTGTGAGCATAAATCTGGACTGTTGATTTCCTTCCAATTGAAGATGAGCCACTTGATAGTTTTTTTTTGAATTGCCTTGTGTTTTATTATATAGATAGTGAACAATCGCTTCTCAAATTTGAGAAACGATTTGGAATTGCCAAAATATAGGTTCCCTTAATTTTTTTAATAATTCTTTTTTTTACAAACGATCAGACGAAACATGTTCCGTCCTAAGATATTTCATTTTTTTTTAAAAAATACGTCGGACGGGAAATGTTGTCCCGTCCAATACCATTTTTGGCTTGGACGGGACATGTCCCGTCCTATGCCAAACATGGTTTTAATGCTTAATCACTGATTTAATCTATAATTTGATCTTAATTTACTAATTTAATAACTAATCTCTAATTTAATCACCTTAAACATAAAATAAATAAATAAAATAGATTGGACGGTACATCAAATGTACCGTCCCGCAATTTTTTTTATTTACAAAAAGGCGGGAGGGAACATCATGTTCCGTCTCACCTTAAAATCAAGAAATTTTTTTAATAGATCAGACGAAACAACATGTTCTGTCCGACTATTTTTTTAATATTGTTTTTCCATATTTTGGCAAACGACGACCGCAATGAAACTGACATTTTGTCATTTCTCATTTTGCCAAATTGCCAAATTTGGCAAAAACGAGTGTGGATGCTTTAAGAGAACTTACTTGGGCTATCTCAAAACACAAACTTTTTTGACTATCTGTGTCTACCATTGTCCTACATGTCATACACGTGCATGAAAATTCTCTCTTTAATATTAAATCTTCAAAAGTTTCAAATCAAGTATGGTGACTAGACTAATTCCCAATCTATTCATGTAATCATGATACAGTCCTACTAAGAACTGTATCTTTTCACTTATCAGTCCTTCAGTAGTTTTTATCTTATGAGGGGATATTTGCAAATAACCCAAGTTTCTTTTGAATTTTGTTAGGGTATTGGGGATTTTCTAGAAGCACGGGTAATGCATGTATCTTCATTCCCTTATAAAACCCAAGTCATGTAATAGAATTAGTAGGATGAATGAGAATTGAATCCTTCTTCTTTCTCTTATCTCTTTCTCTTTATCTTGCTCCCCAAGTCTGCTCATCTTCTTCTTCTTCTTCTTAATTTTTCTTATCACAGTAGCACATCGATCATGCCAGCTAACACTCGCCTGAATCCAAACAGGGATCCCCCCACTGGGCCTGCATCAGTGGTATCAGAGCTACTCAATCCATCACCTACAGCGACCGACCTAGAGAGGAGGATGGATGTGATGGAAATGTCGATTAGGAGTCTAATCAAGCTCATGGAGTTCGACAACAGATCCAAGCGCAGTTCGATGAGCTACGAGATCGGCTACAAAGGTTGGTCCCTGCGATTGAGGGAACACCCACCAGAGTGGAGAACCCACCATACGTTCGACGAAATCCCCAAGAGAAACAGGAAGCGTTTGGGCAGTCGTCGAGTAGCCCATTCGGGTCTCCCTCAGTGTTTGGACAAACAATGTGGCTGCGAACCCATTTGCTCAAAATGCAAATCCGTTTGGTCAACAGACCGGGAATTCCATGTTCGGCACGTCGACGGGTGTATTTGGACAGTCATCTCAGCTAGCCACCACACCGACGTTTGGTGCTTCTTCGTCGACACCTTCATTTGGAAGTTCCATGCCTGCATTTGGTGCGTCATCCTTCCCTGCATTTGATGCATCTTCTTCTTTTGGCAGTTCTTCTGTGTTTGGACAGAAGCCAGCATTTGGAGGGTTTGGATCAACTCCTAGTCAATCAAGCCCATTTGGGAGCACATTCCAGCAAACACAATCTGCATTCGGGAGCAATCCCTTTGGTTCCACCTCGTTTGGAGCATCCAGTCAACCTGCAATTGGTGCATCTAGTACCCCAGCTTTTGGTTCTTCGGACACTCCTGCTTTTGGTGCACAAAGCACTCCTTCCTTCAATTTTGGTTCCACCCCTTCCTTTGGTCAAACAGCTTCTACATTTGGGAGCACAACATTCGGAACAACGCCATCGCCATCTCCTTTTTCTGCACAGAGTTCCCCCTTTGGTGCCCAAGCAACCACACCTTCTTTTGGTAGTCCAGGTTTTGGACAGACTGCTTTTGGGGGCCAACAAGGAGGAAGTAAAGTGGCACCTTATTCTGCAACACCGGAGACTGATGTCGCAGGCTCACAGCCTGCTGCTAAGCTGGATTCAATATCGGCCATGCCTGTGTACAAGGATAAAAGTCACGAAGAATTGAGATGGGTGGAAATAATTGAAGATGGGACAATTGTTGTTATCTTTGATCCCGAAGGAGGAGAAGACGATGCTACATGGGCAGATACAGGTAATGATTTAGAAGACGACTCACTTTCAAGTTTCCAAGCTTTGGGAATTGTAGAATTGGAGCCTCGAGAGCCAATTCCTGGCCTTATTGATACTGCAATCAAAGCAAACGTGGAGAATGGGCAAATTGTATCAGGTTTTCTTAAGAATATCTTGATGAATAAGAATGATACCGGGAAGATAACAATTGTCAGGCTGCTGGGTGGATATCTGCCTGATGCGATTGAAGACACAGTTATCCCGATGAAGAAGAAATCACTCCTCCCTGACCCAGTGAAAAAAGTGAAGTTTGAAAAGGAAGAATTGGATAAGCTTCTAGAACAATATTTTGGTCACTCTGGATTCAGAGGAAAGCAGTTGGATGCCATTCAAGCTGTTCTATCTGGAAGAGATTGTTTTTGTCTGATGCCAACTGGAGGAGGAAAATCAATGTGCTTTCAGATTCCTGCGTTGGCAAAACCGGGCATTGTGCTTGTCATTTCTCCATTGATTGCATTAATGGAAGACCAAGTTGCTACGTTGAAGAAAAAAAAGATTTCTGCTGAATTCCTGTCTTCTACTCAGACTGCTCATACCAAGGAGAAGATCTATGAAGACTTAAATTCCGGAAAGCCTTCCATTAAGCTATTGTATGTTACTCCGGAGCTGGTCGCAATGAATGGGTTCAGGACAACACTGGCTAAGCTTTATGACAGAGGCTTGCTTAGTCTAATTGCCATCGATGAGGCACATTGCATTTCCACATGGGGCCATGATTTCAGACCTAGCTACCGCAAACTATCATCTTTGCAGAGTCGCCTTCAGAATGTTCCAATATTAGCATTGACAGCTACGGCTGTTCCAAAAGTTGAAAAGGATGTTATAGAATCATTGAATCTGCACCACCAAACGGTTCTTAGAGCATCATTCAATCGTGCCAATATATTTTACGAAGTTCGATATAAAGATCTTCTCAATAATGCTTATGATGATCTGTCAAATCTTATTAAATCGAAGGGGAGTGTTTGCTCAATTATTTATTGCCTTGAACGCTCGACTTGTGATGATCTGTCTGGCTACCTGTCAAAAAATGGCATCCCTTCTGCTGCCTATCATGCAGGGTTAAACAACAAAATGCGCAGCACAGTGTTAGATAGTTGGCTCTCTTCTAAAATACAAGTTGTTGTGGCAACAGTGGCATTCGGGATGGGAATTGATAAAGAGGATGTCCGTTTTGTTTGTCATTTTAATGTACCAAAGTCAATGGAGGGCTTCTATCAGGAGTCAGGAAGAGCTGGTCGAGATCAGTTACCTTCTAGGAGCGTTCTTTATTATGGCTTAGATGATCGTAGAAGAATGGAGTTCATTTTGAGTAATTCTGGCAAAAAGCAGCCACAATCTTCAGGTTCTTCGAATAGTTTGCCAAATAAATCCCTCGCCGACTTCAAACAGATGGTGGAGTACTGTGAAGGTACCGGCTGCCGCCGGAGGAAGATTCTAGAAAGTTTTGGAGAACAGGGGACTGCATCGCTTTGTCAGAAAACATGTGACGCATGCAAGCATCCCTCCCTCGTATCAACAAAAGTGGGGGAGCTGAAGTGTCTTCCCAGTAGTCACAGAAATGGTGGACTTGCTCCAGTTTTTATCAAAAGCTCCTTCATTCCCTCTTCAGACTGTGAGTATTGGAATCGAGATGATGAGGCAAGTTTCTCAGATGAAGATATATCAAATTCTGATGATGAAGCAGATGCCATCAGCAGTGTAGTGAAGTCAAGATTGTCATCTAAAGCCGGGCTTGATGAGAAATTTAAAGCATTGCAGCGTGCAGAAGAAGCTTATTATCAGAATAACATCCAGAAGAAGAGCAGTGGCCTTCCTGACAAGAAAGCCATATCTGAAACATTAAGAGAGGCAAGCAAGAAGATCCTCACATTGACCTTGAGGACAAGGTCAAATTTAAGGGGGAAGGATTGATACAGTCCTACTAAGAACTGTATCTTTTCACATATCAGTCCTTCAGTAGTTTTTATCTTATGAGGGGATATTTGCAAATAACCCAAGTTTCTTTTGAATTTTGTTAGGGTATTGGGGATTTTCTAGAAGCACGGGTAATGCACGTATCTTCATTCCCTTATAAAACCCAAGTCATGTAATAGAATTAGTAGGATGAATGAGAATTGAATCCTTCTTCTTTCTCTTATCTCTTTCTCTTTATCTTGCTCCCCAAGTCTGCTCATCTTCTTCTTCTTCTTCTTCGTAATTTTTCTTATCACAGTAGCACATCGATCATGCCAGCTAACACTCGCCTGAATCCAAACAGGGATCCCCCCACTGGGCCTGCATCAAATCATCAACTATGGAAGTAAAAAAGACTAATTGCAATCCGAAATTCAAGTGTTGTTTGGGTTTAGTGTTAAGGTTAGGGTTTTGGTTTGTTTGATTTGGGAAACTTACTACTCAGTGACGTCATCAAGAACCATGTTGACGTAGACATCGAACCCCCTCAGGGTTCCGACGAGCTCCTTGTCTCCCTTCATTATCACCCAAATCTTCGATCCTATGCACCGATCTATCAACTCTGTCCAAAAGCAAACTAATTACAACAATGACATCCCAAATACAAGAAGAAGAAGGAGAAGAGATGATACCTGAAGGAAGGAGTTGGGATGGGTTGTGAGACATGCTCTCCCTTTCGAAGTTGCAGGGTTTTTAAAAGGAAAAGGAGGAGGAAGAAGAAGACGGTTTTTTTATTTTCATCAATTTCCGATATATATATGTGGTATTTATAGAGTTTATTTATTCTTTCTTTTAGGCATGTGCACTGCACGTGTGGATAAAGTAACTGGTGAGAGATGCGAATATTCCCCCCAAACTAACCCACTTTCCCAAACTAATTTCGAATGTTTTGCCGTAATAGGTCACTTTTTAAAAATATTTACGATTATGGGTCAGTTTCAAAAAAAACTATTAGCGCTCGTAAACTACTTTGTGTCATATCAACAGTGGCCGTTATTCTCATTAGTGACATTTTCATTTTGAAAGTCACTTATATGAATAGCGGCATATGTTTTAAAATATTTTGAATTTTTTGTTTGTTGTCGCTATTCCCACTAGCGACCTTAGTATATATGAGATTGCTAATAGGACCTCAAATGAATGTATTGAGACACTTAGCGATTTCTAGAGAGCTTTTGCTCTCGTGAGAAAAAAAATTAAACTGAGGTCGTTATTGGGAATAACGACCTTAGTATATTTTGGTTGTTATTCGTAATAACAACCTCAGTAGGAAACTCAATCTCCTTGTTTTTTGTAAACTTTACAAAATAGTCACACAACTAAAGCCTCTAATTGGAAAGCGACCTTAGTACAATAAAGATTTCTATTCCGAATAGCGACCTTTGTACACTAAGGTCGCTATTCCGAATAGCGACATCAGTTTCAAAAATAAAGTGATTGTTATTTTCACAGAGAGCAAAAACTCTCGATATTTTGCTAAGTGTTAGAATATATTCCATTAAACGTCGTTAATCTCATTAACGACTTCATCTATGCTTTAATCGCTAATAGGAATAGCGGCAATAAACAAAAAATTTCAAAAATTTTAAAACATGGGCCGCTATTCCCATTAGCAACTTTCAAAATGAAGAAGTCGCTAACGAGAATAGCGGCCACTGCTAACGTGGCACAAAGTAGCCCATAAGCGCTAGTAGTTTTGAAACTGGCCCATAATCGTAAACATTTTTTAAAAAGTGGCCTATTACGGCAAAAAATTCACTAATTTCATGGGTGAGCCACTTTTGGACATATCATCATAGTGCGTAGTTGGGGATTGCGGCCTCTTCGATTTCGAGCACTGCGGTATTTTTTATAAACATATTTTTTGAGTTCGCTATTCCCAATTGCGGCCTCAGTTCATTTCGTATTTGGGTTAAAGAAACTTCGAGACTTGAAAAAAAATTGTTAAATTAAAATGTGTTGAACTTAGACCGTAGTAGCCATTTGCGGCCTAGATATAACAGAGGCCGCAGCTGGGGACTGTGGCCTCTGTTATATCTAGGCCGCAGTTGGCTAATGCTGTTTAAGTTTAACACATTTTAACTTAACATTTTTTGTCTAAGTCTCGAAGTCTCTCGAACCCAAATATGAAATAAACAAAGGTCACAGTTGGGAATAATGGCCTCGAACAAAAGTTTGTGAATAGACCGCAATCGAGCATTGCAACCTTGAAATCAAAGAGACTGCAATTGGGGATTGCCGTATACACTGACGTGTCTAAAAGTAGCTTACCCATAGAATTAGTTTGGAAAGTGGGTTAATTGGATAAATAGTTTGAAAAAAGTTGGTTAGTTTGGGGAAAAATTCGAGAGATGCAGAGGGAAGCTTCAGGTAAGCGACAGAAAGTAAGCTTGCACAGTCATCTCAATACTCATAATGAATAAAATTGTTGTTCCAAACTCAAGATAGTTATTTTTTTTAAGAAAAGGTAGAGTATGGCCACCATGTTTCATTAATAAGAGATTAATAAAACAAACTCAGGGTACTGAGCCAGTTACAAAGTCCTACAAACAAACAAAAGTAAAACATAAACAAAAGCACATAAACATATACAAAAGCACATAAACTCCACCCCAAGCAAGAGGAGTGGGACAAAAACACATATTACTGGTGGGACACAAACAGAAAGACATAAGCAAGCTACCACCAAAGGACCAACACCAACATCCCCCCAACAAACCCTGAGGAATAGGGGTCCATCACCAGTAATAGGATAGATGAACAGAGTTGCATCTCCCATCAATCAGAATCCTCGCTAGATAAATCCTACCCTCTTATCTCGTTAAGGAGCATCGCATTTCGTTCACTATCGTTAACCGCCAGGCCCCACAAACATTAGTGATGCGGTTTATTTCTGGGAGACGTGTGGATGCACCAGGTGTGAGTTCGGACTCAATTTGTATTTGAAGGAGAAAGCTGCTCGTCTGACGACCCTCGGCTGACCGGGCGGAACCTGTGGCGACCTCGGGGTGATTCGGAGATCTGGGCTCGGATCAGAGGATTCGGATCCGAGGTCTTGTGTACCTGCAGGCGGTCCTGAAACACCGGGGTTTGTCCCGGTGGCGGACCCTCCGACGATATAGTCAGTCTCTGTGAGAGAGTAGCAATAACTAGGTGAATTTAAGTGGAAAAAGATTGATTACCTGAAAAGGTGGGTGAGGGTCTAGTATTTATAGGGAATCCCAACCGGGTTTGGTTCCGCTTGGGGGCCGGGTCTGGACCCGAAAGCCCATGGGCCTGACGCGGTAGAAGGCCCAGGGGGTTTAGGGCAGACGTGGCAATACCAGGGGCGGTATAGGGCTGACGTGGCAAAACCTTGGGTGGTATTTGGAGCTGTCATGGCTGATCGTGGGTCTTATGTGCTTCTGGGAGAATCGGAGGGCCTAGGCTGTGCCAGGTCATTCCCCTGCTTCGCCAGAGAGGGGGGGACGGCCCGTAGGGCTGTCACGGATCGGAGGCCGAGGACCGCTAAAGCCCGTCGGATACGAGGAGGCCAGTTCTGCGGGGGTGAACGTGAGGTTCGGCGCCGACCCTGCGATGGTTCGAGGCCGAACTAGATTGCTATTTTTACCTTTCTTGAGTGAGAGTTGTATTGGGCCCTGGGAGGGCCTCCAGGCCATTTTTACCCTACCACACAAGCCCCCCACTCCTGCGGGGGTGCGGGAGCTAGCCGGGGAGGAGTGTTCATGGTCGTGGAAATGGGATGGCGAATCGCTGGGCCCTCATGAGGGGGCCGCCCTGAGGCTTCCTGGGAAGATTGCCTAGGTGCCAGACCTAGCCTCGGGAGGGCGAGGGGTTCTAGGTCGGCACGGTTGAAGGCGAGTCGTGGAGCCTTCCTGAGAAGACTACCCTGGTGCTGGACCCGACCTCGAGCAGGCGAGGAACTTATGGGCCAACAAGGGGGGTGGCGAGCCGTTGAGCCTTCCTGAGAAGACTACCCTGGTGCCAGACCTGACCTCGAGCTTGGCGAGGGATTACGGGTCGGCAAGGGCGATGGCGAGCCGTGAAGCCTTCCTGAGAAGACTACCCTGGTGCTAGACCCGACCTCGAGCAGGCGAGGGACTTATGGGCCAACCAAGGGTGGGGGGCGAACCGTTGTGTCTTAGGAATGTTGGGCAGGGTAGCCTGCCGTCTTTTGCGGAGTATTGAAGGCGCCCCGGGATCTGTGCGATGTACCAATTTCCCAGGGGCCTTAATGGCGCTGCCTAATAAATGTATGGTGCATGGTCTTCCGTCGTTTGGTTTTCCCCACGTCATAAAAGCTGGTTTATGGGGGAGGCTATAAGTACCCCTCTCCGCAGCGGGTTGGATCACAGCAAGAGTGGTCTACTAGTCCTCCAAGGTGTCTGCTACGGCGGACGTCTGTCTTTTGCAAAATTTTTTCCTTGGTTGTGTTGGAGAGGTGGTTTCTCTGCCGCCCCGATCTTCTCTCGGATCTGATCGCTCTGATACGGCCGCCAGATCCAGGGGGGATCGGGGCGAGAGGGGTAACGACCAAAATTCGGACCAATAGATGAGTAGCCTCGGATTGGTGATGCTTCTGCCGTCTGGATCCTTTTTCGGGACAGACGGCCCTGATATGGTTGTTTGGCCCGAGAGAGATCCAGATGGGAGAGGCATCTACCAAACCCCAGGCTTGGGGCCAGAGTGCCCCGGATAGATGG
This sequence comes from Hemerocallis citrina, assembly GCA_017893485.1. Classification (NCBI taxonomy): domain Eukaryota; kingdom Viridiplantae; phylum Streptophyta; class Magnoliopsida; order Asparagales; family Asphodelaceae; genus Hemerocallis; species Hemerocallis citrina. Next base: position 81,358,449 of record CM030362.1, read on the forward strand.
GTCGTCTCTGATTGGAGGTCGACCACTCTGTCTTCAAATAGGGCCCCAGGTGATGGCAGTTTCTGTCTCACCCTCGAACAGTTCGGGGTTTCGGCCGTCGAGGCTGTAAGCCCCGAACTGCTCGCGGATGAAAGGGGAATCGTCCGAGTCCTGGAGCCCGGGGCGTCTGTCTAAGGGCGGCGCCTTAAACCTTTAAGTAAAAACGTTCTCTTTGCCGAATGCCCCCTCCGAACTGACCCCCTCGTCTGGCTGCCAGCCTGGCGTTGGATGACGTCAGCAGCGCACGTTTTGAGGTCGTGGCGCGATTTTCCAGGCGGCAGTTGCACGTCAAATAGGTGAACAGTTCTTGCGGGAATCGAGGAGTCGCTTTCGTCCTTTATAAATACTCCCCCCTTCTAGCCCACTCCTTTCTTGCCGCCATTTTTTGTTCAAAAATTTCCCAACACTATAGCGCTCGTCCCTGCAACTTGTTGTACTAGACTCGCCCTTCCGAAGTGACCCCAAGTGAGTCGGTAAGTTTGTTTAGTTTTAGGCACAGATGGATAGGGCTCAGTCTGGCTCGCCGGCGTCGACATCTAGGGAGGAAGTGAAACCTGTTTCCGACTCGACTTCGTGGGAGGAGCCCGTACTTGAGGGGGAGTCAGTATACGTCGAGGAGTCTTTCGATTCGGTTTCGTAGGAGGAACCCATAGGTGAGGAGGAGGAGGTACATGGTGTGAGGCCGTTACGCTCCCGACGTCCCTTTGTGGTGGAGAGTAGTGAGTTGGGGGAGACAAATGATGGCTCGGGCGGCGTCCGTGTTTTGGAGTTGACTTTCGAGGAAGAGGGAGGCGAGGGTGGCATTGTAAAGAGATCCACAGTTCAGGGTGCGGGTCCGAGTTCCATGCCGACCGTCCTGGGGCCCTTATTCACTCCCTCGCCGGAGCGAACCAAGACGAAGAAGAAGAAGGCTCCGAGGAAGGCAGGACCAGGGACTGGTGGTTCGAGCCAGGCGCCCGTATACCGTAATTTGTGGACAGGTTCGCCCGTGCAGCCGAAGCCTTTCCGTCAGTATCCTGATGACCTATCTGATAAGGAGCTCTTTGGCGTGCAGGCTTCCTCGCCGAGTAGGAAGAGGGGGACGATGGACGCGATTCTGACCGTCTTGGAGGGCGGGGACTTGGAGGTTTTGCAGCTGGCGTACCACATAGGTCCTAGCTACGAATTGATGCTGCCGAGCCCTACTCTGCGCCCAACCGATCCCTTATCTGCTTGGTGTTGCGTCTTCCCAGTGGACGCCTTCATTTCTGGACTGAGGCTGCCAGTCCACCCGTTTGTTCGGAAAGTGTTGAACTGGGCCTCCTTGGCTCTGATGCAGTACGGGCCGAACTCTTGGAAGCAGATAATCTGTTTCATACTGATGTGCGAGGCACGGAAGGTACCCCTGCGGTTGAACGTGTTCCGAGCGATGTTGATGATCAGTTCGGCGGCTGAGGGCGTTTACTATATCTCCCCCCGGAGTAAGAGGAAGGTTGTACACAGCCACCCGGACTCTATTAAGGATTGGAAGAAGAAATATTTGGTGATTCGGAGTGCAGAGCCCTGGGACATTCCGACTAGATGGAACTATTCCAAGCCGAGCTATCCTACACCGAGGCAGGGGGATCTGTCGGTCGAGGAGTGGGGGTTTGTCGAGCGCCTCCGTTTGTCCCCTAGTATCGATTGGACGAAGGTGACGGAGGCCCATCTGTCGAGCGTCGGACTGAGCCCAGCCGTTCTGCGTATGTAGTTGTTTCTTTTCTCTTGGTCTTTTCGTGCTTTCCTGCTTATTGCTTCTTAATGGTTTTTTTCGCAGATATGGATGAGGCATCGATCAAAGCCAGGAGGCTCGCCATGAAGAAGGAGAACGCCGAGAAGAAGAAGGGGGAGTCGGTGAAGAGGCCGAGGGAGCCGCCCCTGGTTATCTCGGAGGTCCCGCTCGAGCCGAAGGCTAAGTGGACTCGCTCGGAGACGAGCAAGGGGGCGGCCCCTTCGAGGGGTAAGGGTCTAGCGAGGGCGTCCGATCTCGACAAGGGGAAAGGTCCCTTGGTAGAGGTTGAGGAGGAGGACCTGGTGGTGGAGATGTTGCGGCAACGGTGGGCACCGGACTGGTCGGTTCGGATGGGCGACTGTCTGACCGAGGAAGCCCAGGCCGTTGAGGTGGTGGAGAAGTTGGCGACCCCTCGTGATCGCCAAGCGATGGAGAGTGAGCCCGTAGAGGTGGCCTTTACGCGCGTGGCGCAGGCCACCGTGCTGGTAAGCTTGTCGACCTCATCTTTCTCGTTAATCTCGCTTCGGGAGTTCTTCCCTTATCAGTGTTATGTTGGCCGCAGGCTTGTATGCAGGGAGCTAATGTAAAGAATCTTTACGAAGCGTCCCTGTCGCAAGAGCGGGTTCGGGCGGACAAGAGCGAGCGGGAGATGAAGGAGATGCGGATCGAGCTCGAGGGTTCGCATAAGAGGGAGCAGAAGATGAAGCTCGAGCTCGAGGCTCAGGACGCCGAGTGGGGGAAGAGGGTGGTCTCCTTGAAGAAGAAGTTTGCCAAGGAGAAGGAGGAGTTGATGGCTGCGTTTGCCAAGGAGAGGGCCGAGCTGACGGATGCGGGTCAGCGGATGGTGATCAAGGCCCAGGATGAGTGCTACGCGAAGGCCCTCAGCCATGTGAGACACTTCTACCCGTCCGTCGACCAGTTCGGTTTCGAGTATGACATGGAGATTGAGGGGACACTGAAGACTCCTGCCGAGGAAGGGCCCGTTGGTAACCCGGCCGCCGACCCTCCTGCGAACCCGATCGATGCCGAGGCGGGAAATCAAGTTGTGTAGTTTTATCTTTCTTTTTTCTCTCCTTTGATTGTATTCGCCTCCCGCGGACTGGCCACCGCCTTTTTTGTAAGAAGTAGTACACTTTATAAAAAGTATCTTTGACTGGCCAAGTGTTTTGACCTTGGGTATTTCCGAACCTCCTTGCTTATGTGCGTTGAGTCGGTACTCTTGCAGGTTGTGGCTTCCCTTCCCGAGGCGGACCCCCGTCGTCCCGATGCGGCGTGGCTTTGGAGCGAGGTTGAGGCATTGGAGACCACTTTGGCTCGGTACCTTGAGAGGGCCCGTACTGCTGATGCTGCCTTCGATTATCACAGGAACATGTCTGAAGCCCTTGACGAGGAGGCGAGCCGGCTGGGAAGGGCAATGCTGGATCGGGAACTCGGCGGTGCGAGCCTTGGACCGGCCGTGTTGGGTGTCTTGGTCCACTTCTGGGAGGTTACTTCGTGATGTTTTTCTTGAGAAAGAAATGGAGATACACCGTCATAATATCATGCTGGGTGCCTCGGCATCTTCCTCGGTCGGGTCGGCAAACAGAGGGGTTTCCTCTGCGAGGCTGCTATTGTTGCGTATGTGATCAGATGACGCCCAGAGCTCCGTAGCTGGGGAGTCGACCGTGGCTGAGCTTAAGGACCATTATAACAAGGAGAGGGATTTTAGTCGCTCGTTCGCTCGTTCGGAGTAATCCCGTTCTTCCAGTTTGAGATGAGTGGAGTGGTCCTGTAACGGTCTTTGCTTCGGCTAGTGGTGTGGTGAACGATGGTGGTTACAAGAAAAGCCCACCGACCCGCGAGGGATCGAAGTGGGGTCTTAGGGAGAGTCCCTAGCTCGGATTCGGTTGGAGCCTATCGAGGCGTTGGGGACGATACCGGAGTGAGGACTCAGGCGTCGATTTCATTATCTGGCGTTTAGGGTTTCAACAAAAAGAGATCTCTTTCGTATAAGGTACGGAGGGCCGCTAAGACGGTCCTGTACACATGAGTGTTTACACAAAAAACCGGTTTACATTAAGCCAGGCTAGAGCCTATGTTTGCCCTTCGAGGAGTTTTATCCGGCACTTGGCTTCGACTGGGGCCTTCTCCCACTTGGTGACAGATTTGGAAGCAGGGCCGTCCCTCTCAGGATTGAACTTGACGGCGTCGAGGGAGAACACACCCCCCCCCCGATGGTGGTTATGCAGCACGATCGTGCTGCTTCTTGGCTACCTCGGACAGTGCCGACCCCTTGCGGGGTGGGAAATTTGAGTTTCAGATGGTAAGCCGAGGGCACCGCTTGGAGGGAGCATAGTCCGGGTCGGCCGAGTATGGCATTGTAAGCCGCCTTGACGTTGACCACCATGAAGTCCATGGACTCGGTCCTTTTGGCAGGAGCCGATCCTGCGGTAACGTCGAGGGTGACAATTCCTTCTATCACGACAGGGACGCCGGAGAACCCCTGCAAGGTGTATCCGGCCGGCTTGAGCCTGTCTCTAGGTAGCTTGAGATTCTCGAATGCTTCGAGGAAAAGGATATATATTAACCGAGCTGCCGTTGTCGACGAGGACTCGGCGAACTTCACAATTAGCCATGTGGAGACAAATGACGAGGGCATCGCAGTGGGGTAGGCGGACGCCCTCGAGGTCCTCTCCTGAGAAGGAGACCGGCATCGGTTGTATCTTGGGCGAGGAATTGTTGCGGACAGCATTTACTTCCCGGATGAAGGCTTTTCGGGAAGTATTTGAATTTCCTCCCATGGGCCCTCCGTGGACACAATGCAAGATGAAGGGCGCCTCCGCGGCTCCCTCGGAGTCGGGATCCTGACCTTGGATGCGGTTCGGAGTAGGGTTCGAAGGCGAGGTCCTCCGGTTCCTAATGTCTCGCCGATCCCGTGGGACTTCTCGGGTGAATTCTCGGAGGTACCCCCTGGAAATGAGCTCCTCAATCTCGTCTTTCAGGGCTCGGCACTGGTCGGTTTCGTGCCCGTGATCTCTGTGGAAGCGACAGTAGAAGCGCTGGTCTCGGTTCTTACCGTTGTTAGGCCGGGGGGTAATCGAACAATGCCTTTGTCTTCGATTTCTAAGAGGATGGCGGATACGTTATGTGTCAAGGGAGTGTACCTCTCGAAGCGGGGGACCGGCGGGACCTTCTTCAAGGCCCCCGCGTCCCTTAGAGCTTTCTTCGATGGTTCAACCTCTTCGACCTTCCGCTTTCCCTTCCCGATGGCCTCCTTGGTATCTTCGGGGTTAAGGGCCTCTTCTGCCCTAATGTATTTCTCGACCCTGTTGAGGAGGTCGGGAAAGTCGATGGGGGGTTTCTTCGCCAGAGAAGCCTTCAGCTGTTCATGACGGACGTTGTGCCGAAATGCCGCAGAGGCGACGCCCGGATCGAGGGAGGAGACCGATCTTGCCTCTGCGGTAAACCTTCGGACGAACACTCTGAGTGACTCCCCCTCTAACTGTCGGAGCCCCAGTAACGAGGCGCTGGTCCTTTCGGCCTTCCGGCTAGTGACAAAGTGGGCAAGAAAATTGCCCTCTAGTTGGTCGAAGGAGTAAATGGAGCCGGGGGCGAGCTTCGAGAACCATTCACGAGCTGGGCCCCGAAGGGTGGCCGGGAAGGCTCGGCACAGCAGAGGATCTGAGGCGCTGTGAATCATCATGAGGGTTTTGAAGCCCTCCATGTGATCAGCAGGATCTCCCTCGCCGTCGTAGGTCTCGAATTGAGGGGGTCGGAAGTTCCTGGGTATTTCTGCCTGGAGGATGGGGGCGGAAAAGGGAGGTCGGATAGGCCTGTACCCCTGAGCCGCTCTTTGGCCGCCGTCCCCTATGTGATCGAGGTGATCTTCCATTTCTTGGAGGCGCCTTAGGAGTATGTCATCGTCCTCTGGCTGGATTGTTGATGGTCGGGACACGCTGGCCTCGGTGTCCGACCTGGTTTGGGAATGGAGGGTTTCTCCCCTGGGGGCCCGTCGGAGAGCCCCAAGAATTTCTCTTCGAAAGTCCTGGAACTCCTTCTGAGTGACGGGGGCTCCCTCGACCCTGTTCGGCTGGCCTGAAGGTTGCCTTCCGATGCGGCTGAGTGCGGGCCTCCGTCTCTCGGGCGGTGGTCGTGGATGGTTCGGGGCCGGGTAGGAACGGCCCTTCCCCTGCTGCGGGTGATTTGACGGTTGACGATTATTCCTCGTAGGTCGGGTTGGACTGTACGGGTGGCGCTTCGCCAGGATCCCTGATGGGAATCTCCGTGCCTTGATGCGCGTGGCCCAGCATTGGTATTTGGTGGGGGTGTGTCCCGTCGGTTGACGGAGGACGCGGCCCCCTGGCCTCTGGAGGCCATGGGAGTTCGGCTGTCGAGGTCGCTCGATGGTCGGGCTCGGTTCGGCTTCTGAAGCAAGTTTCCTACAGACGGCGCCAACCTGATGTAGTTTATTTCTGGGAGACGTGTGGATGCACCAGGTGTGAGTTCGGACTCAATTTGTATTTGAAGGAGAAAGCTGCTCGTCTGACGACCCTCGGCTGACCGGGCAGAACCTGTGGCGACCTCGGGGTGATTCGGAGATCTGGGCTCGGATCAGAGGATTCGGATCCGAGGTCTTGTGTACCTGCAGACGGTCCTGAAACACCGGGGTTTGTCCCGGTGGCGGACCCTCCGACGATCTAGTCAGTCTCTGTGAGAGAGTAGCAATAACTAGGTGAATTTAAGTGGAAAAAGATTGATTACCTGAAAAGGTGGGTGAGGGTCTAGTATTTATAGGGAATCCCAACCGGGTTTGGTTCCGCTTGGGGGCCGGGTCTGGACCCGAAAGCCCATGGGCCTGACGCGGTAGAAGGCCCAGGGGGTTTAGGGCAGACGTGGCAATACCAGGGGCGGTATAGGGCTGACGTGGCAAAACCTTGGGTGGTATTTGGAGCTGTCATAGCTGATCATGGGTCTTCTGTGCTTCTGGGAGAATCAGAGGGCCTAGGCTGTGCCAGGTCATCCCCCTGCTTTGCCAGAGATGGGGGGACGGCCCGTAGGGCTGTCACGGATCGGTGGCCGAGGACCGCTGAAGCCCGTCGGATACGAGGAGGCCAGTTCTGCGGGGGTGAACGTGAGGTTCGGCGCCGACCCTGCGGTGGTTCGAGGCCGAACTAGATTGCTATTTTTACCTTTCTTGAGTGAGAGTTGTATTGGGCCCTGGTAGGGCCTCCAGGCCATTTTTACCCTACCACAATTAGCAAGATTGAAAATTTGAGCGTCAGTCATAAATTGAATATGGAAGGTACCGAGCCGCCACCTTTGTACTTAGCCAACGCGGTAGCAGCAGCACTATCCAGGTAGTCATCAAGTGATTCGTCCTGACTCATGTTTGAGATCTCCTGCACAAGCAGACCTTTGTTTCTCGATTGTGAATCTGAAGTAGAATTGGAGGAGCAGTTCGCCAACTCGGTGGATGAGGAAGGGTAAACTTCTGACATTTTGGCGATCTGAGGGTGTGGTAGGGTAAAAATGGCCTGGAGGCCCTACCAGGGCCCAATACAACTCTCACTCAAGAAAGGTAAAAATAGCAATCTAGTTCGGCCTCGAACCACCGCAGGGTCGGCGCCAAACCTCACGTTCACCCCCGCAGAACTGGCCTCCTCGTATCCGACGGGCTTCAGCGGTCCTCGGCCTCCGATCCGTGACAGCCCTACGGGCCGTCCCCCCCTCTCTGGCGAAGCAGGGGGATGACCTGGCACAGCCTAGGCCCTCCGATTCTCCCAGAAGCACAGAAGACCCACGATCAGCCATGACAGCTCCAAATACCACCCAAGGTTTTACCACGTCAGCCCTATACCGCCCCTGGTATTGCCACGTCTGCCCTAAACCCCTTGGGCCTTCTACCGCGTCAGGCCCATGGGCTTTCGGGTCCAGACCCGGCCCCCAAGCGGAACCAATCCCGATTGGGATTCCCTATAAATACTAGACTCTCACCCACCTTTTCAGGTAATCAATCTTTTTCCACTTAAATTCACCTAGTTATTGCTACTCTCTCATAGAGACTGACTAGATCGTCGGAGGATCCGCCATCGGGACAAACCCCGGTGTTTCAGGACTGTCTGCAGGTACACAAGACCTCGGATCCGAATCCTCTGATCCGAGCCCAGATCTCCGAATCACCCCGAGGTCGCCACAGGTTCCGCCCGGTCAGCCGAGGGTCGTCAGACGAGCAGCTTTCTCCTTCAAATACAAATTGAGTCCGAACTCGCACCTGGTGCATCCACACGTCTCCCAGAAATAAACCGCATCAGGTTGGCGCCGTCTGTGGGAAACTTGCTTCAGAAGCCGACCCGAGCCCGACCATCGAGCGATCTCGACAGCCGAACTCCCATGGCCTCCAGAGGCCAGGGGGCCGCGTCCTCCGTCAACCGACGGGACACACCGCCACCAAATACCAATGCTGGGCCACGCGCATCAAGGCACGGAGATTCCCATCAGGGATCCCGGCGAAGCGCCACCCGTACAGTCCAGCCCGACCTACGAGGAATAATCGTCAACCGTCAAATCACCCGCAGCAGGGGAAGGGCCGCTTCCAACCCGGCCCCGAACCATCCACGACCACCGCCCGAGAGACGGAGGCCCGCACTCAGCCGCATCGGAAGGCAACCTTCAGGCCAGCCGAACAGGGTCGAGGGAGCCCCCGTCACTCAGAAGGAGTTCCAGGACTTCCGAAGAGAAATTCTTGGGGCTCTCCGACGGGCCCCCAGGGGAGAAACCCTCCATTCCCAAACCAGGTCGGACACCGAGGGCAGTGTGTCCCGACCATCAACAATCTTGCCAGAGGACGATGACATACTCCTAAGGTGCCTCCAAGAAATGGAAGATCGCCTCGATCACATAGGGGACGGCGGCCAAAGAGCAGCTCAGGGGTACAGGCCTATCCGACCTCCCTTTTCCGCCCCCATCCTCCAAGCAGAAATACCCAGGAACTTCCGACCCCCTCAATTCGAGACCTACGACGGCGAGGGAGATCCTGCTGATCACATGGAGGGCTTCAAAACCCTCATGATGATTCACAGCGCCTCAGATCCTCTGCTGTGCCGAGCCTTCCCGGCCACCCTTCGGGGCCCAGCTCGTGAATGGTTCTCGAAGCTCGCCCCCGGCTCCATTTACTCCTTCGACCAACTAGAGGGCAATTTTCTTGCCCACTTTGTCACTAGCCGGAAGGCCGAAAGGACCAGTGCCTCGTTACTGGGGCTCCGACAGTTAGAGGGGGAGTCACTCAGAGTGTTCGTCCGAAGGTTTACCGCAGAGGCAAAATCGGTCTCCTCCCTCGATCCGGGCGTCGCCTCTGCGGCATTTCGGCACAACGTCCGTCATGAACAGCTGAAGGCTTCTTTGGCGAAGAAATCCCCCGTCGACTTTCCCGACCTCCTCAACAGGGTCGAGAAATACATTAGGGCGGAAGAGGCCCTTAACCCCGAAGATACCAAGGAGGCCATCGGGAAGGGAAAGCGGAAGGTCGAAGAGGTCGAACCATCGAAGAAAGCTCCAAGGGACGCGGGGGCCTTGAAGAAGGTCCCGCCGGTCCCCGCTTCGAGAGGTACACTCCCTTGACACATAACGTATCCGCCATCCTCTTAGAAATCGAAGACAAAGGCATTGTTCGATTACCCCCCTGGCCTAACAACGGCAAGAACCCAGACCAGCGCTTCTACTGTCGCTTCCACAGAGATCACGGGCACGAAACCGACCAGTGCCGAGCCCTGAAAGACGAGATTGAGGAGCTCATTTCCAGGGGGTACCTCCGAGAATTCACCAAAGAAGTCCCACGGGATCGGCGAGACATTAGGAACCGGAGGACCTCGCCTCCGAACCCTACTCCGAACCGCATCTAAGGTCAGGATCCCGACTCCGAGGGAGCCGCGGAGGCGCCCTTCATCTTGCATTGTGTCCACGGAGGGCCCATGGGAGGAAATTCAAATACTTCCCGAAAAGCCTTCATCCGGGAAGTGAATGCTGTCCGCAACAATTCCTCGCCCAAGATACAACCGATGCCGGTCTCCTTCTCAGGAGAGGACCTCGAGGGCGTCTGCCTACCCCACTGCGATGCCCTCGTCATTTGTCTCCACATGGCTAATTGTGAAGTTCGCCGAGTCCTCGTCGACAAAGGCAGCTCGGTTAATATCCTTTTCCTCGAAGCATTCGAGAATCTCAAGCTACCTAGAGACAGGCTCAAGCCGGCCGGATACACCTTGCAGGGGTTCTCCGGCGTCCCTGTCGTGATAGAAGGGATTGTCACCCTCGACATTACCGCAGGATCGGCTCCTGTCAAAAGGACCGAGTCCATGGACTTCATGGTGGTCAACGTCAAGGCGGCTTACAATGCCATACTCGGCCGACCCGGACTATGCTCCCTCCAAGCGGTGCCCTCGGCTTACCATCTGAAACTCAAATTTCCCACCCCGCAAGGGGTCGGCACTGTCCGAGGTAGCCAAGAAGCAGCACGATCGTGCTGCATAACCACCATCGGGGGGGGGTGTGTTCTCCCTCGACGCCGTCAAGTTCAATCCTGAGAGGGACGGCCCTGCTTCCAAATCTGTCACCAAGTGGGAGAAGGCCCCAGTCGAAGCCAAGTGCCGGATAAAACTCCTCGAAGGGCAAACATAGGCTCTAGCCTGGCTTAATGTAAACCGGTTTTTTGTGTAAACACTCATGTGTACAGGACCGTCTTAGCGGCCCTCCGTACCTTATACGAAAGAGATCTCTTTTTGTTGAAACCCTAAACGCCAGATAATGAAATCGACGCCTGAGTCCTCACTCCGGTATCGTCCCCAACGCCTCGATAGGCTCCAACCGAATCCGAGCTAGGGACTCTCCCTAAGACCCCACTTCGATCCCTCGCGGGTCGGTGGGCTTTTCTTGTAACCACCATCGTTCACCACACCACTAGCCGAAGCAAAGACCGTTACAGGACCACTCCACTCATCTCAAACTGGAAGAACGGGATTACTCCGAACGAGCGAACGAGCGACTAAAATCCCTCTCCTTGTTATAATGGTCCTTAAGCTCAGCCACGGTCGACTCCCCAGCTACGGAGCTCTGGGCGTCATCTGATCACATACGCAACAATAGCAGCCTCGCAGAGGAAACCCCTCTGTTTGCCGACCCGACCGAGGAAGATGCCGAGGCACCCAGCATGATATTATGACGGTGTATCTCCATTTCTTTCTCAAGAAAAACATCACGAAGTAACCTCCCAGAAGTGGACCAAGACACCCAACACGGCCGGTCCAAGGCTCGCACCGCCGAGTTCCCGATCCAGCATCGCCCTTCCCAGCCGGCTCGCCTCCTCGTCAAGGGCTTCAGACATGTTCCTGTGATAATCGAAGGCAGCGTCAGCAATACGGGCCCTCTCAAGGTACCGAGCCAAAGTGGTCTCCAATGCCTCAACCTCGCTCCAAAGCCACGCCGCATCGGGACGACGGGGGTCCGCCTCGGGAAGGGAAGCCACAACCTGCAAGAGTACCGACTCAACGCACATAAGCAAGGAGGTTCGGAAATACCCAAGGTCAAAACACTTGGCCAGTCAAAGATACTTTTTATAAAGTGTACTACTTCTTACAAAAAAGGCGGTGGCCAGTCCGCGGGAGGCGAATACAATCAAAGGAGAGAAAAAAGAAAGATAAAACTACACAACTTGATTTCCCGCCTCGGCATCGATCGGGTTCGCAGGAGGGTCGGCGGCCGGGTTGCCAACGGGCCCTTCCTCGGCAGGAGTCTTCAGTGTCCCCTCAATCTCCATGTCATACTCGAAACCGGACAGGTCGACGGACAGGTAGAAGTGCCTCACATGGCTGAGGGCCTTCGCGTAGCACTCATCCTGGGCCTTGATCACCATCCGCTGACCCGCATCCGTCAGCTCGGCCCTCTCCTTGGCAAACGCAGCCGTCAACTCCTCCTTCTCCTTGGCAAACTTCTTCTTCAAGGAGACCACCCTCTTCCCCCACTCGGCGTCCTGAGCCTCGAGCTCGAGCTTCATCTTCTGCTCCCTCTTATGCGAATCCTCGAGCTCGATCCGCATCTCCTTCATCTCCCGCTCGCTCTTGTCCGCCCGAACCCGCTCTTGCGACAGGGACGCTTCGTAAAGATTCTTTACATTAGCTCCCTGCATACAAGCCTGCGGCCAACATAACACTGATAAGGGAAGAACTCCCGAAGCGAGATTAACGAGAAAGATGAGGTCGACAAGCTTACCAGCACGGTGGCCTGCGCCAGGCGCGTAAAGGCCACCTCTACGGGCTCACTCTCCATCGCTTGGCGATCACGAGGGGTCGCCAACTTCTCCACCACCTCAACGGCCTGGGCTTCCTCGGTCAGACAGTCGCCCATCCGAACCGACCAGTCCGGCGCCCACCGTTGCCGCAACATCTCCACCACCGGGTCCTCCTCCTCAACCTCTACCAAGGGACCTTTCCCCTTGTCGAGATCGGACGCCCTCGCTGGACCCTTACCCCTCGAAGGGGCCGCCCCCTTGCTCGTCTCCGAGCGAGTCCACTTAGCCTTCGGCTCGAGCGGGACCTCCGAGATAACCAGGGGCGGCTCCCTCGGCCTCTTCACCGACTCCCCCTTCTTCTTCTCGGCGTTCTCCTTCTTCATGGCGAGCCTCCTGGCTTTGATCGATACCTCATCCATATCTGCGGAAAAAACCATTAAGAAGCAATAAGCAGGAAAGCACGAAAAGACCAAGAGAAAAGAAATAACTACATACGCAGAACGGCTGGGCTCAGTCCGACGCTCGCCAGATGGGCCTCCGTCACCTTCGTCCAATCGATACTAGGGGACAAACGGAGGCGCTCGACAAATCCCCACTCCTCGGCCGACAGATCCCCCTGCCTCGGCGCAAGATAGCTCAGCTTGGAATAGTTCCATCTAGTCGGAATGTCCCAGGGCTCTGCACTCCGAATCACCAAATATTTCTTCTTCCAATCCTTAATAGAGTCCGGGTGGCTGTGTACAACCTTCCTCTTACTCCGGGGGGAGATATAGTAAACGCCCTCAGCCGCCGAGCTGATCATCAACATCGCTCGGAACACGTTCAACCGCAGGGGTACCTTCCGTGCCTCGCACATCAGTATGAAACAGATTATCTGCTTCCAAGAGTTCGGCCCGTACTGCATCGGAGCCAAGGAGGCCCAGTTCAACACTTCCCGAACAAACGGGTGACTGGCAGCCTCAGTCCAGAAATGAAGGCGTCCACTGGGAAGACGCAACACCAAGCCGATAAGGGATCGGTTGGGCGCAGAGTAGGGCTCGGCAGCATCAATTCGTAGCCAGGACCTATGTGGTACGCCAGCTGCAAAAACCTCCAAGTCCCCGCCCTCCAAGACGGTCAGAATCGCGTCCATCGTCCCCCTCTTCCGACTCGGCGAGGAAGCCTGCACGCCAAAGAGCTCCTTATCAGATAGGTCATCAGGATACTGACGGAAAGGCTTCGGCTGCACGGGCGAACCTGTCCACAAATTACGGTATACGGGCGCCTGGCTCGAACCACCAGTCCCTGGTCCTGCCTTCCTCGGAGCCTTCTTCTTCGTCGTCTTGGTTCGCTCCGGCGAGGGAGTGAATAAGGGCCCCAGGACGGTCGGCATGGAACTCGGACCCGCACCCTGAACTGTGAATCTCTTTACAATGCCACCCTCGCCTCCCTCTTCCTCGAAAGTCAACTCCAAAACACGGATGCCGCCCGAGCAATCATTCGTCTCCCCCGACTCACTACTCTCCACCACAAAGGGACGTCGGGAGCGTAACGGCCTCACACCATGTACCTCCTCCTCCTCACCTACGGGTTCCTCCCACGAAACCGAATCGGAAGACTCCTCGACGTATACTGACTCCCCCTCAAGTACGGGCTCCTCCCACGAAGTCGAGTCGGAAACAGGTTTCACTTCCCCCCTAGATGTCGACGCCGACGAGCCAGACTGAGCCCTATCCATCTGTGCCTAAAACTAAACAAACTTACCAACTCACCTGGGGTCACTTCGGAAGGGCGAGTCCAGTACAACAAGTTGCAGGGACGAGCGCTATAGTGTTGGGAAATTTTTGAACAAAAAATGGCGGCAAGAAAGGAGTGGGCTAGAAGGGGAGAGGGGGGAGTATTTATAAAGGACGAATGTGACTCCTCGATTCCCGCAAGAACTGTTCACCTATTTGACGTGCAACTGCCGCCCGGGAAATCGCGCCATGACCTCAAAACGTGCGCTGCTGACGTCATCCAACGCCAGGCTAACAGCCAGACGAGGGGGTCAGTTCGGAGGGGGCATTCGGCAAAGAGAACGTTTTTACTTAAAGGTTTAAGGCGCCGCCCTTAGACAGACGCCCCGGGCTCCAGGACTCGGCCGATTCCCCTTTCATCCGCGAGCAGTTCGGGGCTTACAGCCTCGACGGCCGAAACCCCGAACTATTCGATGGTGAGACAGAAACCGCCATCACCTGGGGCCCTATTTGAAGACAGAGTGGTCGACCTCCAATCGGAGACGACCCACCTATCCGGGGCACTCCGGCCCCAAGCCTGGGGTTTGGTAGATGCCCCTCCCATCTGGATCTCTCTCGGGCCAAACAACCATATCAGGGTCGTCTGTCCCGAAAAAGGATCCAGACGGCAGAAGCATCACCAATCCGAGGCTACTCATCTATTGGTCCGAATTTCGGTCGTTACCCCTCTCGCCCCGATCCCCCCTGGATCTGGCGGCCGTATCAGAGCGATCAGATCCGAGAGAAGATCGGGGCGGCAGAGAAACCACCTCTCCAACACAACCAAGGGAAAAATTTTGCAAAAGACAGACGTCCGCCGTAGCAGACACCTTGGAGGACCAGTAGACCACTCTTGCTGTGATCCAACCCGCTGCGGAGAGGGGTACTTATAGCCTCCCCCATAAACCAGCTTTTATGACGTGGGGAAAACCAAACGACAGAAGACCATGCACCATACATTTATTAGGCAGCGCCATTAAGGCCCCTGGGAAATTGGTACATCGCATAGATCCCGGGGCGCCTTCAATACTCCGCAAAAGACGGCAGGCTACTCTGCCCAACATTCCTAAGACACAACGGTTCGCCCCCCACCCTTGGTTGGCCCATAAGTCCCTCGCCTGCTCGAGGTCGGGTCTAGCACCAGGGTAGTCTTCTCAGGAAGGCTTCACGGCTCGCCATCGCCCTTGCCGACCCGTAATCCCTCGCCAAGCTCGAGGTCAGGTCTGGCACCAGGGTAGTCTTCTCAGGAAGGCTCAACGGCTCGCCACCCCCCTTGTTGGCCCATAAGTCCCTCGCCTGCTCGAGGTCGGGTCTAACACCAGGGTAGTCTTCTCAGGAAGGCTCCACGGCTCGCCATCGCCCTTACCGACCCGTAATCCCTCGCCAAGCTCGAGGTCGGGTCTGGCACCAGGGTAGTCTTCTCAGGAAGGCTCAACGGCTCGCCACCCCCCTTGTTAACCCATAAGTCCCTCGCCTGCTCGAGGTCGGGTCTAACACTAGGGTAGTCTTCTCAGGAAGGCTCCACGGCTCGCCATCGCCCTTACCGACCCGTAATCCCTCGCCAAGCTCGAGGTCAGGTCTGGCACCAGGGTAGTCTTCTCAGGAAGGCTCAACGGCTCGCCACCCCCCTTGTTGGCCCATAAGTCCCTCGCCTGCTCGAGGTCGGGTCTAGCACCAGGGTAGTCTTCTCAGAAAGGCTCCACGGCTCTCCATCGCCCTTGTCGACCCGTAATCCCTCGCCAAGCTCGAGGTCAGGTCTGGCACCAGGGTAGTCTTCTCAGGAAGGCTCAACGGCTCGCCACCCCCCTTGTTGGCCCATAAGTCCCTCGCCTGCTCGAGGTCGGGTCCAGCACCAGGGTAGTCTTCTCAGGAAGGCTCCACGACTCGCCTTCAACCGTGCCGACCTAGAACCCCTCGCCCTCCCGAGGCTAGGTCTGGCACCTAAGCAATCTTCCCAGGAAGCCTCAGGGCGGCCCCCTCATGAGGGCCCAGCGATTCGCCATCCCATTTCCACGACCATGAACACTCCTCCCCGGCTAGCTCCCGCACCCCCGCAGGAGTGGGGGGCTTGTGTGGTAGGGTAAAAATGGCCTGGAGGCCCTACCAGGACCCAATACAACTCTCACTCAAGAAAGGTAAAAATAGCAATCTAGTTCGGCCTCGAACCACCGCAGGGTCGGCGCCGAACCTCACGTTCACCCCCGCAGAACTGGCCTCCTCGTATCCGACGGGCTTCAGCGGTCCTCAGCCTCCGATCCGTGACAGCCCTACGGACCGTCCCCCCCTCTCTGGCGAAGCAGGGGGATGACCTGGCACAGCCTAGGCCCTCCGATTCTCCCAGAAGCACAGAAGACCCACGATCAGCCATGACAGCTCCAAATACCACCCAGGGTTTTGCCACGTCAGCCCTATACCGCCCCTGGTATTGCCACGTCTGCCCTAAACCCCCTGGGCCTTCTACCGCGTCAGGCCCATAGGCTTTCGGGTCCAGACCCGGCCCCCAAGCGGAGCCAAACCCGGTTGGGATTCCCTATAAATACTAGACCCTCACCCACCTTTTCAGGTAATCAATCTTTTTCCACTTAAATTCACCTAGTTATTGCTACTCTCTCACAGAGACTGACTAGATCGTCGGAGGTCCACCACCGGGACAAACCCCGGTGTTTCAGGACCGTCTGCAGGTACACAAGACCTCGGATCCGAATCCTCTGATCCGAGCCCAGATCTCCGAATCACCCCGAGGTCGCCACAGGTTCCGTCCAGTCAGCCGAGGGTCGTCAAACGAGCAGCTTTCTCCTTCAAATACAAATTGAGTCCGAACTCACACCTGGTGCATCCACACGTCTCCCAGAAATAAACCGCATCAGAGGGGTATCCTGAAGCACTTCTTCTATTTCTAAGTCTGTTTCCCAATACGATTCATCGTCCTCATCACTAGGCGGCTCGGCCGGAATGACCGTCCCCGTCTTGGGCCTGTTAGATAATAGAGAACCAGACCTAAACATCCCAAAGCCATTATCGACGTCCTCTAGGTTGTCAGTATCTAAAGTACTACTGACAGGCTTCTGATGGACATTGCCGAAGACCACATTCTTCGGTTCCTCTACAGGCCTAAAACACTCATTTGGCCCACAAAAAGCCAAGACACTCTTATCCCCAGTGGATAAACACTCGACTTGTCCCTCAACCATCAGCCTCTTCCCCCTGTCTTCTTGTCTATCTGAGGTATTTGTCGTCTTCCCTGTTGTGAATCCTGCTTGCTCAGTCCCGAACCCCAAAGTTGCCCCCTTTTTAGATTTTTGCGCACCTCCTGCTGGGTCTGACCACCCCAACCTTGACTGAGGTTTTTTTGGGGGTTTGCGCGGCTTTTGAGCCACCTGATCCTTGAGATCGTGGTCACTCGTTACGGTCGATGCCTCCTTTTGTCCACTCGATTGTAAAGGTGCCCCGGTGGAAGTCTTTATGGGCTCGATGTGCGAAGTGGAGGAGGAAGCTGGTGTTGTTGCCTATGCCACCTCCACTTCCTCCCTTTTATCGATGATGAATTGCTTGAAGCAAGCGTTGCTCCATTTCATGCAACCGGTGCATCGAACCTCTTTAGTGCAAGCTTTTCGGTATTGACCCAATTCCCCACATTTATCGCTTTAGGAGGGGGATTGGATTTATGGTGCCATAACTCGCTACTATTGAAAAGACGAAAACACAAAATGGTAAGATAAAAGAATACATGGTTGTACAATGACACCGTACAACAATTTTTTAAGAGATGTATTATTTTTTTAAGGGAAAAAGGTGTAGAAAAGCCACCTTGTTTCATTTATAATATGGTAACGTAATGAATGTAGACAACTGAGCAACAGTACAAGAAAGAAAGAAAAACAAAGGGACATCAATTAAAACAGTAAAACCTCCTACGGCCCTAGGAAGGTAGGACAAATCCCACAAAGAAAAACAACAACTAGAGTACATGCAAACAAACTGGAGATCCCTTCAATAAGTTCCCTGGATGGTGAGATTCTCAATTAAGTGTCGGTCCAATCTCGATCCAGTCATCATCGTACTCGTCCACCTGGAGTCATCACTGCGTCAGAGTTTTTATTTTAACTTTTTTTTATTAAGACGTGCATCGCACATGTAAATTGCTAGTTACTCCTAGTGGCACAATCTGTTATTTCATATGAGTGATACTTTTGTAAATAATTATGTCGTAAATAAGTTTAAACTTTGAGGGTATAATGGTAACTAACAACAATTGAGTAAATAAATGGTTAATATAAATCCCACTTAAAAATAAATGGTTAAAATTAGATGGTTGAATGTCTACAAATTAAAATGTCTACAAATTACAGGTTGTCTACAAATGACAACCTCAACTCTCTCATTATAATAGAAGAGATTAGAGATTAGAGATTATATTATATTAGAGATGAGATTCACTTTTGTAAATAATTATGTCGTAAATAAATTTAAACTTTGAGGGTATTATGGTAATTGGTAACTAACAACAGTTGAGTAAAAAAATGGTTAATATAACTCTAACTTAAAATTGAATGGTTGAGATTATATAGATGGTTGATTGTCTAGAAATTACAACCCCAACTCTTCCATTATAGACACTAGAAATTTACACGTGCGATGGACGTCTTTATAAATATATATATATATATATATATATATATATATATATATATATATATATATATATATATATATATATATATATATAATAAAACACAAAGAAAGCTATCAAGTGGCTCTCCTTCAATCCCCCAAAATCAAAGGCCCAGATCTAACCACACAAAACACATCCCCCCCTCCCCCCCCCCCCCCCCCCCCCCCCCCCAAAAACAACTCATTTATTTATTTAATTATCTCTCTCTCTCTCTCTCTCTCTCTCTCTCTCTCTATATATATATATATATATATATATATATATATAGAAATATGGACTTTTATAGCCCAATTTATAATTATTTTTCACCATATACTAATGGAAACATGGACTTTTATTTACAACTAATTATTGTCATACTATTCAAACTTCAGCTACATAATTGTTGATTTACTATTTACAATACTTTTCATATGCTGTATCGTTCTTAAGACGTGCCATAGGCACGTGGCCACGGGCAAATCTAGTATATATATATATATATTTTAAAAATCCGATGTTGTCTGACATCGAACCTAAGACCTCCTTTATATTAGTTATGCATGTGCATTGTACGTATTTATTTGGTTATAATACACGTGTTTATTTAGTTACAAATGAAATTTATTTGGTGACAAAGTCTTCCATTAAAATAGTAGAGATAAGAGATTATTAAGGTTGTATTTCACACTAAAACTGAATGTATAAATCTTTAGAAGGGTTTGCGAAAGGTTTTGGAGGGTTGTGGAGTCCACTTGGGCATGGACGATATTCTAATTAATACATGGAATAGAAAGATTTTTTGCAAATTGTGATAAAGTAAAAAATTTAGGAAAATAGGTTCTTAACAACTTGAAGTGAGAAATTTTCGGGAAAACTCTTTCGAACTAGAATTTTATGATTTTCATATCAGACCTGCATCCATATTATTAGTTTTTTGCTAGACAGGCCTTTTTTTCCAGCTAGGCATCCATATTATTAGTTAGTAAAGTTTGTGAGTAACTCAATTGGATTTGATTAAAACCCTCTGAGAGCATCCACACTTGTTTCATATTTTTCCATTCTTCTCAAAATTTGATAAATTGGGCGCTGCAGTCATTTCTTATTTTGCTAAAATTTGAAAATGTGGAAACAATGTCGTTTTAAATATGAGAAAGTATTTGAGATTTCTCAAATTAAAGGGGATGAAATAACGTGTTTCGTAAAAAAAATGAAAGAGGAGAGAGTAAAGAGGAGAGAGGAGAGAGTATGGCTGCCTTGGAATAAGAGCAGATCTTATGCTCAGGTTCTAATGGCCCCTACCCCTCATCATTACCCTCCTCGATCTCACCGCCCACACCTGCTGCATCCTACCCCTTTCACTTCCCAACCAAAAAAGCCCCCTCTCCTCCCCAGAGCCTTCTTCCCCCCAAATCCTTACACCCCTCACCGCTTCAAGCCTCATCAAGGAAATTGTCGGAAAAAAGGAGACTCGCTGCATGCGTTGTGGAGACATGGATCATCTGGCGGCGGACTGCCGCAGGAGCGGGATTTATTGTTTTAACTGTTGAAAGTTTGGCCATCATGTTCGCGATTGTTCAATCTTCAACAGGCGGGAGTCCTTGGCCATCGAGTTAGCTCATAACTCAGAAATAGTATCCGCCCTTCCTGCACTGCATGCAAGCGCTTTTCTTCATCTGATCAACCCTCGCTCCAGCCCAGATGCGGCAACGGTGGAGAGCGCTCTAAACTTCGCTTGGAAGTGACAGGGAGGATGGTGGGAGGTTAAGAGGGTTAGCGATGGAGTTTTCCACGTCCAATTCCCTTCAGAGGAAGAGGCCAAAAAGGCTATTGCTGACGGTGTATTCCAGTTCTCCTGCTTTAATGCAACCTTCTCTTCATGGTCGATGGAGTATGGAGCTAAAATGAAGCCGAAGCCAAGCTTCATCTGGATCAACGTTCTTATGCTGCCTTTTCATATGTGGAATCAAAGCTCCATCGAGCAGATTGTTCAGCCCTTCGAAAAGTATGTTACCATGAGTGGAGATATGAAAAATGTGGTCTCTCGAGATCAAGCCCTCATTCTAATTAAAGTTGAAGATGTTAGCCACATCTCGAAGAACATCCTCATTCATTATCGAGTGCCTTGGACAAAGGAGCTGCAAGTTCATGAGGTGCTTGTGCTAATCCTTGGCAACCCAATCTCCTCCGCTGACGTTGCAAGCGGCAAGGTACAACTTTTTTCCCAAAATACTGGATCTTCCACTAACTTCTGGCATCGGAAGGAAGCGTCGCCGGAGCAGCATGTGGCTGTTAACCACCCACAAATCTCGAAAGGAAATCATGGAATCATCGGGGACCAGAAAGGAAAGGCAAAGATCCAGGAGACAGTTGGTTCGGTTAAGGATTTTGCGGCACAGTCACCGCCCCCAGAAAATCTTTCCTTTTTTGCAAATCAATTTTTGAACATTTCTGGTATGGCGGATTCAAGTGAGAAAGTTCCAAAAGTGATCCCTCCCCCTCAGCAAATTGCGACAACAGTTGAGGCAAATCCTGTCAATGATTTGGTCGTCAACGCTCCCCCCATCATTGAGATTCAATCCGACTCTCCCAAGGCTAACTTGGATATTTCTACTACGGCTTCTCAAACCAACCCCATCAGCTCTGCCAGCTCGCACGATATCACACCTGAAGAGGAGGTGTGTCAGATGGAGTGGAAGGGCAAGATTGTTAACATTCCTCAGTCTTTATTCCTGGAAATTCAACCTGCAGTGGGGTCAGCACTCGAGGCAGCGGTCACCAAACGTGTTGCCAAGCTTGAGGCCCCAAAGACCTTCCAATTCAGCTCAGGCACCATGGGAGCTAGAGCAGCTAGCTTCAAAACCAAATCCCTCATCCCTAGGCGTCGCCTAAATGTCTCCTCCTCTTCCTCAGGCTCTCCCCCCTGGGTTTTGAGGAAGAAGCACGCAAGCGTCATAAGCGCAGTAGATCTGCCACCAATCTCTTCATCTAGGCCATTCCTGCAACATCTTTGTTCCTCTGTTAAGGCTGCGTCCCTCCGTAAATCTGCAGGTACATCCTCTTCCAAGATTTCTGTTACCAATGCATGCCGTAATCCATTCGCTTTGCTTTCTAATGAGGATATCATTGAAGTAGCAAAATCTGTATGAGTGGTGGCTACTGGGCCACACTCAGTTGTCAAACTCAAGCAGGTTGCAGAGGTTGCAGTTGATCCCCCAGATCAACAACAACACCTCAACTAGTTGCCTGAGACTATTGGCACCCTAGCTTGCTTTTGCTTTTGCTGTGTTTTATCTTTTCAGTGAAGATCAGAAGTTGAAATGTTCGGGGGTTAGGCAACCCCTATAAATGTGCCCTTATCAAAGATGGCCTTCGCAATGCCCAAATCACTGTGGTCTGCCTGTAAGAGTCCAAGTTATCCAAACCCTCTCCACGCAAACTTTCTTCTATTGGAGGCAATTTTATCACCAATTGGAGATCCTTAGACGCCACCGATAGTCGTGGCGATATTCTTATTGGTTGGAATGATAATGTCCTCGACTGCCTCTATTGTGCAATCGACATCTTCTCTATCTCCCTCTCCTTTCGCATCTGGTCATCTGGCTTGGAATGGTCCTTTACCTCCGTCTATGCCCCATTTGAGCTTGATGATAGAGACCTCTGTTTTCATGAAATCTTGCACCGGAGAAGACTACTTTATGATGCCTGGGTCGTCTGTGGGGATTTCAATGCGACTATTTCCAATCAAGAAAGAAATAGAGGCTCCGGCTCTAACAGAGACATGAAAAACTTTCACAATTGGATCCAACAATTACATCTCATTGATCTTCCGCTTACAGGTCGGAAGTACACCTGGTCCAATCTTAGAGAAAATCCTTCTTTTGCATGGCTAGATAGATTCCTTATCTCAAGTCAATTTGATCAATTTTTCCCCTCCTGTGTTCAACACTCCCTACCCCGCATTGCTTCATATCATTGCCCTATTATTCTTGACTCCCAAGCAATTCAAAACAAAATTCATTACTTCAAATTTGAGAAAGCATGGGCCTCTCACAAGGATTTCAATCACAATATCTTCATTTGGTGGTCCAGCTTCAGCTGCGCAAGATCCAAAGTTGATATTTTTGCCAAGAAGCTAATACTTTTAAGGAGAAGGATCAGACGTTGGAGAAATGAGGAATTTGGTCACATTCAAAAAGTCCCTACTCGAAGCTATCCACAACCTCGACATTCTAACTGATTCTCAAGCTTTAAACCCCTCCCAATCTGCTGAACTCTCCACTGCCCGTGCTGAATATCAACAATTGATCCAAACGGAAGTTACTTACTGGAGACAAAGATCACGTATCACTTGGATCCAAGAGGGCGATGCTAACACAAAGTTCTTCCACTCTATGGCTAATGGGTGGCGACGCAAGAATTTCATTTTCTCACCCTTCACAATGGTGACCTCATCACAGACCAACCGGCGATTAGATCTTGCTTTGAGGTACATTTTCAAGATATTTGTGGCACTAGCTCAGCTCCAGATTTTAGAGTAGAATGGGCCTCTCTATACCCCCCCTCATCTTCTGATCTTTCCATGCTTGAAGCACCATTCAGTAAGGAAGAAATAAAGCGAGCAGTCTTCAGCATGAATGGAGACAAAGCTCCGGGTCCAGATGGCTTCTCTATGCATTTCTATCAACAGCATTGGGAGACTATCCAAGATGACTTGTGTAGTATGCTTCTGGCCATCCAAAATGGGGAAGCAGTCATCGATAGATTGAACTACTCTACCATTATCCTCATTCCCAAACGTGAAAGCGCCTCCTCTATTTCTGACTACCGTTATATTAGCCTGCTCAACTGCTCCATGAAGATTTTCACCAAAATTCTGGCTAACAGATTGAGCCCTATTCTGCATACTCTAGTATCCTCTTCACAAAGTGCCTTCCTCAAGGGTAAATCCACGGTTGATTGCTTTCTTGTAGCTCACGAAGCAATCAATCTGTGTTGCTCTAAGAAATCTGATTCTTTTATGCTGAAAATTGATTTTCACAAGGCCTTCGATACTCTTAGCTGGGATTTTTTGGAGCAACTCCTTATTGCAAGAGGTTTTGGCCCTCGTTGGTGCTCTTGGATCAAAGCCATACTGCATTCTACCAAATCTAATGTTTTGGTCAATGGCGTTGGCGGTAAGACCATTGTCTCTAAGAGGGGGTCTCAAGCAAGGCGCCCTTTATCTCCGATGCTTTTCATACTTGCTGTTGATGTTCTTGCACAAATGTTGCGCACTGGCAGAGATAATGGCACTTTCTCTCAGCTTAACCTTCGAGGATCCTTAGCT
The DNA here is from genome assembly GCA_017893485.1 of Hemerocallis citrina. Taxonomy (NCBI): domain Eukaryota; kingdom Viridiplantae; phylum Streptophyta; class Magnoliopsida; order Asparagales; family Asphodelaceae; genus Hemerocallis; species Hemerocallis citrina. The sequence continues at coordinate 81,382,227 of CM030362.1, forward strand.
CACCTCTCCATTCTCTAGTTTGCTGCGACACACTTATTTTCTGCAAAGGAGATGAGCAAGAAGTGCTCCACCTTAGAGTGCCCCTGCATCTCTTTGCGAATGTCTCCGGCCTCCATATCAACCTCTCTAAATCTTCTATCCTTTATTTTGGACACTCTCAGGCCAAGCTCAATGCATTTGCTTATATCTTAGGCTACAAACAAGACACCATGCCTACCAAATATCTAGGGATGCCACACTCTAAAGGGAGGCTCAAGAAGCGGGACTGGCAACCTTTGCTCCTGGAAATTGAGAGGAGATTGTCCACGTGGAAAGGTCGTCTCTTATCTAGGGGGGAGACTCATTTTGATCAACTCTGTTCTTAGCGCTCTACCAACTTATTTTGCCTCATTCTTCAAGCTGCCTCAGTGGGTGATTGCCAGGATCGATCAAATGAGGAGTAGATTTTTTGAGTTGGAGGAGACACCAAGGCTACGGGGGTTTCTTGTACGAATTGGAAGTGTATATGCCAACCTAAAAACCAGGGAGACCTTGGAGTCTTGGACCTACAACAATTTAATAATGCACTTCTCATGAAATGGTGGTGGAAACTGTATACTGAAGATTCTCTTTGCTCTCAAACTCTCAAGTCCCTCTACTTCAACAACATTACTAGTGAATTCATCTGCAAGACCCAGGCATCAGATTTTTGGAAGAATTTGTTCAAACTTAAAGAACAATTCGACCAAGGCATCTCTTGGCAACTTGGCGATTGGTCTATGGTTAAGTTCTGGACTTCTAAATGGATAAAGGGCAACAATATTGCTACCCTCTTTCCATCCCCTTTTGAAGCTGCATGGAACAAAGAAGCCTTTATGCGCTCTCAGGGCACATTAGACCAAGGCAGCTGGATTTGGAGACCTAGCCTTCACAACTCTTCTTCTAGCATCATCCTTATTGAAAAGAGAAATCTTTTACAATCTATTTCGAACATTCAGCCTTCTCCGCACCCTGACATCGCTCGTTGGAATCACTCCTGTATTGGGAGCTATACCGTCAAATCAGCCTATAGTTTCTATAACATTTCTGGCCTCATCTCTCCTTTCTATCGAGCTTGTTGGCAGAATTGCGCACCACTAAAATGCAAAATTTTCATTTGGATGCTGAGTGGGGAAAAGCTAAACTCCAAGTAAAGGTTGCATTCTAGAGGTTGAGATGATGATCTAACATGCACCTCCTGTGCATGTCAGATTAAAACCACTTACCATATTTTCTTCGAGTGCCCTGTGGCTGCTCAAACCTGGCTGCACTTCACACAATCTTTCCGAATCACAAACCTGCCTGGGTCTATTACTAAATGCTTCATGTATTAGTGTTTTGATCACAACAAGCACAAATTCACTCACTCATGGCATTTGGTTACACTAGCTGTTTGTTGGAATTTATGGAATGCTAGAAATAATAGAATTTTTTACAGCAAGCATACAACTGTGGATAAACTAATCTCTAATACAAAATTTTGGTTCTCATATTGGCTAGAATCAAACGGGGAGTCCAAGAAGAAAGCAAGGACATTAGAGGAGCTCAGAGGCACAGGCGACAGTAATCTCATGAGACCTGCTAGGGGCAGTAGTGCAGACAATACCACAAGTTAATCTCCGACATGGCTTCTCTGTTTTTGGTTGTATTTTTTTGGGACTTTGTGTAGTTCGATATTTTGTTCAAACTCTTGCTTCTAGTACTGTATGATTTTCTTCCGACTGAAGGTAGTTCCTTTTTTGTTACGGGTTATGCTTCGGGTGAAGAAGGGGGATGAGATAATGTCTTTGGGACTAGTAGAGGTGCACGACAACAGTCTAATGCTCTCTCTACGACCCAACGGCATGCCATCTCGATCTCAGACTCACCCTATGTGATTGAACCGCCTACAGCCTTTTTTGTAATAGTTTTAGAACTTTCCTTATATATATATATATATATATATATATTCTATGAGGTAGGATAATCCTACCTTTTGCCAGTCAAAAAAAAAAAACGTGTTTCGTCCTTTTTTTAATTTTTTTTAATCAAATCGGACGAGTCGAATTGTATCGTCCTCGAAGTTTTAAATAATTAAAAAAAACGATCAGACGGAACAACATGTTCTGTCTTACAAATTGAATTTTTTATTTTAAAAAAGGCATCAGACGGAAAATGTTGTCCCGTTCAACACCCAAATTCTCTTGGACGGGACAACATGTCCCGTCCCACCAATGACCAATCTTAATATGGATTAATCACTACTTTAATGAGTTAATCATGGTTTAAGTCTTAATTTAATAGAATAATCTCTAATTTAATCACTAATTTAATAACTAATGACCATTTTTAAAACCATAAAAGTTACAAAAAAAACCTCTTGGACTGTACATGATCTACCGTCTCTCCTTAAACATAGAAAAAAAGCTCCGACGGAACATGTCCCGTTCACAAGTTTCTTTTTATAGTAAACAACGATTCAATTTTGTCATTTCTTATTTTGTCAAATTGTCAAATTTGACTGATGTGGTATAGGTGACGTGGCCCAATCACGGCCATCAGATCTTCTCAGATTACGCTCTCCTGTGATCATCAGGTCAACAAGTCCAACGGGCTTCTGCCAACTCCAGCCCATAGGCAAACGAGTTTGACCCGGCCCGCTAGGACCCCAGACTCGTTTACCCATGCCTATAAATACCGGACCCCCTCCTCACTTTAACAGGTAATCAATCTTTCTCCACCTGAACCCTAGCTACTGTTGCTTTCTCAGTGACTGAATAGATCGTTGGATGGCTTGTCTCCGAGAACTCTCCAGGGGGTTTCTAAGCATTGTGCAGGTCCGAAGATCCGAGCCAAGCTCCCAATATCCGAGCCGAGCTACGAACCTCAACCTACTCCCTACAACTCCCTAGCCGATCCTATGACCGGGGATCAAACCAACGTCAGTGTCATGCCTTTCGCTTCATAAAATACAAGAATTCATGCCTGTTGCCCCCACACCCAAAAGAAAACAAACTGGGTTCTCCCTACACCCAAAATAAAATACAAGTCCGGTTGACCGGGTCGGCTCCTTCGCCGGGTCTCCCGGTCTCGCCAAGGTGGACACGCTGGTGACGGAGCTATGCGCCTCATTAGGCCTCGCCGGACCGATCATCGGGGTCAGCGAGGAGGCACCATCAGGAGGACAAGGGCAAGGAAACGAAATGGACCGGGACCCAGGCATCCCGAGCATTATCTTGTATCGCTGCACCTGTAATTCCTTCCCTACTATAACCTCGTGAAGGAAGGATTCAGGCGAAGGCCGCTGGGCAGAGGTACTAGCCATCGAAAATGGAGCTCAGTGGGTTCTAGGTCACGGTCGGATAACAACTTCTTGAACCGCGTCAGCTCAATGCTGAGCCCCTTGGACTTGTCCATAAAGTACTTAACGGCGGCCTCACGGTCGCGAGCCTCTTTACGGTATTGAGCCAAAGCAAACTCCATCACCAAGATCCTACCTTTCAATTAGTTCGCCTCAGAGCCACATAGGTCCCCCGTCGGGGTCACTGTCATCTGCCAAAGGACACAGAAATATCACTCCGAGCCAAAAACACTTGGCTAAATAAATAAATAAAAATCAAGCTAGAAATTCATCAAGTCAAGAGGTTCGGCCAAAAATGCTTTTATTGCTCAAAAATGTAACTTTACAAAAGGTGCGGTGACCAGTCTGCTTTCGGCTATTACAAAAAAAAAACAAGGAAAGAAACAATGACGACTACTTCTAGCCCACCTCTTCTTCGGCCTGCTTCTCGAGGTAGGGCTCATCGTCTGCGGCGTTGTCTCTACCCCTGGGGGTCAGCGACAGCTCAGGCACGAGTAGGTCATAGTGAAAGCTGTTCAGGTCCAGCTCCAGATGAAAGTGCTTGACATGCCAGATCGCCCTGGCATATACCACATCCTGGGCCTCGATCACTTTGTCCATCCCGGCCTTCGTTATCTCCTCTACGCTCGCGTCGGCCTCTTTCCTCAGGTCGGCCATCCTCCTCATATAGGCGTCCTCCTGGTTCGCCAATTCTGCTCGAAAAGCCTGGATCTGGCCCTCGAGGTCCGTCTTCTCCAGCTTGAGGTCTTTCGCTTCCCTCTCCCAATGCTGGGTATTCCTCCTCTCGTTCGCCACCTCCTTCGTGTGCATTTTCATCAACTGGGCGCCATCCACGCAGGCCTGAAACTGAGGAAGACAGACTTAGAAAATAAGCCAAAGGTGTGAATACAACTAACTACTACATTACCTGCAAGCTGGCCAGGGCCCACTTCATGTACGAGGACTCGACAGCACTCCCGAGCCTTCTGGTCTCTAGGCGGAGCGATCTTCTCAACCATCTCAATGGCTAACGGCCCATCCGAGATAGTATCCCCGATCTTAACAGCCCAGTCCGGCGCCCAGGGCTGCAGTCCTGCTTAGCCAACAATCTAGTCAGCCGTCGGAGCTAGTGGGGGGAGCTAGTGGCAACCTTCTAGCTACTGATGCTGGGGCCTGACTTCGAGCTCTTATGTTTCTTTGGTGCCGGGAGAGGGGACTCCTCCGCAACCCCCTCGATAGCGGTTCTCCCATGTTTCTTGTGACGGGGTCAGTCGACCTTCTCGGCCGCCTGTTTCTTCAGCAGAGCCCTCCTCGCCACAATCGTATCATCATCCATGTCTACAGGAAAGAAAATCGCATAAGACGAGCGAAAATACTTGAAAGGAAACTAGATAAAAAAACATACTGATAGGAGTGGGGCTCAGTCTGATTCGAGCCAAGTGCCTCTCTATCACGTTAGGCCAACCGATGCTGTTGCCCGAACATATCTTCTCAACGTCCGACCACTCCTCGGCCGTCAGGTCCGACTTACGAGGACCCTTCAGATTGGGCTTGTAGAACTTCCAAGCCGTGGGTATCACCTAGGGGGTCAGATTCCGCACGTTGAAATACTTCTCCTTCCACCCTTTGATAGAGTCCGGGTGCCCATGCTTGACCTTTCTCTTTCGTCTCGGCGTAATATATTAGATCCCCTCATATTCGCCGGACGAGCTGAGGCCGAGGATCGCCTGAAAGTACTTCAGTCTCGGGCGGATCCCCCGCTCATCGCAGAGCAATCAGAAGCACACAATATGCTTCCAAGAATTGGGCCCGTACTGTATGGGGCTAAGGGACGCCCAGTTCAAAACTTCCTTAATGAAGGGGTGGAGCGGCAGCCGCAAACCCAAGCAGAAGGCATCAATAGGGAACATGCAAAAGTGGGGCGCCAGTCTGTCCGTAGGATGGATCCCGGGGCTAGGGATCAACAGCTCATACTCCTCACCGATGAAGTAACTCGCTCGGATGATGGGGAGGTCGTTCGCTGTAAGGACGGTCGGCATCTTATCCGTAGCGATTTTTTGCCTACCGGGCGAGGAAGCCTCCACGTCCTCGTCGACTTCTCCCCTGTACTGGAGCATCTCCTTGACATCGTCCGGATACATTCGGATAGAGCGCGGTTGGACCTCAAACGGGACCTTAAGGTTAACCTTCCTCGGCAGGCTCTTCCTCATTCACTCCGACCTCTTCTTCCACCTCTTCCTCGGCCACTACGATCTGGTCTTCGACCACCTCGAACACCTCGATCTTAGACTCGCCTTCGACCAAGGGTTCATCGGGCTCCAAGTCACTCGACTCTACCATAAAAGGCCTACTACTATGTATAGGCGCGACATCGTAGACCTTTGTCTTTGACTCCCATGACGTAGAATCGGAGGCACGAGGACCCTCATCCTGACCCGACGTAGTGGCGGACGAACCAGACTGAGTCCGCGCCATACCGATGGTGTGAATATTTGCAAGTGTACAAAATCGCAACAAGTAATATAGTAGTGAATAGAGTGTCGAACCCACAGAGACTAGATATTTTATTGAGTACTGATATTACTAGATGAATCACTATTTGGAAGATCGAAATTAATAAAAAAGAAAACAACTAAATTAAAAAAAAAATCTAACTAACTAAATTAATGGAGAGGGAGCGGAGTCTAAAAATTGTAATTTGTTAATGGCAAAATGAATTCTAGGCCTTTTGACTTCACATAGTTCATCCCACACAATTTATAGTTCCATAAAATAAAAATATTATTTTTCCAAGTTGTAGGCTGAAATCTCCAAATTATTTAATGCTTTCTCTCGAACAACACCAAAAATATCTCCAACTAACAGTTTGTCATATCTCTATGCAAATTTAATTAATCAAAGACTCATTAAGTTCTATGGATTTCTTAATGGTCACATCAATCACGGTAAATCATCTCTAATTTCGCTCAATCAATGGTGTTCAATTTTTATTGTTCTAAATCACAAATTACCTCTCGGTCTCTCCATGATCCAATAATCATACAAAAATTGGCCAAATAATTGTAAGCACTAAGCACAAAAATTAAACACACAACCATGGAAAAATATGAAATTGTGTTCTCAAAACTAGGCTACATCTAAACCCTAGAACAATAAATTTAGTTCATAATAAAAATATTACAACTAACAAATTTGTTCATGGATTGCATTATAAAAATTAGAGAGAGAAAAGAGATATAAAAATAGACTGTTCTGTAATAAAAATCGCAAACCGAACAATCTTGAAAATTGTGCCCAACAAGTCAAATCGTCTCTCTTCTTGGAGTTGGAGCCAGGCCCAGCCACGTCAGCTGCGTCTTCTTGCGTGTGTTTACAGAGCCAAAACCCCACTTCTGTTTTCTCCGAATTCCGAGCCAGACAGCAAAAGTCAGCCTTGGTTCGCGCGCCGAAGTCCAGCTCTCTCTGTTTCGCTCAATCACAGCACCGAAGAGACAGCGCCACTTCACTGGTTGATGTTGACTTCTGTGTCTCTCTTTTTTTTATTTTTTTTATTTTTTATTTTTTCTTTTTCCGCTTCTCTCCCTCTTTTGTTCTTGTTTCGGGTTTGATTTTATAGGAGCTGTAGACTGGAATTAGGATATATCTGCAAAATAAAAATTAGAATTTAAAATAAATATTTAAATTTAAATTAATTAGATATACTTAAACAAATAACTAATTTTTATTTTTGCTTTATCAAAATCCATTTAAATTTATTTTTTCTTTTTACACACTCTTAACAATTAAAATTGTATTTTGCTTCTATATTGTCAATTTGTAATATATAAAATTCAACAAATCATTAGAAATAATGAATCAATAGTTTTTATTTGTTTTGTTGATTTTCATCAAAAATAATCACTTTTTGCATCAAAAATCTTATTTCCTCAAAATAATTAATTAATTGAAATCTAATAGAAATAAGGCAAATTATAAACAATAAAAATGAAAACAAGCAATTTTAATGGGTAAATGAGTACAAATATTTATATAAAAATTAGACACATCAACCGAAAAATAAAATTGACTAACCTGATTTGAAAAACGGTGAAGGATATCGAAAAATTCGCCGCCGGTGAATGAACTGCGATGGAGGAAGATTTGGGAACTTGAGAGAAGAAAGCAAATGCGAGAAGTGAGGGAGGGGTGGCGGATATATAGCTTGAGAGGCGACTCCTCGAAATCTGCGAAAAGCCTGACATCATTAGATCCACGAGTCACCACCCTATTAGACCACGGACCGTCCGAATTCCCATGGCCCTCACACTCGATGCTCGGCTAACACCTCGGACACACCAAACGGTGAGCACCCACCTAGATTTTTTCAACAAAGCTGCGTATCAAAGGCCAGGTCTGGGGGCTCGAAGCTCGGAAAGTACGGCGAGCACCCACCTAGCATTTTTTAATAAAGCTGCGTATCAAAGGCCAAGTCTAGGGGCTCGATGCTCGGCAAGTACGGCGAGCACCCACCTAGCTTTTTCCAACAAAGCTGCCTATCAAAGGCCAAGTTTGGGGGCTTGATGCTCGGCAAGTACGGCGAGCACCTATCTAGCTTTTTCCAACAAAGCTACCTATCAAAGGCAAAGGCTGAGTACTCGACGCTCGGCAAGTACGGCGAGCACCCACCTAGCTTTTTCCAACAAAGCTTCCTATCAAAGGCCAAGTCTGGGGGCTCGACGCTCGGCAAGTACGGTGAGCACCCACCTAGCTTTCTTCAATAAAGCTGCCTATCAAAGGCCAAGTCTAAGGGCTCAAAGCTCGGCAAGAATGGTGAGCACCCATCTAGCTTTTTCCAACAAATTTGCCTATCAAAGGCCATGTCTGGGGGCTCGACACTCAGCAAGTACGACGAGCACCCACCTAACTTTTTCCAACAAAGCTTCCTATCAAAGGCCAAGTCTGGTGGCTCGACACTCGGCAAGTACGACGAGTACCCACCTAGCTTTTTCCAACAAAGCTGCCTATCAAAGGCCAAGTCTGGGACTCGATGCTTGGCAACTACGACGAGCACCCACCTATCTTTTTCGACCAAAGCTGCCTATCAAAGGCCAAGTCTGGGGGCTCGATGCTTGACAAGTACGGCGAGCACCCATCTAACTTTTTCCAACAAAGTTGTCTATCAAAGGCCAAGTCTTGGGACTCGCTTGGCAAGTACGGCAAGCACCCACATAGCTTTTTCCAACAAAGCTGCCTATCAAAGGCCATGTCTGGGGACTCGACGCTCAGCAAATACAACAAGCACCCATCTAGCTTTTTCCAACAAAGCTTCCTATTAAAGGCCAAGTCTGGGGGCTCGACGCTCGGCAAGTACGGAGAGCACCCACCTAGCTTTTTCAAACAAAGCTGCCTATCAAAGGTTAAGTCTGGGGAATCGAAGCTTGGTAAGTACGGCGAGCACCCACCTAACTTTTTCCAACAAAGCTGCCTATCAAAGGCCAAGTCTAGGGGCTCGACGCTCGGCAAGTATGGCGAGCACCCACCTAGATTTTTCCAACAAAACTGCCTATCAAAGGCCAAGTCTGGGGGCTTGACGCTCGGCAAGTACGGCGAGCACCCATCTAGCTTTTTCCAGCAAAGCTGTCTATCAAAGGCCAAGTCTGGGGACTCGACGCTCGGCAAGTACGGTGAGCACCCACCTAGCTTTTTCAATAAAGTTGCCTATCAAAGGCCAAGTCTGGGGGCTCGACGTTCGGCAAGTACGGCGAGCACCCACCTAGCTTTTTCTAACAAAGCTGCCTATCAAAGGCCAAGTCTGGGGCTCGACGCTCAGCAAGTACGGCAAGCACCCACCTAGCTTTTTTCTAACAAAGCTGTCTATCAAAGCCCAAGTCTAGGGGCTCGACGCTCGGCAAGTACGTCGAGCACCCATCTAGCTTTTTCCAACAAAGCTGCCCCTTGAGGCTCGGAGCTCGGCAGTGACCTCGAGCACCCACTCAGCTTCTCCCTGAAGTTGCCTCACTCGAAGCTCTCCGAGCCGGCAGTACGAGCTCAAAGCTCGATAGTAACCTCGAGCACCCACTCAGCTCCTAGTTGCCTTACTCGAAGCTCTCCGAGCCGGCCCTACAAGCTCGGAGCCCGACAGTGACCTCGAGCACCCACTCAGCTTCTCCCTGAAGTTGCTTCACTCGAAGCTCTCAGAGCCGACCCTACAAGCTTGAAGCTCGGCAGTGACCTCGAGCACTCACTCAGCTCCTCCCTGATGTTGCCTCACTCGAAGCTCTCTGAGCCGGCCCTACAAGCTCGGAGCTCGATAGTGACATCGAGCACCCACTTAGCTTCTCCCTGAAGTTGCTTCACTCGAAGCTCTCTGAGCCGTCCCTACAAGCTCGGAGCTCAGCAGTGACCTCGAGCACCCACTTAGCTTCTCCTTGAAGTTGCTTCACTTGAAGTTGCTTCACTCGAAGCTCACCGAGCCGACCCTACAAGCTTGGAGCTCGGCAGTGACCTGAGCACCCACTCAGCTCCTCCCTGAAGTTGCCTCACTCGAAGCTCTCCGAGCCGGCCCTACAAGCTCGGAGCTCGGCAGTGACCTCGAGCACCCACTTAGCTTCTCCCTGAAGTTGCTTCACTCGAAGCTCTCTGAGACGACCCTACAAGCTCGGAGCTCGGCAGTGACCTCAAGCAACCCTTAGCTTGAATAACCACCCCTATGATCTCGAACTTGTTCGTTGGGAAATGACCCGACTGGTTATTAAGAATGAGTTACCTTTTTCTTATTCCAGGAGTAGGAATGTAGAGTTTTAACCAAAATGCACTAAATCCACATTTCAGAAGAATTCCTAGAAACACACTCAATGCCGATTGTTTTAAACTTAACCACGAAATGAGAGACGCTTTAATTTCACTATTGTATTCTTTAACTTGTAGAGTATCGTTAACTTCCGATTGTTGGAAAGGTTGTAACAATATTCCGATGATGGACATAAATTGTCATTGGATAGATAGTGGGATGATTCAAAAGAGAATCATATCACTTGTCGCTTTATCGTATCCATATACTGGTATGGTTATCGCAACATATATTTTAGAAGTTTGTGATTTATTTTATATTCGTGATAAAAATTTTACTGTGGGAAAAAGGGGTATGAGCAATTTTCTCATTTAGTAAGCAAGTGATGAGGTGACATGCATGTGATTGGAAAATCCTAAAAGTGGTTAGATACTCCATGTATCAAATGCATACCACCTCATCAATTGCTCATTTATTAAATGAGCAAGTTGCTCATATCCCTTATACCCTTTTACTATTAGTTTGATAATGCATTTAACAATAATGCTTCTATTAGTACATTAAAAACACAATTAGCTCATCCATATAATGAAATTTTTTATGTTAGATGTGTGTGTCCTATTTTAAATTTATGTGTACACGATATATTGAAAGTAGTTGATTAATATACAATTGCAATTAGAAATGTGTATATTTTATTGCTTTGTGTGGTATTATGCTTCAAGAATTCAAAGAATAGTGTAAACTTAGGAACATACATTTTAGAAAATTTTCTAGAAATGTTTAAACACCGATGAAACTCTACTTTCGATTTACTAAATATTGTTACTCAATACAAAGATATTATAAACGATTTTTGTCTTACAAAAAATATGAATTTTTTTCAAATAACTATACAATCATCGTATTTTACCGAATCTTTGTTACGATTTTTGGAACCTTTTAAAACCGCAACTGTGAAGTTTTCTACATTTTATGATTCTACTTCTAGTAGTATTTTTATTTCAATAATGCAAACTTTTCAAGACATAATTTTGGACAAATACATTAGCCATATTATTGTTTCCGCTTATACTAAAATTTTGAACTATTTTAATCCTCCTCCTGTGTTGTATTATATTGCTACTATTATGGATCCTCGTATCAAATTAGCGGGTACAAGGAGTTTGATTGAAATATTTTTTACTTTATTTGGAGATGATTCTGAATATAATTGTAATGAATTTTTAACTAGCTTTGAATCGACATGTAATAATGTGTATAATTATTATGATAGAATTTTTGTATATGGTAGTACAACTAGTGTATGTACTTCTTCTTCTTTTTCTACATCTAGAGGTAAGAGTAAGAGTACATTAGATGGAGTCACTGCTGATTTACTTACTCGTATTCAATAAAAAAAACCTAGGACTAATGCATCTAATGAATTAAATTGGTATAATCAACAAGATGGTGAGAGTTCTAGTACTAAGATTGAAGTGCTATAATGGTGGAAAGAACATGAAAATCTTTTTCCTATTATTTCACATATGGTTAGAGATCTACTAACTCCTCTTGTCTCCACAATTGCTTCAGAAAGTGTTTTTTTACAAGTGGCAGTGTTTTAACAGATTACAGGAATCGCTAGAAGTCGGATTCGTTGAAGATGCTCGCGTGCACCGAAGATTGGATGAAGGTTGAATACAAGAGTCAAGGAAAAAAGACATCTATATCAACATGTGGAAGCAACTCCCATGAAGTCGAACAACAAGAGTAGAGAATTTAGGGCGATGAGATCATAGGTTTAGGTTAAGTAGATGTGCACGACAGTAGTCCAATGCTCTCTCTTCAGTCTAACTCTAAGCTATCTCGAACTCTAGATTCTGATTATCCACTCAAACATGTAAATGTAATTCAATAAATATTGTATGTTCTTTTTGGGTTTCTATTACTTGTATTAGTATGTAAAAAAGTTGTAAAAAATCATAGAAGTTAAAATGAATAATATATACAATTTTGTTTCACTCTTATACAGTTATCCTTGTTTTAATTTTTAAAATTTTTGTATGTTAAGTTTAAATAAATAAATAAATAAATAAATAAACAGGGCCAATCCGCGGTCCGACCCGACCCAAAACGGGTTCGGCCCGAATGGGTTCGCGGGTCGACCGGGTTGAATTTTTCAATTTCGAACCCTACCCGGCCCGGCCCGGTTAATTTGCAACCCGACTCGGGCCCGCCCGAAACTCGAGCCGACCCGAGTGGTTCCGACCCATCCCGGCCTGATCGACCCGAATGCCACCCATAGCATCACTGATTCATTAATGAAGGTTTAATGTAGTACATAATACATCAACAATTTGACGGTCTAACATCAATCTGATACATCTAAATAACAACTATATAGACTACTCAGCAGAAAGTACTAATTAAATACTAGAAATCCATCTTAGTGTGACTCCATCCTTCATCCTCCATTCGCTCAGCCCCTTCTCTCTTGATCTACTCCTCCAATCGTAGCATCTTCAATGTACCTACCTGACCTGTCCAAGAGTGGATGAAAGGAAAAAAAATATTACGTGTCAATACATGAAATCTACTATTTTGGCACCTAAAGTGGAAAGTGTTTTCTAAAAAAAGTTAAAACCAGATAATGTAAAATAATAAAAATTCACTCGGTAAAAGCAGTAAAGCAGACTAAAAAAGAGGGAGAGAGAAAGAAAGCCAAAGGATGAAACAAAGGGGAAGAAATGGTGAATGACCTATTGACACCTAAAGTTAGTGTAAATTACCTACACACACCTAAAGTAAAAATAATACCCCAATAGCACTTAAACTTTTATCATTTGGACCTAAAGGTCTCTGTCATTTATTTCTCAGTTAAGTTAGTGGAATATTCCAGGAACATGTCTCTTAACAGGTTTAAACACGTTAAGAGGCATGTGAAATTACAAAAATATCCCTCTCCAGAAAAATCAAAACCCTTTCTCTCCTTCTCTCTTTGTTGCTTGCCTCTCTCTCTCTCCTCTCTCTTAGAAACCCTAGCCCCCGAAGCTCCTTGTTCAGCGTTGCTCACACCACTGCCGCCAGTCACCACTACCGCCACCCATCTTCATCTCCATCTCGCGCTATCGACATCCCCCCTAAATCCCAAAAACCCTAGCGTCTTTGTCTTCTTCGTCCCGTCAAATTCAACCCTTGCCCCCACCTGGGCTCTCCCCGATGCCCCTCTTCGCCATCGATCTTGATGCCCCAGATGCCCCTTTTCACCTTCTTTCTTGATGCCCCCGACGTTCCTGATCCCTCTCTATTTTGGAGGGAAGTGTTTGATTCTCATACATAATTTTAAGCTTTTGGTTCAATTTCTTACGATTTCTTTTGATTGTGTGTGTAGGCAATGATGATTCACAGTTGGATATAAGTTGGTTCGTGTAATCTCTAAACTTCAATTTCAATAAGTTGGTTCTTGCAATTTCAGACTTTATAAATAGGTCTAACATCTCCATTAAAGGATATGGGATTTGAATATTGTATTATATGTTTAATTTAGAAAAAAAAAGAACATCTTATAAATACACTGAGAGATAATCTTGCGGGATTTGGAGAAGAAACAAGTGTAATATATTTGGATGGGAGATTCATCCTTTGAATGGGAGATTCATCTTGTGGTGATACACTGATACTAGTGGCACGAGCTGTAAGAGCAGATTAATTTTCTTTCATCAATTATCTGCTTTTATGAATAAATGCATATGAAGTATCTGCTTTTTTGAATACTGGATACATCCCTGATCATTTATCCCTGATCATTTATCCCTGATCATTTAAATATCAATTATCTGCTTTTTACTTGCTTCTTTGGTTCATACCTGATCATTATCTGATCTTTACCTTTTTCTTTGGTTCTTTGGTTCTTTGGTTCTCATAGAAACATTACCTAGTTCTTTGGTTCTCTGGAGCATTATTCTGGAGCATTACCTGATCTCTATGCTTATATGCTTATATGTATTGCCAGTTACTTATATGCTTAAACAGTCTGAGTCTACTACTATTCTATGCTAAGCTATGCTATGCTGACTTATATGCCAGTTACTTATATTCCATGCTATGCCTATATGCTTATATGCTATGTTATGCTTATTTGTTTGTATGCATTGTCACTCTTAAACAGTCTAGTACTTGCTATGATTATATGCATTGCCAGTTACTAACTGCTGTATTTGATTCGTCATGGAACTTGAAGTTTATGTTGAGCCGCATTTCAAAATATATCAACAAATATAGAATCTAATTACATCCCAAATTAATAATGGGGCTATTGCAACAATATATATTGCATAGCTTATTCAACATATCTTCTATTTTTGTTATATTAAACTTGTTAACAGAAAACTGTGCTTTATAAAAATCTGTTGTAGGTTAAATGGTTCATAAGCAGTTCATGAGTAGATTAAGTCAATCATTCATGTTACTCAATTGTGAAATTAATATCTGTCATGGAACCTGGACTTGATACTTCCTGTTACTCAATTGTGAATTTCAGTATGAGGGAGGGTTATTTTTGCATTTGAGCTAGTTGGCATGACATTTCAATGCAGTCTTAGTGACACCATTTTTTATCCCTTTGTTGAACTGATGCTTGAATATTTGGCAAATTTGATAAATCCTTGCTGAAAGTTGTGTTCTGGGCCTACTACTAAATGTTTCATGCATTGTTTAGTTTCATGTATATACAAATACATGATGTTTTTTTTTTAGTGGTTGGCGGTAGCAGCAGCAGAAGAAGAAGCAGCAACAGTTTGCTTCGTTATGTAATATTGATTGTGTAATTGTTTCATGTTATGTAATATTGATTGTGCTTGAAGTATACAAAATAGTTATGCATTTAAGATTATATCTATATTCTCCAGTTCTTTCTTTACTATCTGTTAGATACTTATGATCTAGAGATGAAAATGTATCTCACTAAACTCTTTGCTCTATGTTGGTTCTGAATAATTTGTTTGTTCTTGATGTTTGATATATTGATATATGATGATTAAAGATTTTTGGTTCTGAACAAACTATGGCCTCTGTTAAGGATCTAGAGAACAATTTTTTAAAAGAATTTTGAATGATTTTTAGTTCAGTTGGCACTCTCAGTTGCAAAATAGACTCTCAATTTTGAAGGACATTAATTTTAATGAAATTTTGAAACAAGTTTGAAGGAAATTTTAAGGAATTTTAAAGGAATTTTTATAGTAATTTTAAATGAAATTATAAGGAATTTAAAAGAAAATTTTAAGGAATTTTAAGGAATTTATAAGAATTTTAAGGCATGGGGGTAAATTCTAACTGTCAAAAAATTAACATAAGTGGACGATCTATAGGTCAAATTTTAAAAAGTCATGGTCTGTTTATACTTCATATATGTTTAGGGTATTACCGTAATTTTTATGTGCCGGTAGGTCCTTCACCAAAATAAAAAATTTAAAATTGCAGGTGAGCGAGCATTGCATGGCTCAAAAGAGAGTCCCACTTATTTGATCAACGTAGACCTTTCTCTATAAAAGGTACTCCAATCTCATTTCTTCTACATCCTTTCTGAATCTGTGTGATTCCCGTTTGAATAAGTTGTATTAGTCCGATGCCTGTGATCTGTTTGATTAAATTCCTCACTCATTGCCGTTTTAGATGGAAGTTAATACAATGGTCTTTTTGTGGTTTATATGTTTGTTTATTTATATTCACATTAGCATTATGTCTTATTATTTGAACCCAGAAACTAGAGATGACTTCCCTCCTTCCATATGTTCGCGGTTGGTAGCCAATGTAGGAGAAATAATAGCGAACCATATCCAAGCTCCAAATGGCCCATTTCTCTCTCCTCACCACCCCAACACCATTTTCAGGAAAAAGAAAAAGAAAAAAAGAATGATGAATCTTTCATCATTGCCAATCAATATGCATGGTACCCATCAGCCATCACCACCAAACCAAGAACAAAATGAGTTAGAAATGATGAAATATGTAAGCTAGCTGCAGTTCATTAATTCATATATAGAATGCAAAATGACCTCTGTTGACAATGAAGATGAAGGATTGACCCTTGTCGAGAAACACTTCCCCAACGGTGACTTGTACACCGGACAGTGGGCCCACTATCTCCCTCATGGCAGTGGAAAATACCTCTGGACCGATGGTTCCATGTACGAAGGCCAGTGGCGCCATGGCAAGCCCTCGGGCCAGGGCAAGTTCTCGTGGCCTTCTGGTGCCACCTATGAAGGTCATTTCATTGATGGCTTCATGGATGGTGCCGGTAACTACTCTTCCCCCAATGGTGCCACCTACACCGGCACTTGGTCCATGAACCTCAAGCAAGGCCAAGGAAAGAAGCTGTACCCTAATGGAGATTACTACGACGGAGAATGGCGTGCTGGCCAACAAGAGGGTTATGGGAAGTACACTTGGATGAATGGGAATGAATATGTAGGACATTGGCTAGCAGGGGTGATTCATGGGAGAGGAACCCTTGTTTGGGCTAACGGGAATAAGTATGATGGTGGATGGGAAGATGGTTTGCCTAGAGGGAATGGTAGTTTTCGATGGGCTGATGGGGGCCTCTACATTGGGTTCTGGAATAAGGATGGGTTAAATCAGAAAGGGGTGTATTACCCGTCGCCCACAGCAACTTCTCCGACGACTGCCCGAGACCCGAGTGCGGAGTTGGCCAGCGATCTTATTGATTGTAAGGTTGGTCCTGGGGATTCTGTTTCATTTTGGCCTTCTCAGAAGATAATGAATTGGACAACAACAGACGCAGATGCATTGCAGAAGCAAGCGATGTGGAAGTCGGCCAAGGTTTTGGATATGTTGCAGCCATGGAGGAGGGTGTTGGCGGACGTTGGATTGGATACTCGGAGGGGTGGTGAACAAATTAACTTGCATGTAATGTCAGGGTTAGATAGGTGTTTCACGGTGAATGTAGATAGGGATCATAATTTTGAGGGAGAGGAGGGTGGTGGTGGGTTGGAGCACGAGATGAAGTTCCAACCCACGCCTCTTCGTTTGATGAAGTGGCCCAAGGAAACGAAGAAGCAAGGGGAGACTATATCAAAGGGGCATAAGAATTATGACCTTATGCTTAATCTCCAACTTGGAGTAAGGTAGGTTTTGTGTGTGGTGTTTTATGTGCAGGTTATTTCAATTAGATTAGTTTAGCCTTCTACTCTGGTGCAAAAAGAGAGAAAATGATTCTTAGGTCCTGTGCGTATCCGATAATCATTGAGTAGGTCATTGTTTTTAAAATTTCCTCTTCGTAACTTCAGCTTAAATATTTCATAGGTCATGAATCAAACCCACAATCTCTTCTAAGGCACACCTTAACTTCTCCTTTGATGTAGATCACTGATGTTTGCCACATTGCTCCAGTTATATTACGTCCTACCTTACTACCTACTCTTCTTATGTGATGTTTGGAGATATATACATAAGTACCCTCCTGCCTCTAAAAACTCTCTGACAATAAATGATTTTTAAGACACATTTGTTCATCTTCATTTCTGGTTTCCTTTCTTTTGATCTTAATTAAGAGAATATGATGATGATGATGATGATCAATTACTCAATAATCATTTGAAAGAATAAAAGATATGATTCATAGACTCTCTCACATATACAAGTGTACTTCTGTCTTTATGGTATAAAAAGTTTTAAATGTAATAAAATTATAAAAACTCTTTAGCTCACTTTGATTTGTCATGAGTTGCAGGCACGCTGTAGGGAGGCAAGCTACAGCTACAACACTGGATCTGAAATCATCAGCTTTTGATCCGAAAGAAAAAGTATGGACGAAATTTCCTCCCGAAGGATCAAAGCACACTCCCCCTCACCAATCTTGTGATTTCAGGTGGAAGGATTACTGCCCTTTGGTTTTCAGGTGATCTCTCATTTTGTACATCTTAATTTATCAAATTCATTTTTCCTGTTTTGAAGCTACAACTTTTCATATGTTTCCTTATTTTTTTTTGTTCAGAACACTCCGGAAACTCTTCAAAGTTGATCCTGGTGATTATATGATTTCTATTTGCGGAAATGATGCCCTCAGGGAACTGTCTTCCCCGGGAAAAAGTGGTAGCTTCTTTTACCTAACCAACGATGACCGTTACATGATAAAGACAATGAAGAAGTCTGAAGTAAAAGTATGATTTTCTTTTTTCTTTTTTGTTTTCCCGTTACGATCTTACTGGATTTAATAAAGACCAAAGTAAGATATTTATCGCACAGGTGCTATTAAAGATGCTTCCTGCCTATTATAACCATGTCAGGGCTTTTGAGAACACCCTAGTCACTAAATTCTTTGGCCTGCACTGCGTCAAATTAACTGGGGCTACTCAGAAAAAGGTTAAGATCATCCTTTTTCTTCTTCTTCTTCTTCTTCTTTTGTGTTTTCTCATTTTTAGGAGCCATAGAAAACAGAAGGGTAGATTGGATAGAAATTATCATAATTTGTGGTACAATTGTTTACTCATTTTGGTACTAATTTAATCAGGTGCGCTTTGTTATAATGGGAAACTTATTCTGCACCGAGCATGTCATTCACAGGCGTTTTGATCTGAAAGGGTCTTCCCATGGTCGAACAACTGACAGACCTGAGTCGGAAGTCAATGAGAATACTACACTCAAAGATCTTGATCTTAGTTTTATTTTCCTATTGCAAAGAGCTTGGTTTCAAGAGTTCTGCAGGTAATCCAAGCATCAACTTTCTTACAGATCTTAAACATTAAAGGATTAGAATTTTTTCCCCCCTCTTTTTGCAGGCAAGTAGACAGAGACTGTGATTTCCTTGAGCGAGAGAGGATCATGGACTATAGCCTTTTGGTTGGTGTTCATTTTAAGGAATCATTACCACCAGAAGGTATGCCCACTTTGGTCGTTGATTTAACTTAAAACAGTTACTCCTTTAAATTGCCTTCTTGTGTGTGTTTAATATTTTTTCTTTGATATCAGAAAATGCGGAAACTGATAACAAAGTTAAAGCAACTCCTCACCTTTCGAGAACAGAGTGTGATTCAAAACGGTAAAACTAAGACAACCTTTTGCTTTCTCACTTAGTTTTTTCCCCTTCTGTAGTTAAGATAATCTCTTATTGCTGGAGGTATTTCCAAATTCATATGTAGAACTAATCTCTTATAAATTATGTCAATTTTGTTGCGATAGTTGGCGAGTAGTTGAATTATGTACAAAAAAGAACAAATTAGTTGATATGCTGTATATATGATTGTATATAGGTTGTTGTAGATTGAATGCTTTGTAGATAAGCCATATTGAGTGCTAAGTCAAATCGGCTATGAAAATGTCGAGTCGGATATGCCGCATTTTTACTTTATTTTTTTGAACTGCAAAATACATTTACAAAAAAGTGACTATGCTTAATATAAACAATGTACTCGACAATATGCCAACTGTTTTCATTTATGTATACTTCCGATGTTCATAATTATAGGTAGCTCAAATTGCCTAAAAACATGTTTCACCTGTTTCAGTAAGTGCATCATTGATCATTTTGTCAAGTAAGATTTTTTGTGTATGCTAGTACTGATTACAACGCATATAAAGATGTCAACTGAACTTCCCATTTTGTTCTTTGGATTCTTGAAAAAGACCAGAAAACATGTGTTCTAGTTTCCAAGGATGGCAGAGGGTTTGATGTTTAATGGTATTGCAACAGTGAACATACTGTGATACATACAATTAGTATTACTAACTTTTTTTTTTTTTTTTTTTTTTTTTTTTGCTTTTCTTTCTGAAAGCAATAGTATAACAAATTAACCGATAGGAGGGTCATGTGCCCAAAAAGAAGAAAAACTAACGTTTTACTTCCTTGAAAGAAGTACAGCAGTATTTTTCCGCAAGATCATCATAGTACATGAAGCTTTTCTGCAGTTTTTACCCTATTGGGTTAATGGTGCAGGTGGTCTACACTCAGATTGGGTATAAACATGCAGGCACGGGTTGAGCAGATAGTAAGGAAGAGCGATTTTGAGACAGGTGAAATATTAATTGGGGAACCAACGGGGGAGTATTTTGACGTGGTATTATTCTTTGGTATCATAGACATCCTCCAGGACTACGATATCAGTAAGAAACTCGAGCATGCATACAAGTCCATCCAGTACGATCCAACCTCCATATCTGCTGTTGATCCAAAGCAATACGCAAAGCGTTTTAAAGATTTTATCTTCCGAGTTTATACAGAAGATACTAGTGAAGCTCTTATTTGAAATTTTAACCTCATATTTTGGAGTCTTGGAAAAATTTTTGCGAATTCAAATCAATGTCTAGAGTTTAGAATTCGTTCATATGTTTGTTTCGCTACATGTATGATCAAATTAGGTATATAATTGTCAAATATTTTAGACTAATACCTTTTTTTTGTGCATTATTTATTGAAGCTGTATATGACAATGTGATCAGGAATGGGAATGTACAAGCTAATTCAGAGTTTGTAAATATCATTACCTTGTCTATCAATTGCTTTCAACTTTTTGCCATTTTAATCATGCATTAATAAGTATGCAGTCTTTAGTCTTACTGTCTTAGTCCCAACAAAACGTGCCTAATATATAACACCTCACGAGTGTTTGTAGTAACTGAAGGTCTTTCACCAAATGCTAAATTTGAATTATAGAATATTATATTTTACTTATTAATTAAAGAACAGTAGATTTTATATAAATTAACAGCAGCATTGCTGTGGATTTTAAGTTTTTTAACAAAGAAGTTGATGGATTGGTTGATAGTGATTCTAGTCCTCCTCATTATCATCATCATTAGGATTGGAAGGATTCGAAGGAACCATGATGAACAATTAGCGACGAACATCTATGGGCTGCTCTT
Organism: Hemerocallis citrina; assembly: GCA_017893485.1. NCBI lineage: Eukaryota > Viridiplantae > Streptophyta > Magnoliopsida > Asparagales > Asphodelaceae > Hemerocallis > Hemerocallis citrina. Next base: position 81,403,190 of record CM030362.1, read on the forward strand.
GGATTAGTAACCCGTTCCATCTTCTTCTTTCTTGATCCCTTGGGTATAAAAAGCAATAAGCTCCTTGTAGTTGATGATGGCCAAGGTGTTTCATCGTCGTCCAAGTCAAGATTGGGGATGGAGGTGATTCCAATCACAGGGAGTAGTACAGGGCCAGAGAGCCTAGCCTTTGACCCAGATGGCAAGGGACCTTACACTGGGATTTCTAATGTTGGCATCTTGAAATGGCCGGGAACACAGCTTGGTTGGATTCACTATGCCTCTGTTTCTCCTTAAAACCTGTAAAAAAAATTATGTTTTCTTTTTTGGTTCTTTTTATTTTTGTTCTTGCCCTACCAGATTCTTATTGAAATATAGTAAAAATAAATATGTATATGTTGTTACCTAATTTATACGAAACAGATTCCTTCAAAACTCTCATCAACTTAATCTTCTCAATCAATTGTATCCCTTCTCCAAGAATATAATGTGTATATAAAGAGATGCACAGTAGAAGAATAAAATAGGAGAAAATATATTTTTCCCAATTTCAATATGGTATCAGTCTAAAATATTCCATGCTACGTGAAGAAGAGGAGGAAGAAGAGGCACTGTTCAGCCTCACCGACCACCGACCTCTTCCCCGTCTTCAGATCCAAGTCCAAACCCGAACCTCGTCGGACCGTCCTCACCAGCCGCTGCCGTCGCCGACGGATCCAGGCCCAAAACCGCAAAACCCCAACCCCCTACCAATCGTCTTCATCGAAACCCCGAACCCCGAACTCCCATCGCCTTCATCCATCGTCTTCATCGACATCCGAACCCCGAAACCCGAACCCCAAATCAACCATCACCACCACCGAAACCCTGATCATGTTGCCCTCACTGCCACCCGAAGCCGTCGCCGTCGCCACTGATCAAAACCGACTGTTGTCTCCCCAGTTTGTAGCGACATCGATGTCGCCTTCATCGACGTCGCCGCCATCACGGACGTTGGCGACCCCCCTCTCTTCCCGAGCACACACAGTGATCGAGATCTGGATCGATTCAGATCTGATTTTTCATTGGTGAAATTTCTTTTGCTATTTGGTGTTCGGGCTCTTGGATTTGATCCAGATCGGATCTAAAAGGAGCTATTCTATTTGGTGTGCTATTGTTGTCTGCTGTTTGCAGTTGTGCCCGCCCACTATTTGGCGTTTGGATCGAAGGGTGCTACTTGTTGTGTTGTTGTTTACTGTTCTTCACCATGGGACCAAAACTACCATATGAGTCGAGGAAGTGTACTCATTGTGACAAGATCGGTTCCACAAAAGCTCGTTGTTATGAGATTATTGGCTACCCGGAGAACTGGGATCATAGCATGGATACTCGGAAGAAGAATTACAATCAACCCACGGTCGCCATTGGGAGTTGCTGATGGAGCTGAAAAGGGAGATGGACTGGCCTCTGCATTAGTTACAGCTACAGGTAATAATGGTAAGGTATTCAATATTTTTGCCTCTGTTATGAATAATGCATGGATAATTGATTCAGGTGCTACCGACCATATGGCTTTTGATTCTAGACAAGTCCAAACCTTACAACCATCCACCAAATTCAGTGTGTCCACTGCCAATGGTGATCCTGCCACCGTTATTGGCGAAGGTCCCATATCTCTCACAAAAACCCTAACCTTAGATTCTGTACTAGTTGTGCCATTCTTGAATTTTAATATGTTATCTGTTGCCCAAATTGTCACGTCCCGCTTCTCAAAAATATGGAATGCAAGCACGTGACATGGCCCAGCGAACGACTTGCGTCATTCGTAGGTTGTCTTCGATTCAACTCAACAATATAAAACAAGAAGTAAAACAACCACGCATGCAATAAAAGAAGTAATCACATAAATAACAATACTTGAAATTTAAGCATAAAATAACAACCATGATAATAATCCAACATCTGGAATTAACAAAACAATATTTGGATCAAAGCCCACAATACAAAGAATTATCAATGTTCAATTTATTTAAGTTCAAAAGAAAAGAGGAACAATAATTATTCAACAGCGCAGCAACACAAGTCTTTCACCATTGCTGCACTCCTAGTCCGTCAGGTAAATCTCATTGATTACCTGTAAGCTGTTCATCTAAAAGAGAGGAAAAAATGTTCTTAGAGCAAGTCGCAGACAACAAGTAGAGAAACAGAGAACAATGACAATAATGGTATAACGATGACTACAATGGACGATGAAATCAATAGTATTGAACAGTGACAAGGCGATAATAGTACAATGTGCAATAACGATGATTTATAACGATAACAATAAACAATAATAATAGTGGTAAACAATAACGACAACACTATTCAATGACGATGACAAAATGCAATGACAATGCGATGAAGTCTTAAAGTCTATTATTCATTTTAATCCTAACTAATGCACATACTACTGCATCACATACTACAGGTTCCATGCATACAATCAATTTCATTTAGACTATGGTGGTAGATTCTATAGGTCATGTACTCGCACGATGACAATTGCAATTTCTTGCACAATAATGATAACAATAGTCGGTACGATAAATCCTAAAACAATACACGATGAATTGGGATACTGCAGTCAGTAACCCAACAATAAATCGATAGCACTAGCCGACACAATATTCTGGGAACGAAGCCCACAATTCCGAGTACAGTCACTATATTATCAACTACCTTAGTCAACCCTTAATCCCGGCTTAATTAACATTCTTTATTCAATTAACATACAATAATACGATTAATAAGGGACACTAGAAAGATGACAACACAACCCTAAGATCATGCAATGTACTCTATACAATTAAATACACCAAATTCAACATTATAGATTCAATTATATATTATTAAATATAGAAATCCAATTCTGGACAGCAGTAGGTTGTTGTACCAAAATCAGAATTTCCGTTGCTACAGGACATCAATTGTGGATCCGTCAGAAGGTCTAGAAACTATACTCCTTCCTATTCCAACGCATATAAATAAGATACATAAAAGTTGTGGCATCAGGTGTCAAAACAGCAAACTACATAGGATTTGTGTTCAGCCAGAACTTGTAAAACTGTGTTTATACATATGAAATAGGTCTGAAACTTCATTAATTAATTCCAGGAAAATTAAGGAATTTTCTATAGTGTGTCTAGTATCAGCATGCAAAATTTCAAGTCATTATCTTACAGGTAGCATGATTAAATTAATTGTGAATCAGAGTGTAGCAGCAGTTTTTAGAATCTGGAATTGTACGACACAACAGCAGTAAATTTACGATATCTCACAAACCATAACTCGGAAATCAATTCCATCAAAGGAGTAGTAAACTAGACACCTGGGGCTACATTTCATATTCAGGAAGTTATTGATTTTGGTGACATTATCTAGGTCGAAACAGCAAGGTAATGTTCATGCTGCGATAATTTTCAGGATGTCAACATATTCTTTTTGAATAAAAATGATTAAAATGTTAAGAACGATAAGTTGGGGGTTAACAATCATAAATCACAGCAAGCTAAACCTATGTGAACATGGTATTAAGATGTATAATATCCATAATCTTACTAATCACAAACAACTAACACACTAATATCAATCATATAAGCCATCAATACTAGTATGCAATCTACAATTGTTGTGAGATGTAATGACATGAAATACAATAACAATCCATATTCCTATATTCAATAACTAACTATATGTATGCATGTAAGATCTCTGTACATTGGAGACAAAGATGGCACGAAGTCAAGATTGCTACTTGGATTCGCTCGTGTAAATCCGTAGTATCCCAACGATAGATAACAATAAGCAATATACGATAATTAATTTGGATCTACTTGCGGGATTCAATAAACATTCTCGAATATGATACAATAACTATTCGAGTAAAAATAACTTGCCTTTAGGACGACAATAGATCCGAAAATATTAGAATAGCGGGATGAGAATCCCGACGGCAACGGCGATGAGCAAACGATCACAATGATCACGATCGGGCACGGATCTTGATGGGGATCAAGATCGGATGATCGGATGGTTGAGATCGATGATCAAGATCAAGATCAAGATGATGATCATGATCGCGATGATCAAAAGAGATTCGACGGTAGAGATTAAGATCTTGATGATGATGATGATGGTGATGATGATCAATGTAAATCCAACGGCCAAGATCAACGGATCAAGAAGCGATCACGTTCGCGATGATCAATAATCGGACGACCGAGATCCAAGAGTGATGATGATCATGAATAAATCGGCAGCCCAAAATCAAAGTAACCCAAAACCTGATCAACAACAAACCCTTAGCTCTGGTCGGCGAGGTGGAGGACGACAGCGGTGGGCGACACTGTGGTGGGTGCTGCTGCGATGGAAGGTCACGACAGGAGGGCAGCACGACAGCGGAGTCGGCTGTGGTGTTGCTGTCGAGGCTGCATCGCGAGGTGGTCGCAACTGGGGGAGCGACGAGGACCACGGTAGACGACGGGGCAGTAGGGTGCTGCAGTGCACAGGCGGCAGTGCTCAGGAGAGAACGCGGTGCCGAGGGGCGGCTGGTGCGAGCAGGCGGAGGCGCTGCAGGGCCGAAGTGAAGGAAGGACGGGAAGGAGGTCGGCAGACACGGCGGGACTCTGCAGGCGGATGGTCGGGAGCACACGCAGAGGAAGGGAGGACGGGGGTTGCTGACGGGGGTGCAGAGGTGTGGCACGATTGGTGGTGACACCGGGAAGGAGAAAGGAGACGAGCGGTGCAGCGGTGCAGGGGGGTGTCGCGACATAGGGAGGAAGGGGAGTCGGGGTTAGGCAGGGAGCACCGGGGGCTAGGAGAGATCGGGAGATGGGTTGATGCAGTGTTAGAGGATGAGAGGTAGGAGAAAGGCGATGGAACAGTGGAGAAGGATTAGGCGGCTGGGTGTTTGGTAGTATTAGGGATAATATATAACAGGGTATATATATATGGGGATAATTAGGGTTTAGGTAGGTACGGGTAGGGTGTAAACAGGTTGAAATCCAATAAGAAATTGGGTATTAGGGTGTAAACAGTTGGTTCTGGGAGTTAAAATAGATCCAATAGGTAGAATAGGAATTGGGTCTTATATAAAAAGATCCAATAAAACAATTAAGTAATAAAATACTAGATTAATTTAACACTCAACATAATAACATAAAATAAAATAGAGTGCCTTACAAAATCATGGGTATCAAAATTTAATAAACAATATATTAAATAATAATAATAATAATAATAATAATAATAATAATAATAATAATAATAATAATAATAATAATAATAATAATAATAATAATAATAAGATTTTTATTACAATATAAAAAAATCACAGAAATTAGTTACAATAAAATTATTGATCGAAAATATATTTTAATAGAATATTCAAGAATACATTTTAACAAAAGGAACTTGAAAGCAGAAAACTAATTTACAAAAATTTGAAATACCGAAAATACACAGAAAATACGTATTTACGAAAACAGGGGTTACACAAATAACTACTACTTTACATTGTATTGTGATTTTTTGGCCCTCCCATTGTGTGTTTAAGGATATTCGGACTCGCAAGACGATTGGTTATGGGATTAGACACGGAAAGCTCTACTACCTGGATTTAGAATCTGAAAGTTGAAACAAGTTGACTCAAGCTCTATCTGTGGAAGGATCCGAGGGGGAGAAGAAGAAATCAAAGATTTGGCTATGACATTGACGTTTGGGGCATACTTCTTTTGGATATTTGAATAAATTATTTCCATGTTTATTTTCGAAGTTTGATATTTCTACCTTTCGATGTGATGTGTGTGAACTCGCAAAAGGTCACCGTGACTCTTTTTCTTAAATTCTAAGTAAAAGCTCTCTCCCATTTATGATTATTCATTCCGATGTTTGGGATCCATCCAAAAACACTACTTTTGGAGGAGCAAAATGGTTTGTGACATTTATTAATGACTGTACTCGTATGACTTTGATTTGTTTGATGAAGTCTAAAAGTAAAGTGGGTTATAACGCAGTATAAAGCTCAGATACAAGTTCTTAGGAGTGATAATGGTGGCGAGTACCTGAGTTCAAATCTACAACAATATTTGGTGGAACACGGAATTGTTCACCAGATCACATGCTCGTATACACCACAACAGAATGGGGTTGCAGAAAGAAAAAACAGACACTTGCTCGAGGTGGTCCGTGCTTCCCTTATTCAGGACAATATGCCACTCATGTATTGCGAGGATGCTCTTGCTTCTGCTGCATATTTAATCAACCGAGTTCCTTCTAGCATCCTGAATTTCATCACGCCATTTCTGGCATTAATTGAAGCTGTGAATGCTCCAACAGTCGTTAACTTGCCACCTCGTGTGTTTGGGTGTGTTGCATTTGTCCACATTCATCAACATGAGCGAAATAAGTTAACTCCTCGAGTTGTACGATGTATTTTCATGGGATATGCAAAGGATAAGAAAGGGTATCAGTGCTATTACCTACCAACTCAAAGGATGTTTGTGACTATGGATGTTGTGTTCCATGAAAACGAGATGTATTTTTTCTCTGAGGATGAACTTCAGGGGGAGTACCGAAGTGAAGTTCAGACTCTTGCTTATGACGAAGTGGTTACCATTCAGAGCGAACAATTGAATACAAGGAGTGAAAATGTGGATGTCAGTAGTGACGATCACTCGACTCGAATGAAGATTTGGTTTTAGATGTAATTAGTGACGATCACTCGAATGAAGATTTGGTTGAGGATGTAAGTAGTGACGATCACTCGAATGAAGATTTGATTGAGGATGTACGTAGTAACCATCACTCGAATGAAGATTATTTGGTTGAGGGAGAAGATCTCCACGAGGAACTGCAATCGGTGCCAATCCTCCTTAAAGATGAGCCGTTGGGATCCATGTTATCACCAGTGTCATCTCCACTTCCAGCACTGTCAGAACCCCAAAACCAATCATCATCGTTGTCCGAAGCTCCAAGAAGAGAACTCTCGAATCATAAAACTAGAGTTATCCCAAAACCTACTTATGAGCCCGATCCCACTAGTAATGTCAAGTATCTCATGAGTCATTATGTGTCCACTCATCAATTGTCTGAATCAAATAAGTCATTTGTGAATTAATTATCTATTGTATCTATTTCTAACAGTGTGCAGGAAGCCTTAGCCGATCCAAGGTGGAAAGCAGCTATGGATGAGGAGATGAAGTCCTTAAAGAAGAATGAGACTTGAGAGATAGTCGAACTGCCAGCAGAAAAGAAGTCGGTAGGATACAGATAGATTTATACGGTGAAATATAAGTCTGATGGTTCAATAGAGCAATACAAGACAAGGCTGGTTGCCAAAGGGTACACTCAAACTTATGGAACTGATTATGATGAAACATTTGCACCTGTGGCAAAGTTTAACATAGTTCGAGTTCAACTGTCACTTGCTGTAAATCTTGATTGGCCGTTACAACAATTTGATGTGAAGAATGCATTTTTGCATGGATAGTTGACAGAAGAGGTTTACATGGATCTACCATCAGGATCAAACAAACCCGTCCAACATAGTAATAAAGTGTGTCGTTTAAAGAAAGTATTGTATGGTCTCAAGCAGTCGCCAAGAGCTTGGTTTGGGAGATTTACAAAATCAACAAGGACATTCGGATATTGTCACAGTAATTCAGATCATACATTCGGATATTGTCACAGTAATTCGGATATTGTCACAATGTGTGAAGTTAGAAGTTAGAACAAAAAATCTTCAATAACACTATATGAAAGTTGAGATTTTGTGATAACATTTCATGTCTCAATAAATCGATAACTCTCGAGTTTGTGTTTGACATTATGTTTTAGAAATCCTGCATTCCTACTGTATATGCCGGCTGAGAAGGCTAAAGTGGGAGAGTGTTACTTCAAAGCATGATGAGAAGTATATGCCGGCTGAGGTGGCAGCAGCAATTGAGAAGAATAAGAAGACACTTGAAGCTGAGGCAGAAGCTGCTGATGGTGCAGTTCAATCCTGACCTAACTATTTCAAGTTTCTTTTTGACCCAATTTTGAAATTATGATTTTTTTAGTAGACCGCTACTACGAATTTTGAATAGATTGATCAACACTCTGTCAGCTTAAATATTGTGGTAATTGAGTTCATTGGCCTAGAATTGGGTCGAGTTCAGAATAAATAATTTGGTACAATGTATCGACTAGAAAATGTAGATTTGTTCTTGATGTGGGAACGGCGGCGAGCGGAGGAGCTTGAGTTCACGAGGCGGATCTCAATGTAAGCAATTTTATTTGGCAGTGCTTTATGTTTACTTAAGTTTGTAACATGATCAAAATTAATGGACTTGACTTTATGAAACTTGTTCATACAAATGCATATGAGAAAATTATTTATGTTGCAACTGGGGTTAGTAGATAATAGTGAGAAGAGGAATGGAATGCTAGCATATGAGAATATTTTCCTCTTCCGAAGACTTTTCATGTTGTCGATTATAATTTCATTACATATCCTTCATTTGACTTGTTTGTTAATATCTAGTATTAAATATAAGGTAGCTACTTAAACATTCAGTTGAATGGCAAATGCTGATAAATTTGTTAATTTACTACGAATTCTATTCTACTTTGACACTACTGATACTGTGTGTGTGGTACTTTATTGGAGAGATCGATAGCACTCTTTCACTAAATGAGGGAGAGATGAGAGCAAGAATTGAAGTGGAGGAGTTAATTTATAGGAGAGCGAAGCTGATAATGAGAGGTGATAAGCTTATTTTAGTTGAGACCCCAAATTGGATGACATATCTCTTAAAACTGCTTCACTTCTTTGCATATGTGAGTTAAAATTGTACTTTTAACCGAAGTAAGTATACTATTTCTTGGCACCATACAATTAGAAAAATATGGTACATCTTTAAAAATATAAGCTGAGAGTTTTAAAGTGAAAGATAATTTAATGGCACTGATGCAAAATTACAGTTGAATGATGGGTCTAAATTGCATATGAAAACAATTGATTTGAATCCATATTCAAAGTATAGTTTATTGATATCTGAGATCTTAGTGATATATACAACTTCCTAATATCATGTCTTCCTAAAATGTATACTTGATTAAGGTTGTAAGAGCATCTGTAGTCGTTTGCTAAATATGCATAATATGCATATTTAGCCAAAAACAGCGCTGTAGTCGTTGGCCAAATATGCATAATTCGCTACAGGAGATTGCCATAAATGAGAGAGGGAATGAGAAATATGCATATATGAGAGACGACACTCGTCGCACAAAAAAAAATATTTTTTTAATTGTCGGACGACACTTCAAGTGCCGTCGCACAAAAAAAAAATTTTTTTTTAATGGTCGGACGGCACTTCACTTGAAGTGCCGTCCCACCAAAAAAATTTAATTAACTAATAAATAAAAACCAAAAAAAACCACCCTCCCTCGGACGGCACTTGAAGTGCCGTCCCACCCTGAAGGGGGTTATTTGTAATTTTTGTATTTTTTTTATAATTTTTTGTAATTTTTTTGTAATTTTTTCATAATTTCTAATTTTTTTTGTAATTTTTTATAATGTTTTTGTAATTTTTTATTTGCACTTCGAGGACGATTTTTTTCCTCGGACGGCACTTGAAGTGTCGTCGCACCTTTTATAAAAAATAGCATTCAACGATTGCAGCAAAACGTAACTTTGCTATATTCATTTATCCATTTATGCATATTTTGACCCTCAATGATTGTGGATGCTCTAATTGACTTGTATTTTGGATTTGTATGCGTGCAGTATAAGTACCGAGGACCATAAAAAATGAAAGAATAAAAATCAGTAATGGCTAACTGCACTACCTTCGTGATGTGCGCTAATTCCGAGTTACAAGCAGAGGTAAGAATCAGATTTGGCTCTATCCTTTATCTTCAAAGAAATTTTAGTTTTTCGATCAAAAATTATTTTGTGCATATTTAAGTAATGCAACTGACTGGCTTTCTAATTTATACGTATTAATGTGTATATATTTTTCAGATTAGAGAAGAAGGAAGGAATTAACTTCAATATATGTAAATGGTCCAGAGAACTACAAAGCGTATGAAGCAAATTATGAAGTGAATGTAAGTTTGAGGGTGTTAATGGCTCTATATTCATGAATCTGCTCACATTGTATTTGGTAGATGTTGATTTTGGTGATGTATTCTCTTTCTTTTTCATATATTTTGTAATAGACTAATAGTAAATTTTTAGTCTGCAACTTGTATGGGTGTACCTTACAGTTTACTTCCATTTTGCTTGATTGCTTACTATATGTGTTTGTATATGTTTTAAGCTATATGTAGCTGACTGGCATATTTTAAATTTTTTTATTTACACCTACCTCGGCGTTTGTAAAGCGCCGGGGTAGAAGTAGTTGCTTTCAGCTGAAAATCCCCCTACTGTGGTGTTTTTAAAATGCCGGCGTAGGTTTCGATCTATACCGGCGTTTGTTAAAAATGCCGGTATAGACCTCACTCTACAACGACACCCGCTTCCCCGGCATTTCTACCGGTATTTTCAAAAATGTCAGTGTATTCTACACCGGCATTTATAAACGCCGGGGAATCCAATAAAAAACGCCGGAGAAGACGATCTGTGTTGTAGTGTTGGCTGGAGCTCCCTCAGCTCTATCTATTCTATGAAAAAAAACAATGAAATTAGCTTATTATTATAATATAACCAAATGAAAGGTTCTAAAGCAATAAGAAAGAAAAAATAAGCTTAAGCTACAATAATTCTTGATTATATATGCAGTGTAATGGTAAACATTCTCTACTTCTCAAATTATCTACTTATCAAATTAAAAAATTTCCAAATTCTATACTTCACAAATTAACACATTCTCAAATTCTCTACTTCCCATGTTGCATAATACTAAGTTCTTGGAAAACCCCATATGTCCATTCTGCTGGAAAACCATCAACAGAACAACCACGTATAAGTAAATGATTTTTATTATCCAAAACTGACAGATTTTATATAGTAAACAAAATTAAAGCCCAGTTTCAAATGGATACCTCTATATATGTTGTACACTTGAGCAAGGAACTGAAATCTACCTCTTAAGAGCCAATCTAGATATCTGAGCAAACAGATATCTAAATCCGTATGTTGGAGATTTTCCCTCTAAAATTACATGAGAATGAGAGGATTAATTTCTAGTAGTTATAGGTAACAAAATATCCAATCAAATCTAGATACTAGCCTTAAAAACATAGAAATACAAAATTCACAGATGGTTAGAATATAAGATCCCATCATTACATGAAAATATGGACAGAATCTACTTTAGTACTTTGGGTAACATATTATGCCTCCTCTGAGCCAATAAACCATGAGAAAATATATGTGCAAGTACAAAATTTTGATACCTCTATCATCTTGTATAAGAGGTCAGACTTCTAATGACATCCTTCCCATCCTGCACTCAATTAAAAAGGAAATGTTTGCTCAGATATTACTGCAAAATAAGTGGAATGCATAATCTTTGCAATTACTTATAAATAGTCTTTCTAGGGAGGAATTGCTTATAAATAGGCTTAGACACTTAAGTATATAAGTGCACTTGTATATCAAACAGAATATACGAATGACCATCCATGAAAGAGTACTTCAAGTCATGGTCACTAGACAATCCAAATTTACCATCTAAAACATCCATCTTGCACTTTATTGAGTATCTAGGAGACTAGGAACTTTAGTATATACAATGATTAATTAACAGGTTGGAGAAAAAGCAAGTGCAACGAACGAACTTTTTTCCTTTACCTGAAGTAAGTGGTGCATTAGTGTTCTTCACTGCCCAATACATCTACAATCATATTTACAGTTAGTTAGATTATAACTTGTATGATATACTATCACTTTGCACTCGCTTTTATTAACTAAATTTGGTTATCATAAATATTACAGTTACTGAAAGGCCTAAGTGTTTCTGATCATCAATATTTCATTTTTATTCGTTTTACAAATTAAGAAATAGGGCAAGTATTGCAAGCAATCTGTAACTTAGTTCTCTAGGAGCAAAACAATATCACATATTTCTTACTCTTTTGCTTATGCATGTTTTGTTGATTAAGTTATTTATAAAATAATCGGCTTCACCCTTACTATTTTATCCAAAATAATGCGAGTAAGAACACGATTCCACATTTATACAAAAAACTCATCTCAATCTCATTATTTGGACAATCCCCATTAGGTCTTGCAGCACATAGTCAAACACAAATTTACATCATAAAAGAACTAACCAAGCTCATTTCATGACAAATCATCCCATTCAAGCAACCATTCATAGCACTGATTACAAAGATGAGTATTTTGATTACCTTGATGTTGGCATCACTAGATTTTGCCTGAATTGAGAAGTTACTCGAGCCCTGCAAATCAAGAAAGACAAATTGGATCAAACTCTCGAACTACTCAAAGCAATTACCGAATTGGAGCTAGGGTTTGGGGATTAACCTTCGGTTTGATGATGAGGTCGATCTGAGGAACGGCGAATTCCGACGTGAGATGGCGTTCAAAGAGAGGGATTCCAGATCTGAGATGGCCTGAGATCATCGCAATGGCCAAACCCTAATTTGTGATAGAGAGAGAGTGAGAGGAGATGGGGGGTGTTAGATATTATAGTCCCATATTGGTGGTAGATTTGTTTTGGTATTGTTCACCTCCTATATATAGGTGGTATTGTACTTGGTTAAACTCAATTCAATATTCAGTATTGTCTTCATTTCTCTCTGATTTATCTTAACATGGTATCAGAGCCAAATATCCAAATTTTTCTTTCTTAAATTTTTCTCTACAAAAATTCTCAAATGCCAACAGCCAGATTATACAAATTTTTTTTTCTTTCCAAAACCCTAGAAATTCTTCAACAACAACAACAACAACAAAAAAAAAAAAAAAAAAAAAAGCAGCATCGTCTTCAACCCTAGAAATTCTCAAATCCCAACATCAGCATCGAAGCAATCCATCCTCAGAAAAGCAACCCATCAAGAAGAAGCAACCCATCTCCTACTGCGCTCCCACATCAGCATCGTCTTCAACCTCCAGCCGACTCCATCGGCATCGACGCCAGACCACCAGATCCATCGACATTGAATCCATCGAAGCCAGATCCACATCTTTACGAAGCCAGATCCACAGTCATCTGGTTAATTTACGAATTCTGCTGGTTGTAGGACACTTTGTAAATCTTAAACTTAAGTGCTTTCAGACTTGTTTGATTTGGGCTGTTGGTAGTTACATATTTAATTTGTTTTACAGTTAAAAAAAAAAAAAAAAAAAAAAAAAAAAAAAAACCGAAAGAGAGAGAGAGAGAAAAAAAAAGAGAAAAAAAAAACAATTATTATTATTATTATTATTATTATTATTATATATATATATACAGGTACTCCTACTTGATGGCATCTCAGTCTCTCCCACATATTTCCGCCTCCACTAACTTCCCCGATGCAACTACCTCTCGTTCCTCCTCCAGATGTCAAAAGCAGCAGCGCCACTCTCCGTCTGCCTCCGGCCTTCTACCTTCTCCTTATATCATTCATCACCCTACCCCACCTCTACTTTCGCCACCGGTAGCACCGCCCTACTCCCTATCTCAATCCAGACATCAGCAGCATCTCCCTCCACATTGTGCTCTCAGTCATAGCAGTCATAGCAGTCACAGCAGTGCTTATTCCCCCACATCCTCGGCCATGCCTGTCCCTTCGGCCTTGCCGTCTTCTGCTTGGGCTAATACTCCGCAACGCCTCACTCAGCTGGAACTACAGCTCATGGGTCAGTCTATCAATGCTGGCTCCTCTGCTCCTGCCATATCTGCCACTCCCGGTATGAATTCGTTCTGGATTTTAGATTCTGGTGCATCACATCATCTCACTAGTAATCAGACACTATTCACCACCTGCACAACACTTTCCTCTCACTCTCCATCTCTCCACACAGCAGATGGCTCACCACTTCTCATTACACACTCAGGGACAATTAACTCTCCCACTCTCACATTACCATATGTTCTTTATGCTCCTCATTTATCAATAAACCTTATTTCTATTAGTGCGTTGTGCGATAGTGGCCTTGTCGTTACTTTTGACTCTTTAGGTTGTTCTATTACTGATTCATCCACCGGTGAGGAGTTTGGGCATGCTAGTCGTCACGACCGTCTATATTATCTAGATTTTCTTCGTGCACATCACTCTCCTTCTAGTTTTGCCGGTATCGTTTCCTCTGATGCTGATCTGTGGCACAGACGTTTAGGTCATATTAGCGCATCACGACTTCAGACTATAGCTCGTAGTGGTGCTCTTGGTTCTCTCACTTTTAAACATTTATCTGATTGCCAGGGTTGTCATTTGGCCAAACATATTGCCCTACCCTTTAGTCACAAAAGAACTTCTGAAACCACTCACCCTTTTTCAACTTGTTCATTCCGACATATGGGGACCCTCTCCCGTACCCTCATGGAAAGGCTATCTCTATTATGTTGCATTTATCGATAACTTCACCAGACATACATGGATTTTTCTTATGCGTCAGCGATCTGAGATACCTGATATTTACCGGTTCTTTACAACCATGATTCACACTCAGTTCGGTGTACGCATTAAGAATTTTCGATCGGATGGTGCACGTGAGTACACCTCCACTACTATGAGATCCATCCTTCAGTCTCACGGCACCCTGTTTCAGCAATCATGCCCTCACACACATGAGCAGAATGGTGTAGCTGAACGCAAGCATCGTCACATTCTTGAGACGGCTCGCGCTCTTTTACTCTCCTCTTCTGCTCCTCGCTCATTCTGGGCTGAAGCTATCATGACCTCTGTTAGTCTCATTAACATTACTCCCTCGTCTGCCCTAGCTGGTACGTCCCCTTACGAGGCTCTTTATCATTCACCTCCCGACTACAGTATGATTCGTACCTTTGGATGCACATGTTACGTCCTTCTCCCTCCTACTGAGCGCACGAAGCTCTCCGCTCGTGCTGCTAAGTGCGTTCACCTAGGTCTCAGTCATGAACACAAAGGTTATCGTTGTTTTGATCCATCCGCGGGTCGTGTCCGCATTTCTCGACATGTCTCCTTTGTGGAAGACTCCCCTTACTACCTGACCCCCCCGAGGATACTAGATTTCTCGATTCCCCAGTTGTTGCTAGCCCTCCGACTTTATCTTCCCGCATTCCTTTTGATCCCACTCCTCTGGCTCCATTCACATCTCCTGCAGTCCTTACACCTGTTGTCCCCCCTACCGAACCTCCACCTGCATCCCCACAGCAGCCAGCACCCATCCCACCTACTTCCCCACTGACACATGCACCCACTCCACCGTCCTCACCCCCACACCCTGTCAGTCCACCACCTCTTCGTCAGTCTACCCGTTCCACTTCCGGTATTCCTCCGGCACGTTATACACCTGATGCCACTGGTCCTTCTGACCAGTTTGGTTTTGCCACCCTAGCTTCCTACTCACCACAGTTTCATGCATATCTCACTGCTATACACTCTACACGTGAGCCCAGAACCTATCAAGACGCAATTCAATATCCTGAATGGAGGAAAGCCATTGCAGAGGAATTCAGTGCATTTGATCAGACTGGCACTTGGGATGTTGTTCCTCTACCAGAGGGCGTTCAGCCTATTAGCTGCAAGTGGATCTTCAAGGTCAAATATCAACCTGATGGATCTATTGAGCGGCACAAGGCCCGTCTAGTCGCCCGAGGGTTTACTCAGGAGCATGGCATTGACTATGATGAGACCTTTGCTCCCGTTGCACAGATGACTACTGTTCGCATCCTTCTTGCTGTTGCAGCCATCCGCCGCTGGCCGTTATACCAGATGGACGTGAAGAATGCTTTTCTTCATGGTACCTTATCTGAAGTTGTTTATATGGATCCTCCTCCTGGCCTTCCTACTCCTCATCGTCATGTTTGCCGGCTGCGTTGGGCTATATATGGTTTGAAGCAGGCCCCTCGAGCCTGGTTTGAGTGTTTTCGCCTTGTCATCACCAAGGCTGGTTTTAGTCAGAGTTCTCAGGACCATTCTATGTTTGTGCGGTCATCACCGCAAGGGAGGGTAATTCTACTACTATATGTTGATGATATGATCATTACTGGGGATGACTCTGCCGGCATTGCATCCACCCAGAAATACCTTCACCAGCAGTTTCATATGAAAGACCTTGGTAAGTTACGTTACTTTCTGGGTTTAGAGATTGCTCATGGATCTCAGGGGATACTCATTTCTCAGCAAAAATACACATCAGATATTATTTCCGCTGCATGCCTCTCCGACAGTCGATCGGCCGATACACCTTTAGAGCTTCATGTGAAGCTTCGTCCCACAGATGGTGAGCTTCTTCCCGATCCCACTAGATACAGGCAGATTGTTGGACAGCTTGTCTATTTATGCATGACCAGACCCGACATTGCTCATGCAGTTAGTATTGTCAGTCAGTTTGTTTCTGCTCCTACATCAGTTCACTACGGCGCTCTTCTTCGGATTCTCAGATATCTTCGGGGCACTATCACTCGCTCATTATTCATGCCTTCTACATCCAAACTAGAGATCAGTGCATATTCTGATTCAGATTGGGCAGGAGATCCGACTACCAGAAGGTCTACTACAGGTTTCTGTCTATTTCTTGGTGATTCGTTGATCTCATGGCGGAGCAAGAAACAGGCAGTTGTTGCATGTTCTTCCACCGAGGCTGAGTACAGAGCAATGGCAGCTACTACTAGAGAGATTGTCCATGTTCGTTGGCTGTTATCAGATATGGGTGTTACCCTTACAGGAGCTACTCCACTTTATTGTGATAACCGGAGTGCATTGCATATTGCAAGCAACCCGGTCTTCCATGAGCGAACGAAGCATATTGAGATTGATTGTCATTATGTTCGTGAGCGTTTTGAGGCAGGGACCATCTCTCTCCATTCTGTTACCTCTTCCCAGCAGACTGCAGACTTCTTCACCAAATCCCATACAGTTCAGAGATTCCGACACTTAGTAGGCAAACTCGCATTGTTTGACCCATCGTGAGTTTGAGAGGGGGTGTTAGATATTATAGTCCCATATTGGTGGTAGAGTTGTTTTGGTATTGTTCACCTCCTATATATAGGTGGTATTGTACTTGGTTAAACTCAATTCAATATTCAGTATTGTCTTCATTTCTCTCTGATTTATCTTAACAGGGGACAGCGAAGGGGGAAAATGACGGCGATGGGGGACAGGGGATGGCGCCGACGATGGGGGCTGGTTTGGGTTAGTGAGTGAGCAGAAGGGAGAGGGAGAGGGAGAGGGAGAGCGGAAAAAAATTGGGAGAGTGAAATTTAAGAGATAGGGGGGGATACGAAAGATTTCACATCTACCTCGGCGTTTTTAAGTGAAAACGTCGGGTATCCTATGCCTATGCCGGCGTTTATTAAAAACACCGGAACGGGGTGGAATTTTTGCTGACTTTTAAGTCTTGGGTTCTACCCGGCGTTTCTACCCAAACGCCTGTACAAAAATCTCAGGGTAACACTATATTGTTATAGTTTTTAACTTCTTCCGTCCATCTCAATCCTAAGAAGAACAATTCTATTATGCATGTAAGGTTCAATTTTTTTATTTTTGTTTACGCATGTTCTTGTTCGTTAAGTCACATAAAATTACATCACGAAATGAGGGAAAACAAACTTACCACACTTTTTTTAATCGACAAATTTATGATTATTCTTCAAATTAAACTTAATAGATGTTCATAATGTTTCAGATTTGAACATCTAGTATATATATATTTTTAAAAATATTTTAATTTCACCCATTGCTATCATTTCTTTTCTTCATTTAGGGATGGCAATTGGGCCGGGTCAACCGGCGACCCACCCGCGACCCGGCCCACTAACCCGGCCCGTTTAAGTGTTTCGCGGGTTCGGGTCGAACCCGGTGAACAGTACCGGGTCGACCCGGGTTGCAATTTACGCGAATTAAATTCGCGAAACCCGGCCCACGAACCAGGCCCAATTCGCGAGTTGGACCCGTTAACCCACGGGTCGACCCGCAGTTTTCGACCTGTTCGACCCGTGACGGGTCGACCGTTGACCCGCGGGTCGAACGGTCGAAAACAACGATCGCTGCTGCTGTTGCCGCTCTGGAGCCGTTGCAAACGGCTCTAAGAGCCGTTTGGTGTTTGTTTTTTTTTTTTTTTTGTTTTTTTTGTTTTTTCCCACTAATAAGCCTATAAATATCCCCTAAAAATCTCAAAAAAAATCACACCTCACTCTCTTACTCTCTCTACTATTATACATCATTTTAAAGAATTTTTGAACAATTGTAGTATTCATCAAATAATTGTACAAGGAGGCATATACACGATCAAATTTCGGTCGTATCGGAAACAAAATTCAACGTTTTCAACGTCTTCAACTCTCTTCAACCCTCGTCAAATCTACTTCAACCTCTTCTCAACTCTTCAATTGCGGAATCGGCAAAGCGCTCCTCCATCTTTTCTATTATATTCTTATTTTCACGGTTTTTTTTACATACACGTATTCTACGGTGAACGGTATCAAAATATCTCTATCTCTCTTGTTAAATTTGTTTTTGCGTTGTAGTTAAAATTATTGTTTGTTTTTTAAACTTCTCTATCTCAACCCACTTGTTTTTTAGATTTTTTTTGTATAATTCACCGCTCCTACATAGTAGATTTTTTTTACATACTTTAGCACATTACCACATTATGTCTAGATCACGCGGTAGCGGTCGTAGCGGACAAGATTACTCCTCATCTTCACGTAGGCCACCAATTGTCCCAACTAGTGAGCCCGCCCAAGATTACATTGATCCTACTATGGAACAATGGGGTACACACGACATGGATGTTGTAGGTGACATTCAATTAGAAGAAGAAGAACAACAACAACAACCCGAAACCATACAACCCCGTAGTAGTAAGAAAAGTAGAGGAGAAACTAGCGATTGGCACAAGTTTTATGAGTATATCCCGGACGAACATACTCCGGGCATAGGTTTGAAAGTGTGTAAAACATGTAGTAAAACATACAAATTCAAGAGGGGTGACGACACCGATACAATTAGTAGGCACATACAACATAATCATAAAGAACTTCTTGATCAAATACAAGGCCAACAAAAAATCAATCCTAGGACCGGTCAAGTAGATAGCCACCCTTATGATCCCGAACTTGTTCGTCGGGAAATGGCCCGATTAGTCATTAAGGAAGAGTTGTCATTTTCCTATCCCGAGAGTAGGAACTTGGAAAATTTTAATCAAACGGCCTTAAACCCTCATTTTAAAAGAATTCCGAGAAATACTTGTAAATCGGATTGTTTTAAAGTGTACATGGAAATGAAGGATGCTTTGATTACAATTTTATGGAGTTTAACTTGTAGGGTTAGTTTAACTTTGGATTGTTGGACGGGTGTCAACAATATTCCAACGATGGGAATAACCTGTCATTGAATCGACAATGATTGGATTCTTCATAAAAGAATCATATCACTTGCGTCGTTGCCGTATCCCCATAGTGGCGCTGAAATAGCAAACCGTATTATAGAAATTTGTGATGTTTTTCATATTCGCGATAAAATTATGGCTATTAGTTTTGATAATGTATCTAACAATAATGTAGCAATTACTACTTTAAAACCTGTATTAAACCCTCCATCTGACAATATTTTTCATGTTAGATGTGCATGTCATATTATAAATTTATATGTTCAAGATGCATTAAAAATAGCTGATCCATATATACATAAAATTAGAAATTGTGTACATTTCATTGCATTAAGTCCAAGCATTTTACAAGAATTGAAAGCTTGGTGTAGGGTTAGAAATGTTCCTTTTAGAAAATCTCCAAAGGATGTTCGACACCGATGGAATTCTACTTTTATTTACTAAATGTTATCACCAATTATAAAGCAGTTGTAAATGATTTTTGTATCGCAAAAAATATGCACAATTTTGAAATGACTCCCAACGATTGGTATTTTGCCGAATCTTTATTGAAATTTTTAGAACCTTTTAAAACCGCAACTTTAAAGTTTTCAAAAACATATGAATCTACTTCTAGTAGCATTTTTATTGAATTAGTTAGCATGATGCAAATATTTAACGAAATGTTAAATGATCCCTATATTAGTGACATTGTAATACCTGCATTTCAAAAATTTTTGAAATATTATTTTCCTCCTCCTATGTTGATTTGTGTTGCTACTGTTATGGATCCCCGTATCAAATTAGAAGGTACGAAGAATTTGATACAAATGTTTTTTGGATATTTAGAGAACAATGTAGAATTAACAACTGATTGCGCTACTTTTTTAGTTCAGTTTGAATCTACTTTAAATAACTTGTATGATTATTATGATAAACGTTTTGTTTCTAGTAGTACAACTTCTGTAGTTAGTTCTTCTTCTGGTAGTTCTAAAGGTAAGGATAAAAGTAGAATTGGTGATAGAACATTTAGTTTACTTGAACAAATTCAATCTAAAAAACCTAGGACTAATCAACCAAATGAATTAAATTGGTATAACCAACAGGATACTGAGCTTACTCTTTCTCCACTAGATATTTTACAATGGTGGAAAGAACATGAACACACTTTTAGTATACTGTCAATTATGGCTAAAGATTTGCTAACTCCTCCTGTCTCTACAGTTGCTTCTGAGAGTGCATTTTCTACAAGTGGCAGGGTTCTATCTGATTACAGGAATCGGTTGAAGCCCGAGGTGTTGGAGATGCTTGTTTGCACAGAAGACTGGCTGAAGACTGAAGATAGGACGCAAGGGAAAGCACTATCAAGTTCCACAAGTGGGAGCACCTCGCCCGAAGAACAACAACAACAACAACAACAACAACAATAGCTTTGCTTGTTATGTCAAATTAGAAAACTTGTACTCAATTAAAATTGTATATAACAAATATGTTATTGTATAAAACTTATTTGTGAATTGAATTCTTCATTTCGTTATAAATTGTTCAAATTGTATAACTTAAATTCATATGAATAAAATTTCAAAATTTGTTGTCAATTTCACTCTTTCAATCTTATTATTATTATTACGATTTTTTTTGTTTATTAGTATTATTACTTACTTAGTATTATAATTAAACATCATTTGGGAATATTTGAAAAATACTACTTATTACTTACTTAGTATTATAATTAAACATCATTTGGGGATATTTGAAAAATTGTAGTATTATTACTTATTAGTATTATTACTTAATTACATACTTAGTATTATAATTAAACATCATTTGGGGATATTTGAAGAATTGTAGTATTATTACTTATTAATATTATTACTTACTTAGTATTATAATTTTTTAAGAATTGTAGTATTCATCAAACAAAAATATGGTTGTTTGTATACATCATTTGTAAAATTATTATTATTATTAGTTTAATTTAAGCTACCAATATATATATATATATATATATATATATATATATATATATATATATATTATTAAACGGGCCAACCCGCGGATCGACCCGGCCCAACCCGGGTTGAGCCCTAAAGGGTTCACGGGTTGGGCGGGCCACCCAAACGAAGACGTAGCCCGGCCCGGCCCGTATAAGGGTGCAACCCGGCCCGGATCGGCTACGAATTCGTGCCAACCCGTACGGGTTGGGCCCGGCCCGGCCCGAACGACCCGTTCGCCACCCCTATCGACTTCATTCATAGGATTAATTGATGACTGATTGACTAACGCGCCATGTGTCATTTTGTTGATAAATTATGACAAATGAGTGAATAATGCATTGTTTGGATTAACTGAAGAAAGAGAGCGATCAACTAACACACGGTTACACACCATTTGTCTCCCTTTTGGTGATTAATTATGGCAACTTTCTCCGTTCAATCTTCAATTTTAGTGGCCCATTCTGTTGTTGAATTACCATACTCCACCTACAAGGGTTCGGTCCAGTCCTACGGAGAAATAGCAGAGTGAATAATTACAGAAGAAAGAGTGACAGGCAGCTGGAAGACAAGTCCAAGTTCTTATTCTTGAATTATTGTATTCCACTGTTTCCTATCCTTGTCCTCTTCTCCAGCAAACACTCCACCGTTTTCTCTTCTTGTTCTCTACCAAATTATCAATCTTAAATATGTACAAATAGAGGGTTTATATATTCTAAAAAAAATAGATTTGCCTATTGACACTTGTCTACGGCACGTCTTCGAAATAGTGTACCTGATTTAATTATATAAAATAGTTTTAGAGGTCCAACAAATTAATTGAGGTAGGAAACATATTATATGAGGAAGCAGCATATCTACCTTTAATCCCAATCATCGCCTTCTTGATCATTAGCTTGAACTTACTTGGAATACATATAGTTTTTTTTAACTTCAACATCTTTTAGATGCTTGTAATTGTTATGCAAAGACATAATCATATAGGTTTTATAGAGCTTACTCTAATTCTATAATCACTATGAGTATGTCTAAATACAATTGTAATCCAAGTGCATGTGTGAAGGTATCTACAATACTAATAATCTAAACATTTGTTTGTCTGAGACTCAGTTTGCAATTGAAATACCTTTTATTATTGTTTCAACCAAAATGTAATACATGAAGTTCTCAAAACTCTAATCCAAGCTAATCATTTCTTTTATCTTCACTTTGTCTTCTCAATGCACCTTTATAAAAAAATTCAAAATGATCAATAACAAATATACTTTGGGTGTCTTTCTTGAGTGGAGAGTTTGCACCCTTCACCGGTAACTTCAGTCATCTCAATCCAATATATCCAAATATACATTAAAAATTCTTATATGTTATATTATCCATGGTTTCTAATAACCAGTGAAGGAAATACCTCATAATAGTATATTCTCTTAGGCTGTTGATTTGCCAAGGGAACACTTCACTGGAAATTAATGTTGCATATTTGTCAAGTTATTTTAGGTTGCTGATCAACTTAAATATCCTGCTATGGTTTGGAAGTCCAAATTGAGGCCACCAAATAATTCATCTCTCACTTGCGTACACCTTAAATCAAAACCAATAAAAAACTCATCAAATAAATCACAAAATTAAAAAATTTTAAACTCAAAAATAAAACAATCATACCTCTCTGAACTTAGATCTCATGCACACACAAAATTCAAATCAACAAAAACTGTGTAATCCCCTGCACACATAAAATTAAAAATTAGAATAAGAATTCGCTTAATGAGATGAAATTAGAGTCGTTGCATCGCATGTAGAGGCTCTCGATTCGGTGGGGGGAGTCGTCGATACGGAATCAGCAGCGAATCAGATATCGGCGACGACCTCTTGATTGGGGTTCGACACTGAATTTGAATTTGGATTTGCTTTGAGATTCGGGCTTGAGATGACGATGGAGGCTTCGTCAATGGAATGGAAACGAAGGTTTAAGAAAATGGTTTTAGGGATTTGTATTTAGCGGCTTTAAAACCCTGGGGGAGAGAGAAAAAAATTGGGCCTCTCTGGTTTGGGAATAGAGGGAGCAAACAGATTGGAATAGTGAAGAGAGAGAGAGAGAAATAAATAAATAAATAAGTGAGTTATTTTGGGGGGGGGGGGGGGGGGGGGGGGGGGGGAATGTCTTTCGGGAGCTCAGATATGAATCATTGATTTTCTTACTATTGAAGGAGAACCACTTGATAGCTTTTCTTTGTGTTTTATTATATAGATGAGAAACTGAAATGTAGTTTCTTCAAACAAAAACAAGAAACCTAATTAAAGCTAGAGTTTTTTGCCTACATAGGCCACTTTTTGAAAATATTTGTGTTTTTGGGCCAGTTGCCAAACTATTAGCATTTTTGCCTACTCTTTGCCACGTCAGCAGCGGCCTCTATTCCCAATAGCGACCTTTTCTTCTAGAGGTCGTTAATAGGAATAGCGACCTATATATGTTTTAATTTTTTTTGAATTTTTTGTTTGCCGTCGCTATTCCCACTAGCAACCTTAGTACAATGAGGTCGCTGGGGAGATTGTTCCTACTGAGATCGCTATTAGGAATAGCGACCTTAGTATATTAAGGTCGCTATTCCCAATAGCGATCACATTTTTAAATTTTTGGAAAAAGTTTTTTAGGAATCGCTAAGTGTCACAATACATTTATTCGGGCGATCTCATTTTTAAATTTTTGGGAAAAGCTTTTTAGGAAACGTTAAATGTTTCAATACATTCATTCGGGCTCACTAAGCTCATTATACTAAGGTTGCTAGTGGGAATAGCGACGGCAAACAAAAAATTCGAAAAAAGTTAAAACATATATAGGTCGTTATTCCTATTAACGACCTCTAAATGAAGAGGCTGCTATTGAGAATAGCGACCGTGCTGACGTGGCACATAGTTGGGGAACTGATCCAAAAATACAAATATTTTCAAAAAGCGGCCTATGACGGCAAAAAGTTTTTAAAGCTTCTTCAATTCCAAATTTCAAGACTTATTCATCATATAGGGGAATGCCAAGCACTGCAGGCAGTGTGGCATGATCTCACATTTCCATGTCGAAAATCTAGGTCTTCTTCCACACACAAAAGAGGTCGAGATGAAGCATAACTAATTGAGATATTAAAAACTCAAATCTCTTGTCATGGGAGCAGCTACAGCCAAATGACATGAAAGAATTAGAAGAATTAAGGAAGAAATTCATATACCATCTAGGATATCCTACACGTGTCGGTAGAGATTGACATGTTGTTCCACTTTTCTATACTTCGCTGCCTAGTTCGAATTTCATTAGTTAACTCGCTTCAGAAAATTGTAAAACATTGAAAGAAAGAATAAAAATAATAATCAAAAAATACTATCATCTTCATCTCATATATTTTATTTTCGATATCTTATTTTCACTGGTTTATACACAGTTATTAGCAACAATTGAGGTGTCCATCTGCATTGGTTTAAAAAACGATTTGACAATATCAAGAGGTTCACTTGCACAGATTTAAGGAGTTCATCTTCACAGCTAGTTCAGAGAATTAAGAGTTTATTTGCAACAGTCATATTTTAAGTTAATCCCTGCAAATGAACTCCTTAACTAGTTTTTATTGAGTGTAAATAGTACCAACGAACCAAAATATCCCTCTTCTTTATGTTTGTCGAGGCTTCTATCTCAGGTTGTGATGTACTGCTTTTAATTAATTTTAAGTTACACTCCATCCTATTAATTCAAAAAAAAGTAGTACAAACGAACCAAAAATTAGTAAGATCAATGAAGGGAGAAAAGAGACACGTGAACAAAGTTTTTTTTTTTATTTTATTAGAATTTGATTTTCTTTCATTGAAATGATTATTGACTGTAGTAGTTTAGATACGTTCAACTATTTCCACAGACAAATTACTAATTCAACCATTCATTTATGCGTGCAAGGATCACATGTCAATAGTAATATAGTGATATCATGCGACAAATTAAAGCAGAAGACTAATGAGCTACAACCCCACCACCAACCGAAATCCTAGTCCTACTTTCCGGCCTCTCCTTTCCTAATGGCATCTCCCTCACCCGTGACTGGCATTGGTATCGGATCGGGTCTTTCACTATCCGGATCCGGACCCGGTCCCCTACGGGTTAAAAAATTAGATCCGGACCTGTAAGGACCGTATCCTATTAAAATAGTCCTACCCGTTCGGATAAGGGCGAAAGTGTGAGCGGCAAGCAGAGGTGGCGAATGGAAGATTTAGAATAGATGAGATAAAAAAAATGTATGAATTTTGAGTTTAGAAAAGAAAGATTTAGAATTGAGGAAGAATGAGGGGAGGGATGAGGATAAAATATTTATTTTTATGTTGATTTTTTGAATTTTTTTAAAGGGTCTGGGTCCGGATCCGAATCGATCGGGTTTCTTTTGAGCCGACCTGGACCCAAAAGTATAACGGGTCCTATTTTAGGACCCGGACCCGGATAGGCCGGGTTGGTTCCATTCCAATGCCGGGTCCGGATCGAATCCAGATTTAGGATATTTATACCAATGTTACCTGTGACGCCCGCCTCCCTCCTCATCGCCGAGACCTCGGCTTGTCCAATCCTGAAATACCATCTTCACTCTAACAATGATCCGCAAGTCTTGTCCCATGCACCTCCCTGGCTTCCCTGACAACATTAAGCCCAGCCCAGCCCAGGTGGTGGCTTCTGGGCTGGTCTCTATTCCAAGATAACCAAGCTGGCCCAGTTCATGCTCACAGAGGCCTTTGTTGGGATTCCATTGGACCGGCATTGGGCTTTTAGTGTAGTGAGGAGGTGCCGAGGTGGAGTGGTGAGGCATCGGTTGTGAGGATTAGGGAAAGAAGGTGGCGAGATTTTTTGAGTTCATGGAAGGGTTTGGTGGAGGAGATTTGGTGAAGTACATTAGTTAGTGAATTTGAGGAGTATAATAGAACTTAGTTGGTTGGCTCTCCTTGTAAGTTACTAGTATTTTTCCCGTGCAATGCACGTTTTAATAAGAGTTGAAAGATTTTTACGTGCGATGTATGTATTAAAAAATAGTTTTGGAGTTGGATGTGCATTGTACGTAATTGGAAAAAATATTTTGAAAAAAAAAATCTACAATTGGTACGTGCAATGCACGTGTTTATAAGTAGAATTTTAATTATACGAGCAACATATGTGTATGTTTAATGTTAAAAAATATTATAAAATTATTTTGCACCTGCGTTGCACATTTTAAATAGATGAATTTTTTTGTTTGTTAATTTTTTTTATTTGTTTGTTTTTGTTGTAATTAATAGGAGGGTTGGAGTTGCACGTGCAATGCACGGATTTGTATATTGACAAATGACAACCCTAACTCTCCCATTATAATATTAGAGATTAGAGATAATCCTTTTGTTGGTGTTTAACTGTTTATAAGGCTAGCTGTAGAATACCCGGAGTTTTTGGCGAGTGCAAAGTATGTGATGAATGAGAGCATCTGCAGTCATGGGCTAAATACCCAAAATTTGGAAAAAATGGGAATAAAATCGTTGTAGTCGTCTTCCAAATACCCAAATTTTGGGTGTACGATGAATAGTGGACTGCCAAATATAGCAGACGATTTGGCAAAAGCCAAAATATAGCTCACGGGAAATTTTCTTTCGTCCCTGAAAATAGACGAAAGATAATATTCCGTCGCTTTACTTTTTTTTTTCCCGGACGATAAATAATGTGCCGTCCTATATTATAAAAATAAAAAATAATAAACAAAATTTGTCGGACGGTGTTTAATACACCGTCCCAACAATTTTGAATAAGACAAAATTGTGAGCCGGTGTATTATCCACCGTCCCACAGTTTTTAATATTTTTTTTTAATTTTTAATTTTTTTTAAAAAAACAAATTTTGAGACGAGAGATAATCGATCGTCTGGCCATATTTTAACTTTCAACCACTACAGCGCGCAGCCAAATTTTCTATTCCCAATTGTCAAATACCCAAAAAAAAATAGGTTAGAACGACTACAGATGCTCTGATGGTTTCTGGTAGTGTTGTAATTGAAATGAGTGGATAGACTGGTTGTCCATACGTTACATTATGTTCTTTTTCTTTTTCTTTTTTTTTTAATATTAAAGGTGTGTTTGTTCACTAGTTTGTAATCAAGGATATTGCATGTTTTTCTTTTGATAAGCTTTATCATCGGATTGTAGCAAACTAGCTCCATATTGGCTCTAAAGCTTTATTATAAGTATTAAAATATGTGAGAATATATTTTAAACTTAGTTAATCTCTACTACTATAATGGGAGAAGGCCTTTGTCCATAACCCTATCCGTACAACGCACATCCAGGTAAATTTTTTTTTTTTTTGGCCCTTTTCATTCTCCCAATTTTTCTCCACGTGCACAGCACGTGTATAATACTAGTACTTTTTAATGTAGTTAGATGGCTTTATATGTTGGTTGAAATTATCTATAACCAGTAGGGTGATAGAGGATTCCTAGCATATTTATAGATTTCTATGTTCTTTTTATTATGAATCTATAAATATCAAACAGTCCAATAATATTTTATTAACTAGGAGTACTCCAAGTATATAAATGTTTCGCATTAGAAGAAAAGCGTTTGTGTGGCTATCCATGTGGAAATTGTAGGCAAGTAGTCTGAATTTTTGTTCATTTTCTAAAATTCCCTCGCCTTATTGGAAATTAGTGACTAGTCCTATATACATTTGAAAGATGAATGAGGTTCAGATAGAGGGAAAAACTAGTGCACTGTATATGAATAAAAATTTGAATGTTTCGGTTCACTCTTACGAATTTTTTTCCAAAATGATCCTATTTGTGAAAGTTTTTCCACAAACGACCTGTTTTTTTTTTATTCCCTAAACGCCCCACTCGCTTTTTGAAAAAGCGAGTGTAGTATAATCCCTCACGCTTTTTCAAAAAGCGAGTCTTAGGGTTTAGAAAATTAGAAACCTAAGACTCGCTTTTTGAAAAACCGTGGGGGATAATGCCACACTCGCTTTTTCAAAAAGCGAATCTTGGCATTTTTTGCTCAGCAACACTCGCTTTTTGAAAAAGCGGGAGAAATTATCCCACACTCGTTTTTTCAAAAAGCGATTGTCGTTTGGGACTTAAACCCCCACCCCCCAACAGATCTCACTTTCTTATTTTCTTTCTCCTTCTTCGCTCGCGAAACTCTAACCCATCGTCGATCTTCTTCGATTTAAGGCCCTATTTCATCAAATTAGTTGTCGAATCACTCCTAAATTCTTCATTATCTCATCCCAGTCCAATTGCCCACTTTGTGTTTGCTGGTTCTTTCGAATTTTTTGGTGATTTCCGTGGGGTTCTTCCAAAATGGGGTTGAACGATTTGGGGGCGTTTCTCGTGGTTCGATTCTTGGGCGAATACTGTGGTATATTTTTTAAACTCTACATTTTCTAATGTTGTATTTATATTTAGAATTATTTAGTTAGAAATTGGTTGATATTATTGGAGGTACAATTTGCATCGGCGTTGAAAATGTGTAAAATTCGGTATAAAATTAATGGGTAATTAGGGTGTAAAATTTGTGAGTGGATAAATGTATATTTGTCCCAGTGAGTGTAGAAAGAAAGAAATTTATGGGAAAGGATACCTCTTACATACTAGAAATACTTGGGATAATTTAATCTAGATGTGTATGCATGTTAGAGTGATTGATGGTGTTTTTTATGTTTCTCCAAGATCAAGTAGCAGTGTGATAGTCTGGAACTAGGCAGCATTACATTGGATTTTCAGGAAGCACTAAATTAAAATATGCTTTTCTTTTCTTTTTTGTTTGGGGAACAGAAGTTAAAATATATTGAAGGTATTAAAATATACTATGCTTTGTTCAAAAACCTCGATATGGTTTTTCTTCTGAGGTATACAGTGTTCTCACTTTTCAAATTTATTACTCGTGTCCAACAAGTGAGATACTAAGCTGCAAGGACACGATCAAGTGATGATGGATTATGTGGCAATTCTTTGAAATGAACAGATTGGTTCAATAAATGATGTAGCTGAAAATGTCTAAAATTGGTTAATATTATTGGAGGTACAATTTGCATCGGCGTTGAAAATGTGTAAGATTCGGTATAAAATTAATGGGTAATTAGGGTGTAAAATTTGTGAGTGGATAAATGTATATTTGTCCCAGTGAGTGGAGAAAGAAAGAAATTTATGGGAAACAGGTCTAAAAGTTTTGAAAAAGTGGATAAATGTAGAATTTGTGAGTAAAATTAGGATATAGTTATTAATAATCAAAATGTTCGTATGTGTTCTATATTTCTTGGTTTTATATTTTGGTATTGTTAATAATGATTGCTCGCTCCACGTTGTAGGATACTCTTTTTTTTAGAAAAATGCCACGGACTAGGAGAAATGTGGAGGTAGGTTCTAGTAGTAGACCCAATCGTGGCGATGGACCACATACATCTTTCGGCCCACCTCCTCGCGGTGGACGTGGTGGTCGTCGTGGTGGCACTGCACGTACTAATGTAAGCTTATAATTTTCTGCATTCGATTTGTTTCATTATCATACAATTAAATGATATATTTCTTTGCTGATGTAAATGTTGTTTTGCAGGTCCCAAGAAACCCAAATGTGGCTGGTACTTCTTCCCCGACCCCTTCTTCATCTACTATTCCCCTTGGAGGTCCAGGTCCCCTCGACCCCGTTCTTCTTACTCTTCAGTCGCACCATTGTTCTAGAGATGTGTGGGAGGGCGATTCGAAGGAGTGTACATTCCGTGGGGGTCATCCACTTCCTATGCACCCACGGATTCACCAGATCTTACGGGATTGCGGACTCTACGGTATTGTACTGATGAGCGGCATCAAGTACGATCGGCCACTCTTACAGCACTCCTCGAAAGATGGCGTCCTAAGACCCACAGCTTTCACCTTTCAGTTGGGGAGATGACTGTTACGTTGCAGGACGTTTCAGTACTCACAGGCCTTCCGGTAGATGGGCAGGCGGTGACAGGATCAATGGACTTCGACCCTCCATATTTAGTAGAACAATATCTTGGTGTCGAAGTGGAGACTGGGGCAGTTATTGGGAAACAGATTCGGTTGAAGTGGTTAAAGGAAAAATTTAAGGACCGATTGAGAGATGATTCGACTGAAGAGGATGTCCACTGCTACTGCAGGGCGTACATTCTGACTCTTTTTGGAGGTGTGTTGTTCCCTAATTTCAGCGGCCATTCTGTCCCCTTGATGTACCTTCTGCTTATTGCAGATCTAGGACGAGTCAGCCAGTACAGTTGGGGTAGTGCTGCCTTGGCATCCCTCTACAGGAGTCTGTGCCTGTGTAGTCTCGGGTCCGTGCAGATGAATGGACCGATGATATTGCTTCAAGTGTGGAGTTGGGAGTGTATCCACGTTGGACGTCCTGTAGTTAGGAAACAATCACCCAACTGGATCCATCTCCCCGAGGACCAGTACATGCTACCTCCTCTTGGTGTGTACTGGTCCGGTAACCTTACTTGGACTGCCAACCCCAACAGGTGCCTGACCTACTTTCGTGATGAGTTAGACAGGTTGGCAGATAATTGCGTAGTGTGGATGCCCTACATGGAGGCGCGTCTAGCTCGACTGCCGCCCATTTCCCTGTATAGGCGAGATCTTTGGCTAACAAAAGCACCACTGATCAACTTTAGCACAGTTGAGTTCTATTATGTGAACAGAGTGCTACGACAGTTTGGTTTACAGCAGGCGATTCCGTTAGCCGAACCATTCAATGCGGACATGCATAAAATTACTGGAATGGGTCGTCAAACAGGATATAATTGGGCCGCCAGCTTCTCGACATATGTGGAGAGATGGAATCTACACAGGTTTGATGAAATCATCCAGAACATTCCTCCATTTGATCGAGTCATGCACGAGAACTATATGGGCTGGTATGGGAGGATGACAAGACGATACATCTCTCCGACAGGGCCGACTCCAGCAGGCGTGGTAGTACCGATACGTCGACCGGTAGCAGAACCAGTAGATGTACATTCAATGCATTTGCCTATATTTCAACCAAAGGCATCGGCTATTCGTACGATTGTAAGTTTTTTAGTACTATTAAATTCATCAGATGTCAGTATAATATTTTGATTCACAAGTATACATATAGTGGAACTACAAAGTCCAACTTATTATATTTTGTAAATGGCCCAGACTTGGAGTATGGGCAAGAAATGTGCAGCTGTGCTGAGTAGCAACGCAGCCGATGCGGTTAAGGACTTCGCACGCGAGATGCTGACGTCCTGTCGAGCACAAGCTGATGCGGTGGGAGAGGAGGCGACCCTCGATGCTATCCTAAATACTTCCGCTTATCGGACCAACGCACGTGCTCCTCGTATGAAGAGAGTTGCCCGTAAACCACCACGACGGCCTACAAATGAGGAAAAACAAGAGGATGAAGTTAAAGAGGCTGAAATGCAAGTAGAGGGTGAAGAACAACAAGAGGTAGAGGAGCCGATAATAATGTCCGGTGTGACACAGAAAACTCCATCACCGCGAGGTAAGAGGCAACGGCGACATCCCAACTTGTTCACCCCGGACCCGTGAAGCGACTTCATATTTTGATTAAGTGATTTTTTGGTTGTAATTATAACGTGAGTTATTGTGTATCTCAATCTTGTAATCAACTTTTGAAAAGTGGAATCAATGAAATTCAAATTTTGGTATGGGGTGTGTGAGTGTGGTGTTTTATTATTAAGGTTTTGTGAAATTTTTTTGGATTGTGCTGAGAAGTTGGATTGTTTTGGATTGTGGAGATGTGAAATGTGGTTAGATGTTTTGAAGTTGGATTGTTTTGTTGAGATGTTGTTAGATGTTTTGAAGATGATCGTGGAGAAGTTGAATGTGGATTGTGCAATACTTTTGGATTTTGATGTGCAATATTAGTTGTAGTTGATGCTGGAGTAGTTTGTGGTGTATTTGTCCCACCAAGAGATCAACAATTGGTTTTTTCTGCATACAAAGCAAGACTCGCTTTTAGTCTGGGTATAAACACCCCGCTTTTTCAAAAAGCGAGTGTTGTATTTTGCAATTCCAGAGGTAAAGTAGCCTCTGGGAATGAAGCACACTCAACAGTTGCTTTTCGGAAAAGCGCGAAGTTCAGACCCAGACTCGCTTTTTGAAAATGCGAGTCTTGGGTCTGTTTTCTTTTTGCTAGCAGACTCAAGACTCGCTTTCTAAGAAAGCGAGCCTAGTCATTTTTTCCACGGTTTCTGAGAAAGCGACTGTGAAACCAGAGAAGTATTGATCTCTGGTTATCTACAGAATGAAGACTTGCTTTCCCAAACACCGCGTTTATTTATACCAAACTTGCTTTCTAAAAAAGCGAGTCTTGGGCCTGTTGAAAAAAATCTACAGGCGGAAGACTCGCGCGCCTAGTCATTATTTCCACGGTTCTGAGACAGCGACTGTGAAACCAGAGAAGTATTGATCTCTGGTTATCTACAGAATGAAGACTCGCTTTCCCAAACACCGTGTTTATTTATACCAAACTCGCTTTCTGAAAAAGCGAGTCTTGGGCCTGTTGAAAAAAATCTACAGGTGGAAGGCTCGCTTTCTGAGAAAGCGAGGTGCTCTGTATAAGACTCGGTTTTTGGAAAGACGAGTCTTGCCTATGTTAATGAAATCTTTAAATTAGATTACAAT
Source organism: Hemerocallis citrina (assembly GCA_017893485.1). Taxonomy (NCBI): domain Eukaryota; kingdom Viridiplantae; phylum Streptophyta; class Magnoliopsida; order Asparagales; family Asphodelaceae; genus Hemerocallis; species Hemerocallis citrina. The sequence continues at coordinate 81,436,294 of CM030362.1, forward strand.
ACTCATAACGCAACAAACACACTAGTTAAATGTTCTGAATCTCTTTCTTCATAATAAAACTTTGATACAAACGAATTAACGCAACAAACACACTAGATTACACATTGATACAAACGAATTTTCAAAATAAAACTTTGTCATCACTTTCTTCATAATTTAATACAATTACAAAGTCCAAAATAAAAAGTACAAGCATACAATAGTTAAATGTTTAGAGTTCCACTATTAGTGCATCACCGCTTATTGTGTCCTTGCAAACCACATTTTGAACATTTCATCCCCGTACCACGACTTGAACTATCTCTCACATCCATATCATTGCGAATTCTGGTAGTTCTAGGCATGCTCTTCCTTTTACGTCGCAAACTAGCATCAGGTACGAGTTTTGGTCCATCAATAATAGGCCAATATGCTGGATCTAGAATAGGATGAAATAGTGGAGCATATGTTTGTGCTAATGAATTAACGGTGTAAAATTTATCAACGAGATGCTTGTGATCGATTGCACGATATGCACAAGCTGCCAGTACATGAGAACATGGGATATGGTATAGATGAAATTTCATACATGTGCACGTTTTCGTTTCCAAATTCACAGTGTGCAAGTTCCCACCCTTCCTTTCTCCACTCACCATGCGTATACCCGTTCTCACGAAAAAAACTCCCGGTTGATGATGGAACATTGTAACCTCATGTCTGTTTGCTCTCTCTCGGCGACTATCGAGCAGTTCATGTACTCTTCGAGCAAAAATCGTCCCTTCAGATAAAAGTTTACTGGCTTCCTGTCGACGAGTAGTAAAATAAGAGTTTAGACGTAAGAAGATCGTCTCAACAATCGCAGTTACTGGTAAACTACGGACGCCTTTCAAGACTGAATTGAACACTTCTGACAGGTTCGTAGTCATTATCCCGTACCTTCGACCTTCATCTGCATAAAGTGCCCATTTCTCAACCGGCTTCTCTTTCAACCAATTAGCCGCCTCCACATTTATGTTTTCAAGTTCAGCAAGTTTGGCCATGATTTTTTTGGGTTGGCGTTGACACGCTATAATTTTAGCCTTTTTCCGCAATGCCTTGCTACCAAATTTACTGAAGAAATTTGTAGCAAAATGACGCATACAATAATGGTGATATCCATTAGGTTCATTCCAAGCTCCATTTTGTAAATCCATAGCAGACATTATACCAGCATGACGATCAGAGATAACACACAACTCAGTGCGATCGGTGACATAATATCGGATGCAAGTCATGAACCATGTCAACGTATTTATACTCTCTCTATCAACCCATGCAAATGCAAACGGAAATAAGCAATCATTCGCATCTGGGGAAACAGCAATTAGCAAGCAACCCTTGTACTTACCGTACAAGTGAGTTCCGTCAATACTGATAACTGGTCTGCAAAACTTGAAACATTCAATTGAAGGACCAAATGCCCAGAATACACCCTTGAATGTTTCCTCGCTAGGACTAGACTCATATTTATCCCAGTGAACAACGGTTCCTATATTTGCTGCTTGAATTGCTGTGAGTAGAAAAGGCAACTTCGTGTATGCTTCTTCGAAGGTACCATACAACCTCTCAATCGCCTTTTGTTTTGCTAGCCAAGCTTTCTTATACGAAATCTAATAATTATATTGTAATTTAACAATCCCAATAATTGACCTCGATGTTAAAACGTATCCTTTTTCACCACATCAACAATCAGATTACAAACAAGATTGTAATCAATTTTATGGTGATCCTGATTCAACGTTGGATTCGTACAAGTGTGAGGCCCAACTATCTTCTTCACCACAAAATTCGTCTCGCCTTTTGGAACCATTGCTCGTAATCTCCAAGGGCAGCCACCATCACTTACTCCGAGGGGACCTTGCACGATCTCCTCAATGGTACGTTTTCTAGGTGCTATTTTGCATTTAACAGTGTACAATGACGGTGTAGATTTCAAAGTTACGAATTCACGATGTTTTTTGATAGAATACAACTTCACTGCCTGTTGAATTGACTGCTTATTTATAAACTCCTGTCCAACGTACAATTCGTCTACATTGGACGAACCAGACGACTCTTGTGGAACTAGGTGTACTCTAGCACCTTGAGCCATCTCCTCGGTAACATGAGTGTCAACACTGGCGTAGCTATAAGTAGCTCTGACTTCATTAGAACTGTTGTTCGTATGATTTACATTTGCACCACTATCATCATCATCTTCGTCTCCGTCATCATTTTCACCACTATCATCATCTTCATCGTCTGTTTCTTCCTCTTCTTCATCATCGTCCAATAAGCTGTTGTTATAGACTGCATTTTGAAAGAGTTCAAATACACTGTCATTTGGAACAGAGTCAGGAACCGGACTAGGTTGGCGTGGTAGCTCAACATTTAGAGAATTCGGGATTGTTGAATTTTTGAAGGTGTTCTCTTGTGAGGATACTGGATTTGGTTCTGAAGATTGAGCGGGGTTAGACCTCATCTGCTGTGTAGGTACTATCCTTATGAAGCTTGAACTGGGAATATCATGTGGCTGAGCATTCAAAATTTGAATTTACTGAATATATAACTCTAATGCAGACCAAGCACAATTGGGATCTAATGTCCTAGCAATCATTGATTTCAGCGCATTATCAGTAGATACGGGCACTGTCATAAAATACTGACCATCTCCTCTTCTTGCTGCGTATCGAACTAAAATTTTCATATTCCATTGATTCCTATCCCAATTAGTAACTTCATATATTTTCTCAACTACTTCTTCAAATGTAATGGTACGGGGTACCCAAACTATTTCCGGATACAACACGCTATAACAACAACCAATCTTTGGATCACGAATTATTTCACCACCAATGTAAAACCAAATAGGAATCTCCAAATCCAAACCTACGTTAATTTATACCAATAAGCGAGTTATTTCTACCCATAAAGAAAACCTAATGAAATTAACAAAATAATAGGGCATTAAACATCATACCTTCACAAGATTATTTGGGTCAAATAGTTGAAGTTGCTTTCCTCTTCAAGTATACCCAAATTCCAAAATTTAAACCTCTATCGGAAGATGGGTTTAAGGTGTCCAAAGCAATTTTATGGGTTATTCGAAAAATTACGAGGGTACTTTGACGAATTTGAGATGATAGATGGGTTAGGGTTTCAGAGTTAGAAGAGGAAGAAAAAGAAGAGAGGAATAGCCAGATCTGTTTGGGGGTGGGGGTTTAAGTCCCAAACGACACTCGCTTTTTGAAAAAGCGAGTGTGGGATAATTCCCCCCGTTTTTTCAAAAAGCGAGTGTTGCTGGGAAAAAAAGGTCAAGACTCGCTTTTTGAAAAAGCAAGTGCGGCATTATCCCCCACGGTTTTTCAAAAAGCGAGTCTTAGGTTTCTAATTTTCTGAACTCTAAGACTCGCTTTTTGAAAAAGCGTGAGGGATTATACCACACTCGCTTTTTCAAAAAGTGAGTGGGGCGTTTAGGGAATAAAAAAAAATAGGTTTTTTGTGGAAAAACTTTTACAAATAGGGTCATTTTGGGAAAAAATTCCACTCTTACCTATGTATGTTTTGTGCATCGGAAATTAGTACACTGTACACACTGTGGAGATGGTTCATGCAATCATCTCCAATATTATAATGGGAGAAGGCCTTAGTATCATTTGTCAATCTACCAACACGTACTTTAATTTTTTTATATATTAAACATGCATTACATGTGTAAATTACTATCCATGTATCTATCTACTAGTAATTTACACGTGCGATGTACGTCTTAATAATTATTTAGTTTTTTCAAGTAAAAAATTTAGATGTAGTGTGAGTTTGAACCTAAGACCTCCTTCATAATAGTTATACACGTGTGTTGCACATGTTGGTAGATTTACAAATTTACAAATGAAACTAAGGCCTTCTCCCATTATAATATTAGAGATAATATAATATATTTATTTACTGTTTAATGGAAGAGATTGTCACAAATAAACAACTTTTAATATTTTTTTGTCACAAAATTAAGTAACATTATTTTTGCCAACAAACAAACATGTGCATTGCACGTTAAACTCCAAATCTATTTTTCAACACGTGCATTACATGTACACATTAGAGTTTTTCATTGTTAATTTTTAAAAATACGTGCATCGCCCGTTCAGCTCTTTTTTTTTAAAAATTAAGACATTCATCACGCGTACTAATTATTGTTATCTTACGTGTATCACACGTTTAATTTCAATTTTTTATCAAAAACACGTATAAAATAATAATAATAATAATAATAATATATATATATAATTATAAGCAATAAAAGAGACGAATGAAAACAAATCTTTCCGCATCCAAAGTATTCTGATACAAGCCATGTTCGAACTTCATTATGGTCATCAACTCTTTTTCAAAAACAAAATTTAAACAATTTTTAGTAGGAATATAGCTAAATAAAAAGAAAATCATATTTTTCGTACTCTAATAATAGAGCACTAGTATCATGCACATGCGATGCACGTGGAAAAAATTGAAGGATAATGAAAAGGGCAAAATGAAAATAATTTCCAAACCGATCCACTTTCGAAAATATTTACAAAACAGGTCCACTTTCGAAAATATTTACCAAAGTTAGTCCATGAGCAAAAAGAAAATAATTTCCAAACCAATCCACTTTCGAAAATATTTACCACATAGGTCCACTTTCGAAAATATTTACCAAAGTAACCCAACCCGTGCGTTGCACGGGTTGGGTTACTCTCTAAGGCCTTCTCCCATTATAACGCACGGGTTGGGTTACTCTCTAAGGCCTTCTCCCATTATAGCAGTAGAGATAATATAATCTTTTAATGTGACAGCTCAAGAGAAGAGAAGTGAGGAGGGGGCACCAGAATCACATGCTAAGAGGTTCTATCTATAATAATTTGGTGGACCATAATAATCACACACCAACCAATCAATCAAGCAAATAAAGAGAATAACAAAAACTAATGTTTCCACGAGGAATTATTCTTTGTGCAATATGAACCAGTAAGATCTCATGAGATGCAGTAGGTACAATGTGATCTGATTAAGATATGCTATGTGACGGAAAAATCAAACTAAGATTTGATGATCATTTTGATTATGGCCGCATATCATACGCACATTTTTTACTTTTGGGCGCATCTGGTATCTGACTTCAAAGGGCCCTCCTCTGTCTCAGTTGTTATACCTTAAATAGATAAAATTATTTTTTAATGACGAAATTAAATTTCTATTTGAATTTAATAATAATTATACTGTTACGCAAATAGTATAATTCGCTACCAACAAAGAACAAAAGGAAGATATTTTATCTTCAATTCGAACCTTGATAATCGTAAATTAAAGGGACTGTTTCGCAAACAGAGTATATCACTGTACACAAAGCACACACTACAACACTGAACGTCTTTCCCAGCGGATTTTTTTCAATTCCCCAGCGTTTATAATGCCGGTGTAGCCCATACTAGCGTTTTTGAAAATGCTGGTATAAATGCCAAGGAAGCAGGCGTCACAGTAGATTTGGGGTCTATACCGGCGTTTATAGGAAATGCCGGTATAGGTTAAAACCTACACCGGCGTTTTAAAAACGCCGCCATAGGAGTATATTCATTTGGTTCCATTCCCTGACAACACCTACAGTGGCGTTTTTAAAACGCCGTCGTAGGCTTTATTTTTTTTGGGTATATCTACCCCGGCGCTTTACAAACGCTGGGGTAGGTGTAAATAAAAAAAAAAAAATTAATTATCCACTGATTATATCCCATTAAATGAAAACAGATAAAACAACAGACATCACATACGAACACATGCATATACTATATTCGTAATAAGTTGATGCAAAAACACCCGACATTCATCACTATACCTTAGATATATATACTAGTACTGTATTCCTAATAAGTTGATGCAAAAACAGACAGACATTCATCACTAGTTCTTTAAGGTCCAAAGACATCGGACACACCGACACACATACAATGCTATCTAAATCTCTTAAACTAGTTATTCCCGTAAGGTTTACCCCTTTTCTTCAAAGTGTAACACCTTTATTCATAAACCCACCAACTTCTGATTCCCAGTGTACCATGTACTCATCTAGGTAGCATACCATGATCCCGTAACTACGAACTGAAACATACTACAGAAGTTCGAACTCTAATTCATCCAAATCTGGAAGCCACTCTATCAACCCTGAATGAAACCCTGCAAAAAAAAAACAAAAGAAAAAAAGAAGAAGATAGGATTGTCATGATTAGCAGTGAATATGTTTACTTGAGTAATGAAATATTAGAAAATTGTTGTACATTATAAGCTTATGCATTTGGCAAGTATTCTAGTTATATCCAAATTTGAGATGACTTAATTAGTAAACACAGACAATGTTTGATTACTCCCTCTTCGTTGATTATTTACATAACATTCTAAAATTTACAGTTAATTAACCATAGCATGAAAAATTGATAGCAAACAACTCAAAATGACAGAAGTCGAAACTTAAATTCTATATCATGAACTTATTAAGGGTTTGTTGTAACACTGATAACATAAACTTACCAATATCATCTAAGGTGTCAAATTGAGTCTGATTTGGGCTTGAAGAGGCAAACCATCCGTCGTTTCAACCATCGCATTATGCATAAGACCATCCATCTCATAATGCATATTGTCGTTCATCCCAAGGTGTGCACCATTTGTTCCTGAAGTATGAAGTACATGACCATTGTAAATTTGATCATTGCTCTGGTTCCCTGCAAATATCAATTATTTTGCAGTAAGTTAATTTGCAGAATTAAGTGAACGAGAGAAATGTGATAGGCAATGTTCATATTTAATCAGATTTTTTAAGATCTACCATTGACAGGAAGATGGCCATCAGTAGTAGCACTGAGTAACATCACCAGTAGATGTTTGTGTTACAAGATTCTTTTAGAAAGTTTGTTTTACAATAACACAAGCGATTAAGAGGCACAAAACAGAGAAGAAAATAGGAGGGGAAAAGAAAAACGGAAAAGAAAAGAAAAACGAAATAAATAAGTAACAACTTACAAGAACTAATTTAAGATTATAAGTTGAGAAGTCGAGGCCTGTGTATCACACAGTGTCCTTAAAACAGATTTCGCCTCTTCTGGTTGCTGGAATGAACGAAGGCATCTGTCTCCCAGGATGCAACGACTGGAATGATCACGTAGGCACCACGTAGCACTCTCGAACTGAGTAGCATCGTCTGAATCCTATCACCGACTTACCAAAACAGTATGAGGGAAGAAATGAACAGGGCTCAGAGGAGGAAGGAAGAAGGTTTCTGTTGTGCAGGGAAGAAATGAGAGGGGAGGCCTCTATTTATATAGCCTGGATTAATACTGTAACGGCAGACAAGGCTTTGAATACCTTCAGTGTAACGGCAGACACTCAATTGAATGCCGGCACTGTAACGGTAGACATCAATCATTACTTTTGAATGCCTTCAGTGTAACGGCAGACAAAACATTCAATACAGCACTGAAACAGTAGACAGAACCGTTTCTGCATTCATTTCAGCCGTTACAAAAAGAAAAAATCAAAACTGTAGCAAAAAGTGGCTCTGCACGGGGTAGGGTCAATTCGGTCCGGTATTCGTGTCCGTAGGTCATGCGGGCGCACACAAATCGCATGTAATCCGGTCCGAGATTTGCACCCTCCCTGCGCGCGAGAGAGAGAGCCTCTCTTCTAGCTATCTTACATTGCTTAGAAGGAAGTTACTATATATCCTCTTCTATTTCTTTTGATTTTTCCGATGTGGGACTATGTTCCCTTAACCCATTTCAAGAATGAAAACGTCTCACTTTGATAGACAATTTCTCATTCACCCCTTAACCCTTTTTAGCAAACCAATATATGATTTTGATCTACTCACGAAGGAGAACACAAATCAATCAAGATCTCTCAATAATTCATTGAGGATCTTACTCAAAAAATTGCTCAAAAATCGGTTCGTAAATGGTGTATAAAACACCCATTTTCTAACAATCCTCACATGAATGAAAATTGACGACCACAAACACGACAGACTGACATGACAGACTGACACAACAGAGTTGGTGATAGAATTCAATGGTTGATTCCTGCATAGGATAGGTAGGTGTTACCCTTTGAACCTTTCCTTATGAAAATATGTTTACTTTACTAACTAAACAGTAGACGCGATGTCCTTGAACTGTTCTGTCATTTGTGTAAACGATGACATATCTCACACAGAAATATTCCTAACGCATTTTTAGTTCTCACTGTTATGTTCATTTTGGCTATGAATATACACCTGGTTCTGCAAGAGTTTAACAGTAATATTGCCCTATATTATTCCCTTGGAAGCGGCCCTTCTTCCCTCTTACATAGGTGATTTCTTACCTAAGAGTAACCCGCATTACTCTTCTCGGATATCCGATGCATAAGAATCATTAAGAGCCTAGCTTAACCTGTTACCTTACGGGCATCATTATTTCATCATGGGAATGGACATGGAAAAATCCCCACAGTGATAAAACTTGGTCTTTACAATTTAGTTGTCCCTTTGAACCTAGATCTTGGGATCTCCAGTCAGCTAGGTTGGGTGTCCATTGTATCGACTTAATTTTTCATGGGCTTTAGTCGCATTCCCCTCGATAATTTATCAACTAACTCTCTGTTTAACCCTTTGGTTAGCGGATCCGCAATGTTATCCTTTGATTTTACATAGTCCACAGAGATAACCCAGTAAAGAGTAGTTGTCTAAAGGTATTATGTCTTTGACGGATATGTCTAGATTTACCATTATACATATTGCTCTGTGCTCTATAAATTGCAGATTGACTATCTGAATGTATGCAGATTGGAGGCATATGCTTCGTCCACGTTGGAATATCCTCAAGAAAGTGGCGTAACCATTTAGCCTCTTCCCCATATTTGTCCAATGCGATAAATTCAGATTCCATCGTGAACTTAGCGATCACTGTTTGTTTCGAGGATTTCCAAGAAACTGCTGCACCACCTAGTGTAAACACATAGCCACTAGTGGATTTTGAATTATCACTCGATATCCAGTTCGCATCACTATATCCTTCAAGTACAGTCGGGTATCTTGTATAGTGCAGCCCGTAGTTACGAGTAAAATACAAGTACTTCAGTATTCTTATAATTGCTTACCAATGCTCGCTTCCAGGATTACTCATGTATCTACTTAGTTTACTCACTGCATAAATTATGTCTGGTCTTGTACAACTCATTAAGTACATTAAACTGCCTATGACTCTAGAGTATTCTACTTGAGAAATATTCTCCCCTTTATTCTTGGATAAATGTAAACTTAGATCTATTGGAGTTCTGGCAATTCCAGAATTATCTTTATCAAATTTTTCAAGAATATTGTCAACATAATGTGACTGGCTTAAAATAACTTTGTCTGATGTTCTTGTGATTTTAATTTCCAATATAACATCAGCTAGTCCCATATCTTTCATGCCAAACCTCGAGTTTAACATGTTTTTAACAGATTTAATTATCTGATCATTGCTTTCAATAATAAGCATGTCATCTATATACAAACATATAATGACATATCCATCTTCTATGTCTTTGACATATACACATTTGTCACATTCATTAATCTTGAAGCCATTTGTCATCATGACATTATCAAATTTGTCATGCCACTGCTTTGGAGCTTGTTTCAAGCCATATAATGACTTCACCAGTTTTCACGCTTTCTTTTCATGTTCTGGAGCTGAAAAACCCTCAGGTTGTTCTATGTATATTTTTTCATTTAAATCTCCATTAAGAAAAGCTGTTTTTACATCCATTTGATGTACTTCAAGATTGCGTAGAGCTGCTACTGTAAGTACCATCCTAATGCAATTTATTCTCGTCATAGGATAATATGTATCAAAGTAATCAAGACCTTCCTTTTGTTTATAACCTTTAATTACAAGTCTTGCCTTGTATTTATCAATTGATCCATCAGGTTTCATTTTTCTCTTGAAGATCCACTTGGAACCTAAAGGTTTACTACCCGGTGGAAGATCCACTAGTTCCCAAGTATGATTTTGCAAGATAGAATCAATTTCACTCTTGATGGCTTCTTTCCATTGAGGACTATCACTAGAGTTCACCGCTTCCTTGAAGGTTTGGGATTCTCCTTCAAGCATAAAAGTCAAGAAATCCATACCAAAAGATTTTTCCGTTCTTGTTCTTTTACTGCGTCGAGGTTCCTCATCAACATCTTCATCTTGGTCTTCACTATCTTCACTGATAGTCTCATGTGTTCGTTTGGAGGAATTTGGTTCCTCCTTTGACTTACATGGAAATACATCTTCAAAGAACGATGCATTTCTAGATTCCATTATCGTGTTCTTTGATATCTCAGTGATATCGGCTTTGTACACCAAGAACTGATAGGCACTACTGTTAAGTGCATAGCCAATGAAAATACAATCAACTATTTTTTGTCCTATTTTCACTTTCTTAGGTGGAGGTACTGCCACCTTGGCAAGACATCCCCACATTCGCAAGTAATTGTGGGATGGCTTTCTTCCTTTCCATAATTTATATGGAGTTTTCTCTTCTTTCTTTTTGGGCACCTTATTCAAAAGGTAGTTAGCTGAAAGAATAGCTTCTCCCCACAAGTTTGGTGGCAAACCAGAACTTATTAACATTGCATTCATCATTTCTTTCAATGTACGATTCTTTCTCTCAGCAACACCGTTGGACTGAGGAGAATAAGGCGCTGTTGTTTCATGTATAATCTCATGCTTACCATACCATAAATTGAAAGACTTAAGCAAATAAGTAGAAGAGCTAGCTTTATTGATATTCTTGACCATGGTCATTACATTGAGTTTAAATATTCCACCACTCATATATCCTCTACCAACATACATTCCACTTTTTGATAAAACAAATTTGTTCGACTCGAACACTAAACGAAAATCGTAGTTATTAAGCAACGAACCCGATACCAGGTTCTTACGGATTTCAGGAACATATGCAACATTGTTCAGAATCAGTTCTTTTTCAGAAGTCATCTTCAAGATCACCTTGCCTTGGCCCTTTATTTCTGAAGTAGCCGAGTTCCCATAAACATTTTCTTCCCATTCTCTAATGGTTCGAAAGTGGAGAACATACTTCTGTTGGAGCACACATGTCGAGTAACTCCAATGTCAATCCACCATTCCTTCGGGTTTGAGCCTAACATATTCACCTCTGAGATCACAGCTGAGAGGTTGAAATCAGAAACATCTTGAGCAATCCCTTGAATCAAGTTTGCTTCTCTGTTCCTGTTCTTCTTGGGAAGTCTGCATTCAGTAGACTTGTGACCCATTTTGTCACAATTGAAGCACTTGCCTTGAAACTTCGGCTTCTTGGAGATTCCTCCCTTGGGCCCCAACTTGGGACCCTTGTTGTTGTGCTTGTTGGAACGTTGTTTATGTTCCATTACATTTGCCTTAGCTGCATGATTGACGAATCCAACATTTTCAGATCCTCTATTGTCTTCTTCAATACGAAGCCTGACAATGAGATCTTGAATGCCCATTTCTTTTCGCTTATGCTTTAGGTAATTCTTAAAGTCTTTCCAACCTTGTGGTAAATTTTCAATTATACATGCCACTTGGAAACTTTCACTTAAGTTCATACCTTCAGCATGAATCTCATGCAAGATCAGCTGTAGTTCTTGAACTTGACTGATCACTATTTTAGAATCTACTATTTTATTGTCTAGAAAGCGGTCCACAATGAATTTCTTGGTACCGGCATCCTCAGTTTTATACTTATGGTCTAGTGATTCCCAAAGTTCTTTAGCTGTTCTTTTGTCAATGTATACATTATACAAAGAATCGGCTAATCCATTCATTATGTAATTTCTACACAAGTAATCAGTATTTTTCCAAGCATCCACAGCGGCAATGACTTGGTTATCTTGCTTATCTTTCTTAAGATTTGGAGCATCTTCGTTCAAGAATCTTGCAAGATTCAGTGTGGTCAGATAGAACATCATCTTCTGTTGTCACCTTTTAAAGTTCTGCCCATTGAACTTCTCAGGTTTCTCCCCATGGAAGACTGAGACAGGTACAACGGCGGGCATTGGCACTCGTGCCGCAGAAACATTCGTTTCTTGCGTCGTATCAGCAACCGGCATGTAGACCGTTTCAGACACTGCAGCATTGTTCGATGTAGTAGTTATTTTGTTTCTGAAATTTACACAACACGAGTGTAAGTTTTCCAGATTAAAGAAAAAAAAAGGAAAAATCGTGCCTCAAAACTGGAAATCAAGAAATACAAAATTCTGTTTTAAGTTTGTTACAAGATTTTTTTAGAAAGTTTGTTTTACAATAACACAAGCAATTGAGAGGCACAAAACAGAGAAGAAAATAGGAGGGGAAAAGAAAAACGGAAAAGAAAAGAAAAACGAAATAAATAAGTAACAACTTACAAGAACTAATTCAAGATTACAAGTTGAGAAGTTGAGGCCTGTGTATCACACAGTGTCCTTAAAACAGATTTTGCCCATTCCGGTTGCTGGAATGAACGAAGGCGTCTGTCTCCCAGGATGCAACGATCGGAGTGATCACGTAGGCACCACGTAGCACTCTCGAACTGAGCAGAAGCGTCTGAATCCTATCACTGACTTACCAAAACAGCAGGAGGGAAGAAATGAACAGGGCTCAGAGGAGGAAGGAAGAAGGTTTCTGTTGTGTAGGGAAGAAATGAGAGGGGAGGCCTCTATTTATAGAGAATGGGTTAATACTGTAACGGCAGACAAGACTTTAAATGCCTTCAGTGTAATGGCGGACACTCAATTGAATGCCAACACTATAACAGCAGACATCAATCATTGCTTTTGAATGCCTTCAGTGTAACGACAGACAAAACATTCAATACAGCACTGAAACGGCAGACAGAACCATTTCTGCATTCATTTCAGCCGTTACAAAAAGAAAAAATCAAAACTGTAGCAAAAAGTGGCTCTGCACGGGGTGGGGTCAAGTCGGTCCGGCATTCGTGTCCGCAGGTTGTGCGGGCGCACACAAGTCGCATGTAACCCGGTCCGAGATTTGCACACCCCCCTGCTCGCGCAAGAGAGAGCCTCTGTTCTAGCTATCTTACAATGCTTAGAAGGAAGTTACTATATATCCTCTTCTATTTCCTTTGATTTTTCCGATGTGGGACTATGTTCCCTTAACCCATTTCAAGAATGAAAACGTCTCACTTTGAGAGACAATTTCTCATTCACCCCTTAACCGTTTTTAGCAAACAAATATATGATTTTGATCTACTTACAAAGGAGAACACAAATCAATCAAGATCTCTCAATAATTCATTGAGGATCTTACTCAAAAAATTGCTCAAAAATCAGTTCGTAAATGGTGTATAAAACACCCATTTTCTAACAGTTTGCGCCGAATTGAGTCCTTCAGAAGTTGTTGTAGAGCCTGTATTCATATATAAATGAAATGAGAAGATTCAAGTAAAATTAATGATGATTATATATACATCTATAAAATAGATAAGGGTTTGTTATATATAACTATACATAAACTTATTACCTATTTCTTGGAAGATATCCAATTCAGTCTGATTTTGAAGAGGCAAACCGTCCATGATACCAAACAGCCCATAATCATCCATGCAAGAAAGAAAGTATACCTGGAGCTGATGCAACAAATACATCAAGAAGAAGTGCACGAATACATGCAAATAAGGACATGGAAACTCTACAAATGCTGCGTTTCTGGGTCATTGGAATATAAATTCTTCATACTATAGTTCAAAATTGTAAATAAGATAATGCTTACCAGATAAAGAGCAAAAGGACCCAAGCAACAGGGTACCGCCATAGAAATCGACAACTGCAAGAAGCCATACTTTCTAACAAAGTGCACAAAGAAGTAATAGATGGAGAGAGGCAGAGAGATCAACCTGCACAATTACAATTGCCATATATCGGTGGTGCAAGGGAAGAGGCCTATGATGGAGCTATTAGTAAATTTCCAAAGAAGTTAAACCATTATAACAAGATCACGGGAAAAATTGAAATTTTGAATTAGAAAATGAAATGCAAATAATTCAAAACAAAGTGCCAGGCTTCTTGCACTTTGGCATATTATGCTGAGGGTTAGAAAAGGATGGTAAGATCAACTTGTTGGAATACACATAAGAGAGTAAAACACATAAAGGACATGTTATGATTTTTTAAATCCTTGTATGTTAAAGCTAGCAAAAGAGTGGACTGGGTATGGCATTATCTCACCAACTTGGGCTTTATGACTGCTGCAATAGAATTGGGATTCTCTGTCACAACCCAATGAAAAGTGAAGTAAATTATAACCTGTGTAGTCTAATAAGTAATAAGGGTGCTATATTTCTGGTGGTTTAATTATCGAGAATGCTTGCATTCATAATATGGATTTTACTTGGAATATCGCTGCATAATAATGCCAGCAAAACCAATCATCTCTGTCTAACTCTATATTCTTATGGTGGGTGTACCTCACCTTCTTTCAAAAAATTAAAACCTAACTGTAGCTCTTGTTATAACTTGCCGTTCCAGCTATCTATCGACACACAATGACAAACAATTTTCTTCACCGAAATTGACTACTTTACTTCCATAACCTAATTCCATGGCCCAATTGTTCTACTTTCAAACCCAAAACACACGAATTCAATTCTTTCTACTACCTAACTAAACTAGATCTCAAACACAAAATAAATCTTGCAATCCATTCATTCCTTCATTTTAAGCCTAATTCCCACACCAATTTGTACAACATCCGAAACCCTAGTTTGCATCAGATCGGGATTGAGGTGCAGAATCCATACCTTGTACTGGGAATTGAGCTCCTCTTTGAGTTCGGGGATCTCCCCCTTCTTCGTCGTCGAGAAGTACTTCGAATCGTGACCGCTCATCTCACCGTCGTCTTCAACTTCCTCTCCTTGTTCTTCGTCGTCGCAGAAGAGAAAATGAAAGGAGGAAGAAGGGGGATGACAGTCGTCTTCGTCTTCGTCTTCGACGGCGGCCAGGGCGGCGGCGGATATGACAGTCATCGATGGAGAGCGCAGGAGAGAGCGGGAGAATTAAAAAGGGGGGGGGGATGAGTGATATGTTAGGGCCTTGGTTTTTTATTTATCGCATACACATACCCCGACATTTGTTAAAAAACACGTTGGTGTAGGTATACCTACACCAGCGTTTTTTACAAACGCTGGTTTAGATAACTTACACTTTCCAGCCTCATTCTGGTTCAGGTCTACCCCGGCGCTACTACCAAAATGCCGGGGTAGTTTCGCCGGCGTACCCAAAAGATGTTGTAGTGACAAAAAGAAGATATGTTATCTTCATTTTCGACCTTGAATATGGTGAAGAAAAAGACAGACTGAGGTTTGTTGAAATAATATCCTTAAGACGTTTAATTTTGCAACTGCTACGGTGTATACAGGTTATGCGGCAGTCGTCTCCCAAGATACAATAGTCAAAACTCCATTAACTTACACTAGAATAATGGAAACTCTAACGAGAAAGGATATGACAGTGTTTTGAGTTATGTCGATATTGATACAGGGTGGTAGGGAAGATATGAATGAGACACCGATTTGATCAGAATCCAGTCCTATTTAGACCATCACCAACCACGCTAGCCATATCCTTTTTTTTTAGCCAAAATGGCATATTTAGGAAGAAATTTCTGCTCAACGGGACTCGCCAAAGCACTTACCAAAATAGAAATCTCATATTAACTCGCTAGATCTGGCGAGTTTGTATCGCTCACTAAAGCATCTCAAAACTCAAACAAAAAAATCGCGAAGAAAAAATTGCGTGCGATCAGAAAAGAAAAAAATCCTGAAGGATGCGCGATCGCGAACTCGCGATATGAGATCGCGAACTCGCATGATTTGGATTTGAGATCGTGAACTCGCATGATTTGGATCTGAGATCGCACTCGCATGATTTGAGATCGTGAACTCGCATGATTTGGATCTGAGATCGCGAGGATCTGATCGCAAATTCGAGATCTGATCTGCAAAACTTTTTTTTTTTAAGATCTCACATGATTTGGATTTTTGTTTGCGTTTTGTTTTGTTTTTTTTTTTTTGCTTGGGCTTTTTTTGGGTTTGATTTTTTTTAGGCTTTAATTTAATTTGCTTGGGCTTTTTTTTGGGTTTGGTTTTTTTGGGGCTTTAAACTATTTATAACTAGCTAAAATGGCTAGTATTGTTGGAGTGAAATTTTTTTTGGCTAGCCAAATTATCCAATTGCTCTCTATTTTGGCTATTCTAGCGAGCCAAAATAGCTAGTGTGGTTGAAGATGCTCTTATAGCCTTAAGCCCTTGGCAGTTGTTGCAAATGTTCAGACATAACTGTCATGACAGTTGCAACTGCCCGTATCCAGCCTGTATCAAATCAAAACTGACTTTTACACCCAAAAAAAGTTTACCCAAGCCCGGTTCCGGGTCCAGCCCTGCTGGGCTGGGCGGGCGCGTGTGTTTCACACCGAAGCCCAAGTTGGGTGTGTTCTCCCTCGAGAGAAAATATTCATACCCCTAAGGGCACAACCCTGTGACTCAGTGTAACCCCTGTTTTTTATTTTTCGTATTTTTGGTGTATTTTTCTTTTCTTGAGTATCTGTACTCTCTCTTGTATTTTTTTCTGAACCGTATATTGAGTTGTTTCAATATATTTTTATTTTCTGTTCTCATTCTTAATTTTTGCGAGCTATTTCCGATTTCTTGGTTGTTCTTGTTCATGGTTGTTGTTTTCGCTCTTTATTGTTGTCTCGTTCTCTTTATTTGTGTTTTGGGTGCTCTTGGTGATTTGGTGGTCTAGCCCATTCCTAATCCTATTCAATTTTATCCCCATTTTTCTTATTGGATCGATCCTATTCATACTCCTAATAAACCCATTAACCCAAATACCCAATAACCCTATTCACCTCCTTATATATATACCCCACATCCCCTCACATAAACCCTAACCCTAACACCTAAAACCCTAGCCCCCGGTCTACCTCTCTCCCTCTCTCTCTCCTCCCGACCTGATCCCGACGCCGGCCTCACCCCCCAACCAGCCGACGCCCAGGCCGACCACCCCTCCTCCTTCCCGGTTGGACCTTGGCCGAGACCTCCCTCCAGCTGCATCTCCAACCCGCACACATCTCCCCCTCCCGATCTCCATCCCCTCATCCCGATCACTTCTTCCCCCCCCCCCCCCCCCCCTTGCCGATCAACACTTCCAAGCACTGCAATTTCACATCTTTCTTATTGTGGGCTTTCTCTTCTCTTGCTTCGATAAGCGTATAGTGTGTTCGTGCGAGTTGTTCGTGGGTTCGTTGCTTGGATTCGTTGATTCGTGGATATTTGTTCGTGGATTTTTCTCGTTACTATTGGTTTTCATTGTTCTTCATCCTGATTTAAGGCAAGTAACTTGTACTCTAATTCATTTGTTTGATACAACTCAAAAATACCACCTATAGTGTAGTTGGGTCTAGAGATGACTCTTGTTTGTATTTTGCTTGATGGATTTTGTCTCTATTGTGAAAAATTGACCATAGTTGCCTCACGACACAATCTTGACATGAATTAACTTAGGATTTACCCGTTCTTAATTTTGATCATGTATGTGAAACTTTTGTGAAAATTCGTGATTTGGTTGAGACCCATGTGATATATTTGGTGCACTACAAGAAAACAGTTCTACACCGGCGTTTCTACTCCGGCGTTTTGGAAGAAATGCCGCTGTAGAGAACAGGTAATCTGGCAGAGGAAAAAATTACAGCGCTACACCGGCGTATATGAAAAATGCCGGCGTATGTACATATACACCGGCATTTTAGAGTTAAAACGCCGGTGAATATGAAGGATAAGAGAACAACTATCGATCTCATTCTCCTTTATTTCCCCTCCCCTTCCCCCAATTTTTTCCGCTCTCTCTCCATCTCCCTCCTCCCCAATCGAAAACCCCCATCCCATCGCCGCCTCCCCTACCCCGCCGTCGACCCTTCCCCCATCGCCGCCCCGTCCTCCGCCGTCGCCCCTTCCCCCCATCGCCGCCCCGTCCTCCGCCGTTGACACTTATAGGATTTTACCTTCTCCTTCGTGGTAGGGTTAGCGTTTCTTCTCTCACCATGGGGGAAACAGGTCGAGGCCGGCGGTTCTGACTCATCTTCCCGTTCTCGTTGAAGCGACAGCTCTCTTAGCTGCTCCCCCCTGCCATAGCGTCGAAGGTAATCGTCAAAGCATATATATTTGGGTTCTTTGTTTCAAAGCATATATATTTCTTCGTCCTCAGTTTCTTGATTGTTCAAATCTGTAAGCTAATCATGGTTAATAAAACAGAATTGAACACTGGAGGACTGTTAGTTTCACTAGTATTGTTGGTTTGGGATCAAGAGTATTGTCTTCTTATCTGTGAGTTAATTGTTTTGAAAGAAGTTACGTTATGAAATTTTCTTAGGAAAATTAACCGTTGCTAGGTACTCAAATTCTCTGCATAGTGTCTACTCACATGAAATTTTGATGAATGCCAACATGCTATAGGATATGAGGACAACCCTTTCCATATAACTTGTGAAGTTATGTACCGGTAAATTCTCCTTGTATTAAATAAGATAAATTTGTAATTTCTTGCCTTCAACTATGTCTGAATGTCAAAGGAGAAGAAGGATCTATGTGGAAATTGGGTGAGTTATTGCAAGATATATGTAGAACATGCAGTGAGTCCTTTGAGAGACAAATACAACGTTTTTGTTCTCTAGCTAGGAAGCACAGGCATGCTAAACTTACACTGGCACATAAAAAAATTCGAAATTTTACATAGAAATTGGCTGCCATGTTAGATATGTGTCTTATACGAGGTCACAAATATAAGTGAACATTCTTCATAGTTCTCTAGGCATGTTGTAGTTTAAGGGGAATGTCACTGCACGTTGTGCCCATAACTTTTGGCTTTTCCTTGATATTCTATTATGTTTTTGGGAAAATGAAGTAAATGTGCGCAGAGTTGATGTTATAATTGTCCATTCATTCTTTTCTGTGGTGTATGTAGGAGTCACTTTTCAGTTATTTGTTATTAGATCTGATTATCGATCATTGAGTATAGCTCACTTAATGGACAATTACGAGGTTCTTTGATGTTTCTGGTTGTTGATTTAGCGAGGTCGTTACCAGATTTATTACCACATGTACCCTGTGTAGTGTCTTGTTTCTAATTCTTTGTTGGTCTGTGCTTGATTCCTTGCCTCTAGGCCAATTTCTTTGTGGTTCTGCTTGTGAGAGGTAAAGAATTAGAGGAGGAACAGATCACTTTCATTTGGAATTGCTTATTTACTTGCTATTATTCAGTCTTCAGATTGTGTGTATGGATGTCATTTTTTATGTACACTTTTGAAACTAGTGATTTGTTTGAATCATATCTGAGCTTTTTAATTTATAAACACTTTTGCTGCTGAGTGAAAGCACAATCAGTGAGCTGCTGAGTAAAAGCTTTTTAATTTATGAACACTTCTGAAGTTACATGCTCCTTTTTAATTCACTGACTACTTTTGATATACTGACTAATTTATGAGTCAGTGATTGGCAATCTACTTTTGATATACTGAGTGATACTCACTGATTAATCTTTACCTCTTTACCTGACTAATTTTGAGTCAGTAAGTGGCACTCACTGATTGTGCTTCTCTATTTTATGAACAATCCTACTGAGTGCATTTTGCATATGGATCTATATTGATTTGGATCTATATTTATCATGCTTGAGTAATTTATGCCATAGTATTTGTGAGAACAACTAAATATGCTTGAGTAAAACAGTGAACAAATAGAGTTTTTTCTCATTATTTTCGAGTGAATGAGTGATGATGAGATGGATTATGCTTCTGAAGTTGCACACTATGTTTCATCATTCATTGAATAAATGAATTATAGGAGTAACTAGTGATGATTGAATCCTATCTGAGCTTTTTAATTTATGAACACTTTTGCTGCTGAGTGAAAGCACAATCAGTGAGCTGCTGAGTGAAAGCTTTTTAATTTATGAACACTTCTGAAGTTACATGCTCCTTTTTAACTCACTGACTACTTTTGATATACTGTTTATGAGTCAGTGATTGGCAATCTACTTTTGATATACTGAGTGGCACTCACTGACTAATCTTTACCTTTTTACCTGACTAATTTTGAGTCAGTGAGTGGCACTCACTGATTATGCTTCTCTAATTTATGAACAATCCTACTGAGTTGGCACTCACTAATTATGCTTCACTAATTTTGAGTCAGTGAGTGGCACTCACTGATATGCAGTACTTCTTTGTGATATGCAGTACTTCTTTGTTGCTAAATTCGAATGACTATATTGTTGAATTGTTATGTACTGAGAACCAGCTTAATGCAGTGCTTCTATTGATATGCAGTGCTCCTATTGGAATGACTATATTCTTCATATGCAGTGCTCCTATTATTTGTTTTAAGAATGATCAGTGTATGCTCCTATTGGAAATTTTTTTATCTAAACTTTATATACAATTATATCATGATGTATAGATGAGTATTAGTTTCTAAGATAATGTTCATGCTTGTTGCTTAGGTTTGAAAATGAGATTGTTCTTTCTCATTGGTTTTAAGTGATGATGAGATGGATTATGTAACTGAAGTTGCATACTATGATTTACAGAGGAGTGACTAGTGATGAAATAATCATGTTTGAACTTATGTTGTGTTTTCAATTGACAGTTATCTCATGAGTATTATAAAAGTATAAGTTTCATCTCAGTTAGTATCTTGACAGTGAAAATAATCTTTTTCACTCTTTGTAACTCAATATTTTGAACTCCATATTTTGGTTATGAATGTGGTGTGATCACATTATTATGTTTATGAGATTACAATTTGATGATATTATACTATTATGCTTCATTCATATATATTATAATGGGTCACATTTAGTTTTGCAATTGGTTTTGATTAGTAAAGAGTGTTGAAGGTTTTTTTTTTTTAATATAATTTTTATAAATTTTTTTTTTTAAAATATAGCTACACCGGTGATTTTACAAGCGCCGGTATAGCTTTCAGCAAAAAACTGGAGGTATATACTGGCATTTTAAAAACGCCGGTGTAGGCGATGGCCGAAAACAGTGCTTCCAAACGAAACCACACATTCCCCGGCATTTAACCTACACCGGCGGTCGTAAAAAACGCCGGTGAATGTCCCTAAGCTACAGCGACGCACAATTCAGCGACACTTGCACCGGCGATTTATAAAATGTCGGTAGTATCTACAGCGGGATTTATAAACGCCGGTAAATGTGCAAAAAAATGCCGGTAAAGCCTGTTAGTCTTGTAGTGGTGTGGACATGCTAAATACCTTAATTTATGATGTTTAGACACTTGGTAGACTCGATTTCATATTTGGTTATGTTTTGAACAAGTTTTGTATGCTATATGTTGAGTGGTTGTAAAAGGGAAAAATCTGTAGTTGGACATTGATCTGTTTTGTTTGCTGTTTTGGACTATTTTAAAGTCAGTATCTTAATTTCGATATAAAATATGAGTTTTAGAGAATTTCGTCTATTTTCAAAACCCTCTGACCTTTCTTGATTTTGCTTTCGTATGACTAAGTTATGACTGTTTTACTACAGAGGTGTCGACCTTTTCCAGATTCTGTTTTTCGGTAATTTTGATGACAAATTATTTTAAAGAACTATGCTACATATATTATTTTGATCCAAAACTTTGGTCACTATTTCTTTACCTAGTTAGAGATTATCCAGAATTTTGGTGAATTCTATTGATGAGTTTTATGTGTTGTTTCATGCTCGCTTATGAAATCTATACTTGTTGTATTTCGCTCGCTGATCCGTAAAGAACCTTATTTTCACTATGATTCCTTTTACTGTATGAAAAATATTTATTAAATATGAAAGTTAATATATTTTATCTATTTTCATCTCCTTTTGGAGGATTTGGATTTCGTTTCACTAGTTGCGAGATACTTCAGTTTTCGTACAATAGTGTTGGAAATTCCAGATTGGCCAAAATATCGTTTCTTGATGTTTTCTTATGTTTGATGACTAAACTAATTTTACTGGAATATTATAAAACTTTATATTTTGATGCTAGACATATAGGGGAATACCCCAGATTTTTCCTAAATTTATTTGAGAGGTTTTGATGCAGTTTTCCTGACTCAGAATTTGTTTTTTTGATTTCTGACTGAACATGTTTTCTATTTTCAAATCTGTTTTAAGTTATGATGTTGTGAATTACTATATGACTTATTTATACTCACTGGATTCTTGTGGAAGTCTATTTTCCATATCATTTGACGGATCCAGATTTGGATGTTTGTAGTAGCAGGAATCACTATTTTTGTACGACACTGTTTTGTTGTCCTGAATTAGAAAGCTAGTTGTTTTACCCTGTTATGTAATATCTTGTACCTGTACTTATTTATCTTGCACCCTGAACCTGATACATATTTATACCTTGATATCCTTGCTTTGTTTTGCGACACATACATGCATGCCTGATTATAATAATAAATGACCAAGCCGAGGTTAAGGAAAAGATCTAGTAGTGGAAAATATAGAAATATATACTTAGAAGAGAACCTGTGTCCTGCCTGCCTGTTACATGTTCATGACTACATGATTCATGATCCTGTTACCTGTACCTGACTACATGCTTCCCTATCGGAAGATGTACTCGGAAGAGAACCACTAGGTTCTACCTGTTCATGTTATGCCTGTTTCCTGTACCTGAGTACACTGCCCTATGGACTCCACTATGAAATCTAAAGCGAAACTGTTTGTTGTAGCAACCATGTAGTAAAAGCTGGGATGCATGAAGTGCTACCTAGATAGTAATATAATAAGACATGACATGACATAACCTGATACATGTTACATGATTACCTGTTTACCTGTTACCTGATACCTGTTACATGTTTACCTTTTTACCTATTTACTTGATACTTGACACATGTCACCTGTACCTGTTAGTATACCATGCTATTTGACTCTATTTTCCTGATTCATGTTAGATATTATATTTCTGTTGACACGCTTATACCATGCTAGGCCTGTTACTTAGAATTTTCTAACCCCTGTACTTGCATCCTACATTGTAAGTGGCCTGTAACTTGCAATTGACGGGTACTTGTTTTTTCTTTCCTTCTCCTGCAAATTTACTAATTGCAGATCAGGATGGTCGATTGCCAGATGGTATCGGCGAGATAATGTACTAGTGCTGGATTTTCTGCTTTATTATTATTATTACTTGTTGCTTGAACTTGAATAAAATGTACTCGATGACTTGGATATTTATCTTGTATTTGGGCGATGTGACCCAGGATATTTGACTTGTTCAGAACCTGATTATTTGAGATTATTGTATTTGGTTTCAAGTAATTTCTGTTGGTATCTTGTTTCAATTGCATGTCTGGTTGTATCTTTTGCTTCCGACTCTGATTATTCCTGTGGTATGTTGTAAAGATTCCTGAACAGCTTATGGATGATGAAAATCATTCGCTGGGCTTTTGTTACGTATCCGTATTCCGTATTCTTTTGGGAAGCGGGGCGTGACACTCAGTTTTTAACTTATAACTTCATTTATTTTTTACTCCTTTCCGATATGAGACTAACTTTCAATGTCATATATCAAGCAAAAATCAAATTCTTCATTTTAACAACCTAACTTCGGAGGCAAATATTTTATTCATTTGAAATCCGTTTTAGACATGTGAGTATATCATTTTATACGTCTTGATAAGTAGAATACGATGGAACCGATTTCCAACAATAGTCTTATCTTCTTCCTCTACACCGACATTCAAAATTGTTTTTGAAACGAAAAGCTACATACAGTAATTTAGCTGGCCTCAAACATAAAATCTTCCTTTATCATTTCAAAACTTTGTGGTGATAATCAAAATTGTTAATTGTAGTTGATTATTATAGTGAGTTCGAAATGTAAGTTGACTAGTTCATAGTGTAATGAAAAGTTATATTTAATTAGGTTTCTGATGCTTCTACGTTGGGTGAATATACTTCACTTTTTTTTTATGAACCGGATAGGGCCTTACGATCCCAGCCATCAGAATATCATTATGAATATACTCCACTTTTAAAAAGAAATTCCATTATCTAATTAATAAAATAATCATTGAGTTGTAGGCTTGTAGCTTAAGGATTGGACATGAAGGTTATTAGCAATAGGGAAAATTTCAGTGAACTTTCCTAAGGTTTCACAAGTTTACAAATAACAAACCTCGTATTTTTTTTAAGAGGAATGGTAGCACTACAACACTAACGGTCTTTACCGATATTTTTTTCCACATTCATCGGCATTTTAAAACCCCGCTGTAGATACCACCGACATTTTATAAATCGCCGGTGCAAGTGTCGCTGAATCGTGTGTCGCTGTAGTTTAGGGACATTCCCCGGCATTTTTTACGAATGCCAGTATAGGTTAAAACTACACCGGCGGTCAAAAAACGCCGCTGAAAGGGTGGTTTCGTTTGGGAGCACTTTTTTCGGCCATCACCTACACCGGCATTTTTAAAATGCCGATATAGATTGCCAGATTTTGCTGAAAGCTACACCGGCGTTTGTAAAAACTCCGGTGTAGCTATATTTTTTTTTAAAAAAAAAAAAAAAAAACCTTCAGCACTCTTATAATCAAAACCAATTGCAAAACTAAAAGCGACCCATTATAATATATATGAATGAAGCATAATAGTATAATATCATCAAATTGTAATCTCATAAACATAATAATGTGATCTCACCAAATTCATAAGCAAAATATGGAGGTCAAAATATTGAGTTACAAAGAGTGAAAAAGATTATTTTCACTGTCAAGATACTAACTGAGATAAAACTTATACTTTTATAATACTCATGAGATAACTGTCAATTGAAACCACAACATAAATTCAAACAGGATTATTTTATCACTAGTCACTCCTCTGTAAATCATAGTATGCAACTTCAGTTACATAATCCATCTCATCATCATTTAAAACCAATGAGAAAGAACAATCTTATTTTCAAACCCAAGCAAAAAGTATGAACATTATCTTAGAAACTGATACTCATCTAGACATCATGATATAATTGTATATAAAGTTTAGATAAAAAAAATTCCATCACTAGTCACTCCTATATAAAAAAATCATAGTGTGCAACTTCAGATACATTATCCATCTCATCTCATCTCCATTTCTGGGTGGACACTAAGTGGAAAAGAGAAGTTTTGAAACAAAATTAGATACCACCACAAGGGTTAATAGCATCAAGTGCTACCCCTTCAAATCAATCCGAAGAAATAAATAAATGACTCAATTATGGGGGCACACTCAAATCAATCCGAGTCTCTACATGAATTACAAAGCAGGCTCAGGCTCAAAATAGAGCAAATAAATGACTAAACAGAGAAAAAGAAAGATCTGCTCACTGATAAAGAAAAGAAGTGACTCAATTATGCAAGAAGGCTGAAATCAGTCAGAGCTCGGCATACATCTTTTGCATTTGAAGCAACTAAATATACTAAGCAGAGAGGTAAAGGAAGATTTCTTTATTAATACAGCAAAGCATCCTTTCTAAACATTCGTAAAATGCGCAAAAAATTGAGAAATAAAACTGAACCTGAATGCATGTGCATTCAGGGCTCTACAAACACTGGAATAACAAGCTAGCTAACCTTCCTTTTTCCATCGTTATAAAATATGCAATCTATAGAGATTTGGAGTTGCATCTTCGACTGAGTATGACATATGAAATAAAGTAGTTTTAAGTTTTAAGTTTTAACCAAACCAAACCCATACCATCTGGCTAACTAATACTTAAATGTATATGCAGAGCATAATTTTGCATTAGAAACATATTGCTTTAAAATCACACTCATAATAACCTGAGTATTGCTTTTGCTTACTGAAAATTATATTGCTTTAAAGGAAGGGAGAGAAGGGTCTGGACAATTCACCTTCACACCCAAGTGAAGCTTATAATATCAGCTAATGGCCACAGATGCAACCAATCCGTTCAAAATGGAGGTTGTCATAACTACGTCTGCAGGCTATGCAAAAAAACTTGCTTCCACAGTGAATTTCAGTACATGTCCTAATGGTATATACACAAACTTTCACTAGATATACCATATACCCACACATATGAAGAAGACGATTTCAAAAGCAATTTTCAACTGTCATTTTCTCTGGCCTTCTCCAGTCAGATCCGGCGGCTACTCTCCATTTCGACCCTCCTCCCCTTCATTAATCTTGGTCAGCTCTCTCTCCTCTCTCGACCCATCTCCTTGGTTTCTCCTCTCCCTATCGCTGCAAGTTTCGCCCCTCTCCATCCACGCCCCTCCTCCGGCTATCTCCCCGCCGTCTCCCTATCATCGGCTCTATCAGAGTGGTTTCACCCTGTCGAGCGCTCTCCCCGTTTGCTTCCGATGGTGGTGTTCCCCCCGCCTACTGAGGCTCCCGAGTCAGCACTGTCGAGCGTGTCATCTCCCCCTGTCTCGTGCCTCCCTCCGGTGGAACCTACTTTACGACTGCTCCCCTTCTCATCCTTACACTGTGAGTTTATAGCCGCCTATCCCCCACTGTGAGTATCCGTATTTTTCTTGTAGAGTGTGCGATTTCGATAAAGCATTTTTTACAGTAGTCGAAGATTACTGCTTTATTGGTTTGTTCTCCTCTTCTTCTTCCTCTAGCTCGAAAAAGCATTTTGTTCACTAGGCGCAGCTTTCTGATTTATTGGTTTGATCTCCACCCCAAAGATTACTGCTTTATTGTTTTGTAAAAGCATATTTTTCTCTAGATTTCGTATTCTGTGAGTTTTTCTGCTTTAGTGTGCACTGGGTGTATTGGCGGGTCCTTGGTAGAGCATTTCAGTATCTTGTGTGTGCGCCTTCGGAGCTCCTGTGTTGTGGCACAGCTTGTATTTCCAAGTTTATTTCTTGCAACTTTTTGTCTCTTCCACCGGCGGCTCCGTTCCGTCCGTGATTGGTTTCAGCGCTTTGCTGTAACCTGAGCATCAGTTCGCTCGAGTTCTGATAGCTCGATTATTGTTCTCTTTCCGAATCTTATCTCTTTCCTTTTCTCTCTATTTTGAGGGAGTTATTTGCCCCCTCAGACTCCACTGATTAAGTTCTTGGTGGTGGTTTTTTTGGTGCATTTGGATCTGCACTGCCTCCATTTTATTGTACAGTTCCCTCTTTTGCTGGTGAATTTCTAAGGCATTTTTGGTCAGCATCCTACCATGCATCTCTCCGTATATGATGCTAGGTCTAAAAGTGTTATGCCGACTATAGAATTGCAGAGGGAGTTGTATTCTCCGCATTTTGATACTTCATATCTTTCTCATGACTCTCCTATCTTCACTAATTCCTCCTATCATGGTAGGCCCAACCCTCTTAAGGTTTGTTTCAGGTGCCTCCTCCCCGGGCATTATAAACGTGATTGCGTGAATAAAATCAGGTGCATTTTCTGTGATAAGTCTGGTCATTCGCGCAGTAGATGTTTTTCCCTTCAAAAACTCCTTGGTTTTCCTAGGGGACATCTCTTACCGGCCAAACTTCTTTCCTTTCTAAACTACCCCCTTTTAAAGTGCAAGCTTCATGCTAGCTTGGCAAGCAAGTTTAGTCTGGTATCTGAAAAGGGTCTCAACTCCTTGGCAGTTGTGCCTTTACCAGCTTTGATCTCTTCTACTTCTTCCACTACCTATTGTGATTCCATTGCTTATCTTCAGCCTCCTAATTTTGCTAACCTTCTTAAGGATCGTAAGGAGCTCTCGAAACTGGTCTCCTTCCCTTGTTTGAACTATTTCAAGTTTCGTGGCCCCTTTTCCTCGGTGGCACCTTCTCTGTGTTTGAATCTGGTTAAATACGAAGGATTATTTAAATCCTTAGTCCCTGGTCGTTCTTGGACTCATAGTGCGATTAGGCAAGCTTTGCATCGCCGCTATTCAGGCCCTCAGAGGCATACTGCCAAGGCGTATCCTTCCTCTAAGGCATCTTCTTTTTGTTATAATTATCCTTGTTCTATGATGTTTTCTTCTCCCAAATTTTCAACTTTCTCTTTTCATTTCCCGGGTTGCATCTATTCATTGTATCAAGTTTTAGGGGTTCAAGCTTGGCTCAATCACCTCCTTATGGAGGTCTTGCACAACCCGCACTCTTTTACCCTAAAGCATTCTCCGATTCGTGTTAACTCTTCTTTCTCTTCTTCTCCCTATCTTTCTAACTCCATCCCAATAGCCTCTCTAGTTGATTCCAGTCTGCTCTTACCATCTTATTGCATCATCAAAGATGTTGCTAGCAGGTCTGACCCTGCTGCAGATTTGCCCCCATTGGTGAAGGTTATCCCTACCACCGTCAAGAGAAAATATAATAAGAAAGTCTATTATAATTTGCAGAATCGGGTGAGCGCTCGTATTCTAGCAAGGAAAACAGTTTCTGTGTCGGATCTTCGGCTTCCGGACAGCTGAGTCTCGGCGTCCCTTGGCCATTTACGGTGTAGGCTATCAGGGCCTTCATTTTTTTGTTGATGGAGTTTTATCGAGCTTCGGTCTCGTTTGTCTGCTATTTTTATCCAGCCTTTCCCTCTTGGTGAGTGGTCAGTGCTCAGTGCCTTCGCTTCTTGCTTGAGTCAGCTCCTTGTGCATTGCGGCAGCGAGCTGAAGTGTGAGTTTGCAGTCCTCTTAGGCATGACAGGGCGTTTGTCTTCAGTCTCAGTTTTCCTGGCTTCTGGAACTGTCCCCCTTATCAGAGTTGTTTCTAGTTTTGTACCGCTTTTCGATTATTTACTTGCTCGTCTGTTGCTTATTGTATTCTTTATATTTTTCTCTTTCTGTTTTACTACTTGTAAAACCATTGTAACTTTATTTGTATTGTTATTGTTTTAATTGATTAATATATTTTTTGATGGCTGGAGCCTTTTGGCTCTATCCGATATATCAAAAAAGATATACCATATACTTTTATCATCTTTAAGTTAGTCATACATTTTTCTTTACTATGCTTTTTACAGGAATCATATGCATTTCTTTTATGATGGCTAGTTTATGCAAACAATGCGAAGGAAGTTAAGACTTCCCAAACTTTTGCAGAAGCTGGAAGTTAAGATTTCCCAAACTTTCCCAAACTTTTGCAATGGCTAGTTTACAGGAATCATATGCATTTTTCTTTATTATGCTTTTTACCAAACTTTTGCAGAAGCTAGAAACAAACTGGTATGAGGTTTATTTCTGACCTCATGGATGTGGCATAACAACTGATACTAGGTCCACCAGGCAAGTGACCAAACTGATCCAATAATATGTCTACTACCCTGCGTGCTAAGAAGTAAGGCTTTTGCAATATATAATGATTAGTGAAACATTACTCATGGCAAAAGAAGAACAATCATAGTTGCAACAAATGAGTATGCGTCTAGCTATAGTTATACAATGCTCTAACCCAAAAGGCACACATAAAGCACCAATTGCATGTTAGAATAGAGGCCCTTTGATTCAGGAAGGAACAATGCAATTAGGCTATTTTATCAACAAATCACAATTTCCAAGAAGTGTACTACTAAATCAGAAGTTACAAGATGCTAAAGATGCAGCCCATCTTAAAATTATTTGACTATTTGCACATGCATTAACCCATTACTGAAGCCATGATGAATTGCCCAACATATACAACTATACAATAGCCTATCATATACAGTAAATACATTGCATCAAGAAACAGAGATCAAATTATCCTCCCAAAGAGACCCCAAAAAAAGCCATGAAAATATATGGGCATGCATACGCATTAGAGTTGCGCAAAGAAATGTGAACATAATCTAATCTAAGCAAAGAAAAATATTTTAGAAAAAGAACAGGAAAAGTTGATGTCAGGGTGTCAACAAGTTCTGCGCACGCAACAAGTGAAGACTACGTAACTGTAAGATCTTTCAAAAGCACTAATTATTAGGTAACATGATGTTGATAAAACCTGTCAACAACTTTCTTACACAAGGAAGTTTTGATGATAGTGTCCTATTCAATGGTGCATACCCTTCAATTTCGAATGCTCCATCATCCAATTTGGGGTGAGATGAATAAGGTATCCGTTTTCACTATTGTTTGCATAAACTAGCCATCATAAACTAGCCCTTCAATTTGGTACGCATTTATTTTACTCTCAAAACACTCTAAACTAACCAGACAAAACTACAGAGACATTAAGAAGATATATTTTTCTTTTAATTTCTATTATCATTATGTTTAATGGAATAGACAAGAAAAAATCATAATCGTCCAGTTAGTGTATCCAGCCTTGCACTCGAAGATTTTTTTTCTCTTTTGTCAAATTCACTTGAGGCTATCATCCTGAAGGTGTTTTCTAGAATATCTCAATGAAAGTAACGTTTAAAAAAACAATAATACAAAGAAGAAGATGAAAAAATGAAAAGAGAGAACAAAATAAAGAGAAATTAGCAATAAATCGTAACATCGTTCAAATTAGCCCTAATTATGTTTTCTGAACTCATCGCAGCAAAATTTAACCAAATTAACTGCTCATTTCAATCAGATGAGAAACCCTAGATCTACAATGGAATCATACCTGATAGTTGAATTCTGGTGGGTTGACAACGACTCCAATTGAATCAGACGGTTGAAGATGTCGGAGATCAGATCTCGATGATCATAGAAGGATTTGTACCGACAACGGGAAAGGGGCAACGCCGGAGGAGGGGGGCGACGATGGGGGAAGTGGAGACGACGGGGGAGGGGGGTGGGGATATCGATGGGGGTCGATTTGGGTGGACGGAGATGGGGAGAGAGAGAGAGAGTGAAAATTGGGGATAATAAAACCTAAAAATGAGAGAGAGATCCGAGACTGGGCTTTTACTTATCCGCTACCTACACCGGCATTTCAACAAAAAAACGTCAGTGTATACCTATATACGCCGGTGTAGGGTTGGATTTTTTTTTTCTTTACATTAACTGGCTTCTACTCCGGCGTTTCTACCAAAATGCCGGAGTAGAAACACCGGTGTAGAACTATTTTCTTGTAGTGTAGACATGCATGAAATTCTATCCCAAAGATAAATGAGACTTGTCTTTTAGTGGTTGGTATGTCTATTAATCACTAAAAGATAAATGGATAAGACCCAACAATCACTAAAAGACAAGCCTCATGTAAGTTTGGGGTAAAATCTCATGTAAGTCTAGCATTTCTCTTTTTTTAAACAGTTTATCATACTATTTGACAAACTTTATTGCAGATCGCCCACCTCTACCTTTGTGCCCTTAAAATTTAGATTCTCTGACCATTTTTCTATTATAGTTAGTTAGTAATATAATTATAGGGGAATGATGAAATAACACCCAAAGTTTAATTTAATTCTCAAATAGCACTCAAAGTGTTTATAATACTCAAATGGTATAGAAGTTTTTAAAATATGACACCTAAAAATATATATATTGATATGGCTAAAAATAGGGTTTAATCGGGGCCGTCCAAATCAGGTACGGATCTTGAAGCCCAAGGGTACCCCGGTAATTTCTCTACAAAAGGGTCCAAAATGGTTATTGGGTCTTCTCCCCAGGAACCCAATAACCCAGGAGCGGATCCACTAACAAGAGGGTGCGGGTTCTAACCCGCTGCCCACCTAACCCAGCCAGATAAAGTCAGGATCCCTGATCAATCTTGATCAACGGTCCTGATACATGTCAATCTCCTCACTAGGATTTAGGGATTAAATTCCTTATCTGATTACAAGAATATACCTTATCAGATTACATCCCTAATCTGTTTACAAGGAGATTATTCTATATCAGGCCACACGGATTACATCCCTAAACTGTTCTCTAAGACGCCTATAAATACCCCCCATCCATCTCCATTAAGAGGTAATCAATCTTTCACCAGTTTTTAGCGCTCATTCATAGTCTTCCTAGATTATTGACTTGAGCGTCGGAGGGTGCGTCGCCGGGAACAACCCCGGTGTCTCGCACTTTTTGCAGGTGCACGGCGGGAACGACGATCGACGCCCGACGGAACAGGTACACAGGTTTTCTATTCAGTTTCCCTAAGAATCCACAAGTTCTATCTGTTTGCCCCCACACCGAATTTAGCGGCAACAGATTGGCGCCGTCTGTGGGAAACTAACGAATAGAAACCTCTCCTCTTCCCAGTAAACAGGTCTTCTCCAGCCATGCCGCCTCGCAAAGTTAGGTCAAGAGGGTCTAATCGAGTACCCAACCCTGACCAGCAAGAAGTCCTTCCTGATCCCGCACAGCAACAAGGGCAACTTCCTCCTACCATGGAAGAGCCGCTCCAACGGAACCTTCCGCCTCCCGATCCAAAGGGCCCTAACCCTCAGAAACAGCCTCTTCACCAAGAGAACCTCTCCATCCACAACGCCTCCAGTGCCTCTATGGCCTCCCATCATCCCCGAGCCTCTGGTCGCCACAATGTCCCCCCCAAACGCCCGGAGGATGATGACCTCCGTCGTCATCTGGATGAAAAGCGGGCTCGGGAGGAAGCCTCCCGCCAGCAAGAGCGATCTCCTCGTCGTCGAGAGTACAGGAGGTCCCCCATCCGAAGAGGGAGGAAGGACTCCCCCGATCATTACCGAAGGAGGCACTCTCCCGCAGGTCAGCAACAGCCTAGGAACAATGAGGCACCAATCACCCGTGCCGAGTTCCAGCAGTTCCAAGCGACCGTCCTGCAGGCCCTCAACCTCCGTCAGAATCCTATTGAGCCGAAGCTCCCATCCCCTCCTCCGGTCCGAAGCCCTCGCCGACGGTCTCCCTCTCCTCGACCCGCTCCTACCAACTCCCGGCGTACCCCAAGTCCTCGCCGTTCTCGAAGCTACCATCGGCGCAGCCCTCGCTCCCCCTCATACGAAGACGAGTCCCATGGCCCGACAGATCACCGTCGGAGGGACGACACCATGAACCGCCGCCTTAACGAGGTGGAAAAGCTCCTGGGTCAGATAAACCGAGAAGAAGAGCTCAGGGGGAGGACCCTACGTCCTAGCCGACCCCCATTCTCCCGGACCATAGTGGATGCCCCTGTGCCGTTCGGTTTCAAACCTCCCCAGTTCGAGAGTTACACCGGGGAGACCGATCCAGTTGATCACATCGAAAGCTTTAAAACCTTGATGCTCCTCCACCAAGCCTCCGATGCCCTCCTCTGCAAAACTTTCCCCGCAACTCTAAAAGGACCAGCTCGAGAATGGTACTCTCGTCTTGCCCCAGCCTCAATATTTTCCTTCGAGCAGTTTGAGACCCTGTTCATCACCCATTTTGTTAGTAGTCGAAGGGTTGAGAAGACCAGCATCTCCCTATTACACCTCCACCAGAAGAAGGGGGAAAAATTAAGAGACTACGTGAAAAGATTCACGGCCGAGGCTAGATCCATAGCATCCCTTAACCAGTCGGTCGCTACGGTAGCATTCCAGTCCAATGTCCTCAATTCCAACCTCCGCTCCTCCCTCGCCAAGAAACCACCACATGACTTTTCTGACCTTCTCCTCCGCACTGAAAAGTACATTCGAGCTGAAGAGGCCGAGCAACAACCCAACTGGGAAGGGACTGCCTCTGGGTTTAAGAGGAAGGGAATGGAAGAAGAAGGAGCAAAGAAGCTCCAGAAAGATAATGCTGGCCAGCGCCGACCTCCCCCTAGATTCGAGAAGTTCTCTCCCCTCACTACTAACATCTCCGCCATCTTCATGGAAGTCGAAAAAGAAGGGGTCTTGCCTCCAGCTCCAAAGATGAACACCCCCGCCAAAAGAAGAGATAAAGAGAAATGGTGCCGCTATCACCGGGACCATGGACATGACACCAACGACTGCCGTGCTCTGAGGAACGAGATCGAAGCCCTTATCCAAAGAGGGCAGCTGACGAAGTTCGTAAAAAAGGACCGAGCAGAACTTTCTCCCCGGCCTCGGGGGGCTAACATGCGCCCGGAACGAGAAGAGACGCCAGACTTCGAGGAAGAGCGGGTCCTCCACCTCATCCATGGGGGTCCGATGGGGGGCTCCTCGAACTCGTCTCGGAAAGCTTTTATCCGAGAAGTCAACTCGGTCCGAACCACCCCTCCTCCCAAAGGCCTCGGAGTGCCCGTCACCTTCTCCGACGAAGATCTCGAAGGTGTTCGCACCCCTCATTGTGACGCACTCGTCATCAGCCTTCACATGGCCAATTTCAAAGTCGAAAGGATCTTAGTGGATAATGGTATCTCAGTCAACATCCTATTCCTCGATGCTTTTAAGGGCCTGAAGCTCTCCCGAGACAGACTCAAGCCCGCCGGATACACGCTCCATGGGTTTACAGGCGTGCCGGTGACTATTGAAGGGGTGATTACCCTCGATGTCACAGCAGGCAAAACTCCTACTACCCGCACGGAGTCAATGGATTTCATGGTCGTAGATGTCCCAGCAGCCTACAATGTCATTTTGGGTCGGCCTGGTCTAGCCGCCCTTGAAGCCGTCCCCTCTGCCTACCCTCAAAATGAAATTCCCCACTTGGGCCGGAGTAGGAGAAGTAAGGGGCAATCAGGAGCAGGCCCGGAAGTGTTATATGACCTCCACCCTCGGACCCGTCCTGTCCTTAGAAACACTCGAAATCCCCCAGGACGCTGCTCGGCCAACTTCCGAGTCGGTGGACGAGTTGGAAGAGGTACTCTTCCCGGAGCAGGAGCCGACCCACAAGTTCTTTGTCAGCAAGACTCTCCCATCCGCCCTATACTCAGATGTTGTAAAATGCATCCGAGCCAACCAAGACCTCTTCGCATGGTCAGCTGCAGACATGCCTGGTATCTTCGAAGAACTCTTGGTCCACCGCCTCAGCGTTGATCCGGGGTCCAAACCGGTTCAGCAGAAGAGGCGCAAGTTCGCCCCCGAGCGTCAGCTCGCTATCAAAGAGGAGGTAGATAAATTGTTAAAGGCCCGATTCATACAGGAAGTAAATTATCCTGAGTGGTTGTCAAACGTAGTAATGGTGAAGAAATCCAACGGGACGTGGAGAATCTGTATCGATTTCACCGACCTCAACAAGGCCTGCCCCAAAGATCCCTTCCCTCTGCCAAGCATCGACACTCTGATTGACGCAACCTCGGGACATGAGCTCCTCAGCTTCATGGACGCTTTCTCGGGTTACAATCAGATAAGAATGTTCCCCCCGGATATCCCGAAGACATCTTTTGTGACCGACCAAGGCCTTTATTGCTACAGAGTCATGCCATTCGGCCTAAAGAATGCCGGGGCGACATACCAACGCCTCGTCAACAAGGTTTTCCAGACCCAGATCGGCCGGAACATGGAAGTGTACGTTGATGACATGCTTGTGAAAAGCGTCCGAGGCGTTGATCATGTGTCTGACCTCCAAGAAGCGTTTGATGTTTTGAGAAAGCATAATATGAGACTCAACCCGAACAAGTGTGCGTTCGGTGTCTCATCAGGCAAGTTCCTCGGCTTCATGGTTAGCCAACGAGGAATAGAAGCAAATCCGGAGAAAATCAAGGCCATACTGGACATGGCCCCTCCTAGAAATGTTAAAGAAGTTCAGAGGCTGACTGGTCGCCTCGCCGCCATAGGACGCTTTCTGTCGAAGTCCGGGGAGAAGTGCCTCCCGTTCTTTAAAGCCCTCAGGGGGGCTAAAGGATTCGAGTGGGGACAGCAGCAACAAGACTCCTTCGACCAACTTAAAGCCTACCTCGTCAATCCACCTCTTCTCAGTAAGCCGATACCTGGTGAACCACTCTACCTCTACTTGGCAGCTTCCGAACAGACGCTTAGTGCGGTTTTAGTCAGAGAAGAAGAAAGGGCTCAAAAGCCCATTTACTACGTCAGCAAGGTGCTTCGGGACGCTGAGCTCCGGTACCCGAAGATTGAGAAAATGGCTTATGCCCTGGTAATGGCTGCGAGAAAGCTTCGACCCTACTTTCAGTCCCATTCAGTGGTCGTCCTTACCGACCAGCTGCTGAAACAGATCCTTCACAAACCCGAGACTTCCGGTCGCCTCATGAAATGGTCGATCGAGCTAAGCCAACATGATATAACTTATCAGCCTCGGACTGCGATCAAGACACAGGCACTGGCCGAATTCATAGTTGAGACTACAATCCCCGAGTCTAGCCAAGTAGCAAAGGGACCCCCCGTCTGGTCGGTCTACGTCAACGGGTCCTCTTGTGACGAGGGAAGCGAGGCGGGAGTAATCCTGACAGGCCCAGATGACTTCATCCTCCAATACTCCCTCCGTATAAATTTCAAAGCCTCGAACAACGAGGCCGAATACGAAGCACTAATAGCCGGACTTCGAATGGCCCGAAACGCTGGGGCACAACGGCTACAGATCTTCAGCGACTCCCAGTTGGTCGTCAACCAGGTCCTTGGCGAGTATGAAGCCCGCGATGACAGAATGGTTAAATACTTGGCCAAAGTAAAGAGCCTCATGGTGCTGTTTGACGAGGCTCTCATCCAAAGGATCCCCCGAGAAGAAAATGCTCAGGCCGATGCCTTATCCAAGTTAGCCTCCTCTTCCCTTCAAGGTCTGGAACAAACCGTATTGATAGAAGTCCTCCTGAAGCCGAGCATAGAGGACGAAGCACCAGACTCCGTTGAGACATTGCCCGTCCTCCTCGAAGACAACTGGATGAAGCCCATTGTCGAATTCTTAAAGGACGGACTCCTCCCTGAAGATCCGAGGGAAGCACGAAGAGTCAGGACCCGAGCCGAGCGTTTTACTATAATCGAGGGCATCTTATATAAACGCTCCTTCACCCAGGTGGATGGTCGACCCTACCTAAGGTGCCTTTCCCCCAGGCAAGCCGACTATGCGATGCAAGAGCTCCACGAGGGCGTCGGCGGGGCCCATTCCGGCTCCAGAGCCCTGGCGCGCAAAGTGCTGAACTACGAGTATTACTAGCCCACTCTCCTACGGGATGCCGAACGACACGTTCGGCAATGCAGCTCCTGTCAAAAGTATTCCGACATTCGACGCCTCCCACAAACACCGCTCGCCTCCCTATCAAGTCCGATCCCCTTCGCTATGTGGGGGATGGATTTACTAGGTCCGTTTCCACCAGCCCCCAGACAGCTAAAATTCCTAGTCGTGGCGGTCGACTATTTCTCTAAATGGATAGAAGCCGAGCCCTTGGCTACGATCACCGAGCACAGGGTCGTTCAATTCTTCTGGAAAAATGTGATTTGCCGGTTCGGCGTCCCCCGAGTCATAGTCACGGATAATGGGACACAGTTTACTGGAGCCGCCTTCCGAGCTCTGTGTGAGGACCTCTCCATACAACACCGATTCTCCTCCGTCTCCCACCCTCAGTCGAACGGCCAGGCCAAGAATGCCAACCGACAGATTCTTTCAGGCATCAAGAAGAGATTGGACAAGTGTTCCAAAGGACTGTGGGTCGATCAGCTGCCGAATGTGCTTTGGAATCACCGTACCACCAAGCGGACCCCAACAGGCGAGAGCCCATTTAATCTCACCTATGGGACCGAGGCCATCATCCCCCTGGAAGTCGGGATACCCTCTCCTCGTCTGGTAGCTTATGAAGAAGAGCAGAACGCTAGAGAGCTCAGAGCAAGCTTGGATCTGATAGATGAAATCAGAGAGAGAGCGGCCATACGCCAGCAAGCTTACCGAAGGAGGATCGAGCTAGCATACAACAAGAGGGTCCGCCCAACGGATCTCAAAGAAGGGGATCTCGTCCTCCGAAAATTGGCCATCTCGTTCCCCGGACAGAAAAGCAAACTGGCCCCGAATTGGGAGGGACCGTACAAAATCTCAAAAGTAATCCGCCCCGGCGCATACAAGCTAGAAGATCTCGAGGGCAGAGAAATTCCCAGGACTTGGAATGCCGACCATCTTTTGAAATACCAAGAGAAGGCATCTGCACCTCTCTAAGTAACTCGAGATGTCGAAACATTCCCTTCCTTTTACTAGTAGTGATTTTTCTTTTTATTTCTTCATTGTAATAACGGCTAGCAACTTTAGAAGCAGCCGATCATTAGATATTAATAAATAAAGTTTTTCATGTTTCACTACTATCACGTCTCTCTACTTCTAACTCTTTAATTTAACAATGGTTCCGGAGTCCAACACTTGGCTCGATTCTACTTTGCGAGTTCGCTCCTAAGCGAACAAGAAGTAGTTCGCCATTCGGAATTGCTCCCACAGCCGTTGAATGGTACGGAGTCCAGCACTTAGTTCGATTCCACTTTGCAAGTTCGCTACTAAGCGAGCTAGAAGTGATTCGCCATTCGGAATTGCTCCTACGCCTCCTGAATTAACAATGGTTCCGGAGTCCAACACTTGGCTCGATTCTACTTTGCGAGTTCGCTCCTAAGCAAACAAGAAGTAGTTTGCCATTCGGAATTGCTCCAACAGCCGTTGAATGGTACGGAGTCCAACACTTGGTTCGATTCCACTTTGCAAGTTCGCTACTAAGCGAGCTAGAAGTGATTCGCCATTCGGAATTGCTCCTACGCCTCCTGAATTAACAATGGTTCCGGAGTCCAACACTTGGCTCGATTCTACTTTGCGAGTTCGCTCCTAAGCGAACAAGAAGTAGTTCGCCATTCGGAATTGCTCCCACAGCCGTTGAATGGTACGGAGTCCAACACTTGGTTCGATTTCACTTTGCAAGTTCGCTACTAAGCAAGCTAGAAGTGATTCGCCATTCGGAATTGCTCCTACGCCTCCTGAATTAACAATGGTTCCGGAGTCCAACACTTGGTTCGATTCTACTTCGCAAGTTCGCTCCTAAGCGACCTAGAAGTAGTTCGCCATACGGGACTGCTCCTTCGGGCGTTGAATGGTGCGGACTCCTACACTTAAATGCCGAGCGTTCTTGACACCGACCGTCCTACGGGCGTGAGTTCGGCAGACAAGATTTCCAAAAATCTCTAAGTCGGAAGCCTCGGCACCAGCTCCGAGCGTTCTTGCCACCGACCGTATTACGGGCGTGAGTTCGGCACCCGCTCCGAGCATTCCTGCCACCGACCGTATTACGGGCTTGAGTTCGGCAGACAAGATTTCCAAAAAATCTCTAAGTCTCAAACCTCGGTTCCACAACCCCACGACTACAGCAAAAATTGGGCAACTACGATACGGCGACGACTAAATTGATTCCAATTTTATTAAAAGCAACCCTCACATACATCAAGATTACAAGGTACTAAAGATTACAAGGAGCTGAAAAGCGAAAACTACAAGACACTGAACTCGGAGACATCAACGCCTTCGAGGCGCAGGGATGCTCCTCTTCAAGGACACTTGAGGTCGACGACGTTTGCCACCGGAACCCGATCCCAGGCCACCAAGTTGGGACGTGTCCTCGGCACTGCTTCTGGCAGCTACGCCGACGAATGCGCCGCTCGACGAAATGGCCACTGAACTCTGCGCGTCCCCCGGGCTCGGATGACCGAGGCCCGCACGGGTCGCCATCTCGTAAAAAGTGATGCCACGCTCGCTCTCCGCTCGGGTACATGAAGTGCTCCTCACATTAATTGGCCCCGAACGCAGTTTGAGGCGAGCTACTTCTGCTTCCAGTTCGGAGATCCGACCCTTCAATGAGCCATCTTGCGCCTCGACCGCGAAGCAGGCCGGTACTGCCGAGCTCGGAACACCTACGTGGCTCGCGATGAGATGACGAAGATGAGTGACTTCGATGTGGCTCTCTTCAACACATCGACTTCGGCCGCCAATTCATCCCGTTCAGCTGTAAGCTTGACCACCTTAGTCGTCAGCTCCTCTCCTTCCGTCCGAAGCTCAGTCTCCACGTTTTGCAAATGCTGAATCTCCGAAAGCAGATCGTCCCTCTCCGCCGTTACCTTTGACAATGTGTGGCGAAAGCACTTGGTCCGAAGACTGCTGGTAAAGGCTGCCGGCGAACCCTCGTCCTTACCCGAGGGGGTCATCTCGGCAATCCTGCCCTCCAGACGCCGAATGTCGCTGTCCCGCTGCCCTAAGATGAGCTGAAGCTGGCTTCGCTCGCTTTCGGCTCGGTGCAATCCCAGCTCGACTTCGTAAAGTCGCTCTCTACACCTCGCCAGACTTAGCCTCGTCGCCCCGAGGCCCGCCTCGGCGCGAACCTTGTCATCCGACCCTGTACGCTCGACCCCTTGGGGTACCACAACGAGCTGAAAAGAAACGCAAACAAGCAGCAAAAATTCAGGCATTGTCTAAGTCCAAGACTTCGGGGTTTTCTTTCAAACAAATGCTCGAGCACTCAACAATCAACGGACAAAGACACTAAATCGAGCCCAAAAAGTTATGTTCTTCATTCATTTCAAAAAAGGTAGCGGTGGCCAGTCCGCTATTAGGCATTACACGTCAAAAGAAAAAAAAAAGAGAAGAAACAACAAAACGAAGTCAGGGCCCGACCTCTTTCCCGGGGCGGCGAGTGGGGGTCGGGGACGCCGCTTCCGAAGGAGCCGCCGTCGCCAAGGGGTTACCACCGACCCCTGAGCTCCGACGGGGGGATTGACCAAAGGCTCGTCGTCGCCCCTCTCCTCCTCTTCTTCTTCTTCTTCCCCCTCCGATTCGGGGTTGAAGCCTTCAACGTGCCCCGGGAACAGCCTCCAACCCGAGCAGTCCACGTTGGGGTAGGCCTCCGTCACCCGGGCGATAGCGTCGGCGAAGGCCTTGGCCATATTTTGGGCGAGGTAGCTTTGTGCCTTCTCCATGGTCGCATCCTCCGCCTGCTTCACCGCCGCCGCTTTGGCCTCGGCCGCCTCCGCCAACTGCCTGGCCAAGTCCTCCTTCTGCTGAAGAAGTTGGTCCTCCAGTGTCTTGACCCTATCCTCGAGGTAGGCTACCCTCGCCGACTTCGCCTCGAAGTTCAGCTCGAGCTTGTCGAGCTCGTTCCTGATCTGGACCTTCTCCCTCCGAGCCTGGTTGTTCTCCTTCTTCATCTCCTTCTCCTGGGCCGCCAGCCTCTCGGTGAGGTGCCCGAAGTGGACAATGATCTATGATCAGAAGACAAGGAATTCATAAAAATTATAACTTAAGAAGTTCGGCATAAAAAGGGGGAGGATAGATCCAACACTCACCGACACCGCCGAGCGCGCTATCTCGATAACATCGTCTCCCTCCCGTCCGGCCTCCATGGCCGCCCGATCCTTCGGCGTGGCGAGGTGCTTGATGGCCTCCATACTCGCCAAGGAATTGCCGAGGAACCCGTCGTGTTTCCGAACCTGCCAGTCCGGGACGTGAATCCTCTTGTGAGCCTCGGTCAGAAGCTCCTCGGCCGCCTTCGTCAGCGGCGGCGTCGCCATAGTGAGGGCCGCGGCGATGGGAAATTCACTGGCCCTGGTCGACGACGAGGCGACGCCGCCCTCGGCAACGGGGCTCTCCAGGATCTCTACCTCTTCGGCCACCTCGGTGACCTTCGGAGCCTTTGCCGCGGACAGCTTGGAGACCACCCTCTTCCTCTTCTTCGGCGCCTTGTTGGCGAGGCCTGCCCTCAGCGTCAACACTGCCTGATAATCCATAGACTCTGCACCATAAGACAAGTTGGTTAGTTCGGAACAAACCATGAAGAATGAAGCCTAAGAAGTAAAGCAACGATAATAAATAAAGGGAGCCGCGTACTGGGATCGGCATGAACGAGCCCTCCCCTGAACAGGACGTCCTCGGTCAGATCCTTCCAATCAAGCTTTGGCCAACCCAGGAGTACCCGTACAGCCTCCTCCTCTTCGGGCCGAAGTGTCGGTAGCGCCTTCACCTTCTTCGGCACACCCTTCACCCAGCTAACGGGAATAGGCCAGGCCTCCGGACTACGTACCAGAAGGTACTTCTCGCGCCAGTACTTGATGGAATCAGGGCACACGACGAGCCGACCTCCGTGCCTCGGAGTCAACTAGAACCGGTACGCCGACCTGTTCCCCTGATGTGGCTGGTAGATGGTCCGAAGCATGTTCAGCTCCGGCTGAATCCCCGCGGCTTGGCAATGAAGTACGAAGCCGTTTATCACTCTCCATGC
The DNA here is from genome assembly GCA_017893485.1 of Hemerocallis citrina. NCBI lineage: Eukaryota > Viridiplantae > Streptophyta > Magnoliopsida > Asparagales > Asphodelaceae > Hemerocallis > Hemerocallis citrina. The sequence goes on from CM030362.1 coordinate 81,478,279, forward strand.
GTTCAGCATAAGTTGGATGGGGCTGACCCCAACCCATCTTAATACAGCAACCGCGAACGGATGGAGAGGCAGCCGAGCCCCAGCTATGAAGGCGTCGACTGGCCAGCAACACACGGTCACCGGCAGCGGCGAGTTGGCCCTAATGCCGGGACCCGGCAATATGAGCTCGTACTCCTCCGGGATCTGAAAGCAGTCCCGGATCACTCCCAAGTCCTCTTCGCGAAGGATCGACGCTGTCTCGTCAGCCTCTGTCATCTCCCTCGCCGGATTCTCCTCGAATGTCCGGGCCCTCCCATACACGATGCGTTCGGCGTCCTCCTTCGGAAGTTCCCGAACTCTGTGAAGCCCAGTCAGCGGCCCTGGTAGTCTGCCGAACTCCGGCATGCGCTTCGACTCCACCACGATAGAATCCTTGCCGAACACCTCCTCGCTTGTATGAGGTCGGCTGGAGGTCGGAGCTTCGGTGACTTCAAGGGAGGGCTCAGATGAAGAAGAGGAGACGGAGACAGACATGTTTAGAAACTAAAAATATAAGTTACCTTAACGGAGATGTCGTCGGAAAGCTTGCCGGAAAAATGTCAGCGATCACCTGGAGCTCTAGCAATCTCAGACAAACACAACAGAGCGAAGAGTTGAAAGGTGAAAAACGAAGAGGGGGTGGGGGTTTTATAGAGAGCCAGCGCGTCAATCGAGGATAATGGGCTTTTACCACAGGCCCACCTCCACAAAACGACAAAAGGCGACTCCAATCGTCGCCTTGGTTGCCACGCCTGGACTGAACGGCTCATTAATGACTGTCACGTCATGACTGTCAGAAGCGTCAGAGGAAGCCCAGGAGACGCAGCATTAATGAACGTCACGTCTGTCAGAAACCCAGGCGCCGTCACATCCGTCGGAACCGTCGAATCTCAAGCCTCGGCACCGAATGCCGAGCATTCCTGCCACCGACCGTATTGCGGGCTTGAGTTCGGCAAACAAGATTTCCAAAAATCTCTAAGTCTGAAGCCTCGGCACCAGCTCCGAGCGTTCTTGCTACCGACCGTATTACGGGCGTGAGTTCGGCACCCGCTCCGGGCGTTCCTGCCACCGACCGTATTACGGACTTGAGTTCAGCATCCGCTCCGAGCGTTCCTGCCACCGACCGTATTACGGGCTTGAGTTCGGCAGACAAGATTTCCAAAAAATTTCCAAGTCTGGAGCCTCGGCACCAGCTCCGAGCGTTCCTGCCACCGACCGTATTACGGGCTTGAGTTCGGCAGTCAATATCTCCAAAAAAAATTTCCAAGTATGAAGCCTCGGCAGCAGCTCCGAGCGTTCCTGCCACCGACCGTATTACGGGCTTGAGTTCGGCACCCGCTCCGAGCGTTCCTGCCACCGACCGTATTACGGGCTTGAGTTCGGCAGACAAGATTTCCAAAAAATTTCCAAGTCTGGAGCCTCGGCACCAGCTCCGAGCGTTCCTGCCACCGACCGTATTACGGGCTTGAGTTCGGCAGTCAATATCTCCAAAAAAAATTTCCAAGTATGAAGCCTCGGCAGCAGCTCCGAGCGTTCCTGCCACCGACCGTATTACGGGCTTGAGTTCGGCACCCGCTCCGAGCGTTCCTGCAACCGACCGTATTACGGGCTTGAGTTCGGCAGACAAGATTTCCAAAAATCTCTAAGTCTGAAGCCTCGGCACCAGCTCCGAGCGTTCTTACCACCGACCGTATTACGGGCGTGAGTTCGGCACCCGCTCCGGGCGTTCCTGCCACCGACCGTATTACGGACTTGAGTTCGGCACCCGCTCCGAGCGTTCCTGCCACCGACCGTATTACGAGCTTGAGTTCGGCAGACAAGATTTCCAAAAAATTTCCAAGTCTGGAGCCTCGGCACCAGCTCCGAGCATTCCTGCCACCGACAGTATTACGGGCTTGAGTTCGGCAGACAAGATTTCCAAAAAATTTCCAAGTCTGGAGCCTCGGCACCAGCTCCGAGCGTTCCTGCCACCGACCGTATTACGGGCTTGAGTTCGGCAGTCATTATCTCCAAAAAAATTTCCAAGCCTGAAGCCTCGGCAGCAGCTCCGAGCGTTCCTGCCACCGACCGTATTACGGGCTTGAGTTCGGCACCCGCTCCGAGCGTTCCTGCCACCGACCATATTACGGGCTTGAGTTCGGCAGTCAATATCTCCAAAAAAAAAATAAAAAATAAAAAATTTCCAAGTCTGAAGCCTCGGCAGCAGCTCCGAGCGTTCCTGCCACCGACCGTATTACGGACTTGAGTTCGGCACCCGCTCTGAGCGTTCCTGTCACCGACCGTATTACGGGCTTGAGTTCGGCAGACAAGATTTCCAAAAAAATCTATCTCGAGCCTCGGTACCAGCTCCGAGCGTTCTTGCCACCGACCGTATTACGGGCTTGAGTTCGGCAAACAAGATTTCCAAAAATCTCTAAGTCTGGAGCCTCGGCACCAGCTCCGAGCGTTTCTGCCACCGACCGTATTACGGGCTTGAGTTCGGCAGTCAATATCTCCAAAAAAATTTCCAAGTCTGAAGTCTCGGCAGCAGCTCCGAGCGTTCCTGCCACCGACCGTATTACGGACTTGAGTTCGGCACCCGCTCCGAGCGTTCCTGTCACCGACCGTATTACGGGCTTGAGTTCGGCAGACAAGATTTCCAAAAAAATCTGTCTCGAGCCTCGGTACCAGCTCCGAGCGTTCTTGCCACCGACCGTATTACGGGCTTGAGTTCGGCAAACAAGATTTCCAAAAATCTCTAAGTCTGAAGCCTCGGCACCAGCTCCGAGCGTTCTTGCCACCGACCGTATTACGGGCGTGAGTTCGGCACCCGCTCCGAGCATTCCTGCCACCGACCGTATTATGGGCTTGAGTTCGGTAGACAAGATTTCCAAAAAATTTCCAAGTCTGAAGCATCGGCACCAGCTCCGAGCGTTCTTGCCACCGACCGTGTTATAAGCCTAAGGTCAGCACTGACCGCCAAACGCCCTTGGTCCCGACCCCCGTACGAAGGAGATCTGACCCTCGGACTTCGACGAGCCCCCTCTCCAGACTCGCGACCACGCCGAGGTCCCTTTTCCCGTCAGAAAAAATCGCCGAACCAATCTCCGACCTCGGCGTTCCGGTCGCCGAGCTCTGGGAGGGATCGGAGTCGTGACGCCGGGAAGACGCGACCCTCAAAAGAGGGAAGCGACCGTGCCGTTCACACAAGAGCGCCGCCCGATCACAAGGAATTACCTCACTGCCCCCTCTCTAGATTCAAGATCCCACATTTGGACTCCGATCCAACTCCACTAGCCACTAAAACAGACAGACTACTCCTTAAAGTCTGATCACACTCAGTCTTTAGGAGTGGGGGGCTCGTGATGTGGCTAAAAATAGGGTTTAATCGGGGCCGTCCAAATCAGGTACGGATCTTTGAAGCCCAAGGGTACCCCGGTAATTTCTCTACAAAAGGGTCCAAAATGGTTATTGGGTCTTCTCCCCAGGAACCCAATAACCCAGGAGCGGATCCACTAACAAGAGGGTGCGGGTTCTAACCCGCTGCCCACCTAACCCAGCCAGATAAAGTCAGAATCCCTGATCAATCTTGATCAACGGTCCTGATACATGTCAATCTCCTCACTAGGATTTAGGGATTAAATTCCTTATCTGATTACAAGAATATACCTTATCAATTACATCCCTAATCTGTTTACAAGGAGATTATTCTATATCAGGCCACGCGAATTACATCCTTAAACTGTTCTCTAAGACGCCTATAAATACCCCCCATCCATCTCCATTAAGAGGTAATCAATCTTTCACCAGTTTTTAGCGCTCATTCATAGTCTTCCTAGATTATTGACTTGAGCATCGGAGGGTGCGTCGCCGGGAACAACCCCGGTGTCTCGCACTTTTTGCAGGTGCACGGCGGGAACGACGATCGACGCCCGACGGAACAGGTACACAGGTTTTCTATTCAGTTTCCCTAAGAATCCACAAGTTCTATCTGTTTGCCCCCACACCGAATTTAGCGGCAACATATATGCTATTTTTTTATTATAAATAATGCGAAATTACAAAAAAACCCTCTTTTTTGAGTTTTTCTTCTCTTTTCAGCTTGATTTTTTTCATTTTTGTTTTTCATTTTTTCATGATATGTTTTTTTATTTTTGTGGAGATGATCATTTTTTCATGATATGTTTTTTTTTAATTTTTTGTGAAGATGAAGATGATGGTAATGGGTTTCAGAGATGGTGGAGATGGTGATCGATGGTGATGGTTGGTGGTGGTCGGTGTAGATGGATTTCAGAAGTGATGATGAAGGGTTTCGGTGGTGGTTGGAGATAATGGTGGTTGAGATGATGGTCAGTGGTGGTGGTTGACGAAGATGGGTTTGGTTGGAGATGGAGATGGTGGTTGTTGGGGATGGTGGTTGCCGGTGGAGATGGCGGTCGGCGGTAGAGATGAGTATGGATTTTAAACCCGTTAAGAAGTTATAGCTATTTCGACATTTCATATTTTTCGTAACGGGTTTAAACCTATTAAGAGATATATTCGGAAAATATTTTATTAACTTAACGGAAAATTTAATGGCATGTGATCGATATTTAAAAACTTCGGATGCTATTTGAGTATTTTAAAAAAATTATGTACTATTTAAAAATTAATATAAACTTTGGGTATCATTTCATCATTTTCTCTATAATTATATATTCTCTCTTTATTACATAATACCTCTCTCTCTCTAATATAATTAATATTTTAATAGTTTTTTATAAGGCCCAATAAAAATGAAAGAAAACCCCTTACGTTTCTAGGGTTCTAAAATAAGGTCAATATAATTAATGGTATATTAATCCTATAATTAGAGTTAAATTAATTTTATAATAATTACGCACATTTTAGAAACTCTACAATGTGAAAACTCTGTAAACTCATGAAACTGGTGTGGGTTTACTAAAATATACCCTTTGCAATAGTTCCAATGAATTTTTTTTTCTTTATTGTCCACTCTAAGAGCACCTGTAGTCGTTGGCTATTTTTTCAATTTTTTCAAAACAATGAGAAAAGAACCGCCGTAATCGTTGGCCAATTTGAATTTTTGGTGAACTACCAAATATAGCCGATGATTTCGGATTTTGAAAATTTATAGCAAATGAAAGACAATTAAAAAAAAAAAAAATCGTCGGAGAGAATTTTACTATTTTTAAAAATATCGAACGAAAATTAATTTTTCGTCCACCCAAAAAAAAAACAATAAAAACGAAGGACGGAAAAAGATTTCCTGTCCGATCGAAGAAATTAAAATATAAAAAAAAACAACCTTGTCCCATATGTTTATGTTTTTTTTTTTTAATGGATTGATGGGAATTCTTTTCCGGTCCGTTCCAATATTTTTTTTTAAAAAAATTGTTCTACTTAAGACGAAAAATCGTCTTTCGTCTGATAATTTACAATTTTCGAAGACCCATTTTTTTTTTTTTGGCAAAAACGACTGCAGCACAAACCTAATTTTTCTAATTCTATTTGTCAAATACCGAAAATTTGGGTCAAGTCGACTGAGAAGCTCCAATTCCTCATTAAAGGTTTCTTATTGCCGAACATAAAAATTTTGAGCTTTAAACTATTTCTAATTACACAAGTATTGTGAGCATCATAATACTCGATGACTGAGCATGTTCAAATTTTGATCTTCTATTTCATTCCCAAAACCCATAAACATTGATTGCCACAAAAGGCCAGCAGAAAAAATCCTAGATTCATTGATCTTGATAACCAAAACAATATTGTAGTTCCCTAACTACTTGAACTTTCTAATTACACAACTATTTTGAGCGTATCACTCCAGTGTCAGACCGTGACTCAGCCTTGGTCTACTCTTCTCAGGAAAAATCCCCTCATCTATTGCTTTTCTTTTGCTACTTTTTGTGCTACACTTCACATTCTTTTCATTCCCTTCTACTATTGGCTGTTCTTGTTGTTGATGATCCTTTTCTTCCTTAGATTTCCCTTTCAGCAGATGAGGTTTGAGCCTGTTCATATCTGAAAGCTGTACAGGTTTCAGAAAAAACTCCTCTGCTCCTTCTTCCAAGCATCTGTTAAATTCCATCTTCAGAAACTTGCTTTCTTTTGCGAATTAATTTCACCCCCACAAAAAAAAAAAAAAATTGAATATGCTCACCTATTGATTCTTGAAGGCACATTCTCAGATGACATGATCACAACTGGTATGTCTTTGAGATATGATGACTCCTGCTTTTTTTTTTTTTTTCAAAAACCAAAACAAACAATTATCAATCAGAACTTAGCCTTTCAAAGTGAAATATAAAAAAAAACACAAGACCAAAATACCCAAATGCTCAAACAAATTTGTACCTTAATTTTTTTGAGTAGATCATATCCAGTCATCCCAGGCATACAGTAGTCTGTAATAATCAAGTTCACCTCAATCTCCTGCAAAATACCCATACAACCATAATCAGCATCACAAACTTTAACCCCAATTAAACAGAAAAAAAAAAACAAAATTAATCTAATAACAAGATATTTACTTGTTGATGAGGAGAAACCAAAAACTCCAGAGCCTTGCTCCCAGAATCAACTGTAGTAACTGAACAACACAATAAATTAATTTTAAGAAAAACCCAAATCAACAAAATGGGCATATATATATATATATATATATATATATATATGTTAAATTTTCATATCAAGGTGATCAGTAAAATACCTTGAAAAGATGAGGTTCTGAGCAGCCTCTCAATCAGCTTTCTGTCCATGAGGCTGTCATCCACAGCAAGCACATGAAACTGTGACTCTGCTTCTCCTACTGCCATTGTTGTTGATGCACAAAGAAAATGGTGTGAATATTGAGAAGCTGTGATGAGAAAGGAAGAAAGATAAACCGAGATATGAGGTTGGAGGTTGTGGTTAAAAGTTACTAGTATTTATAGGAGGATGGATGGTTGGTTGGTTGGTCTTTAAACAAAATCCCAAGAAGATCCCATATCCTGACAATGCACTTGCAGAGAAAATATCCTGACAAGATTTCCTCCAAATCTTCTAACAATCTCCCCATTCCAAGACCCATGTTACTAATAGTATTATTTTAATGCTTTTCTTCTTTTTTAGTTTAACTTGTCATATTTTATTAGCGAGGAAGGGACCACACTCTTTATCTTGGGTATTCATTTCCTCTGTTTCTAGCACCATCTGTTGTCCCCTCCTTTGTCATTTCTGTTTCGAGCAATGAGTCTTTAACGAAGCGTCGAAGCTTCAGGATTAGATGACCAACAGAAAGATTTCCCAAGAGAGGATTTCCGGTGGGGCCCACCTGGTCCCATCCCTATTCACATATACCGGGTGGACCTCAACAAGTCAAGCAAGCAAGCAAGATCTCTCTCATCATCTTTGAGGTGGGTCCCCTGCTCAAAAGGGAACACAATTTCACGAGGATTTGGTCCTTGATATTGCCTGCCCTTCACGTCAACAACATTTTGGCTTTCCCACTTTTCCTTTTCTCCTCTGGATTCTCGCTAAGTTAATTACCCTTCAATATGCTAAAGTCTTTCTACCTACTCTTTCAAGTTTCATCCCCTACTATTACAGGATTCAAGATGATGTCATCGAGATATGGTTACAGTCTTAATATAGTACTAATCTTGGATATTATAATGGACATTTGATAAGATATTCAAAGTTAGACCATCCACAGTGATATTTCTCATATTCTATTATATGGCAGCTACAGTAATAGTATATGGAGAAGGATCGTATAGTGGTGGTTTGTTAAATTTTTCTTATTTGCGTGTGTGACAAAAAATATTAAAAGATCAAATTACCCCCTCCTTTGATATTCAAAGAACACTATAAATCTGAAACTAGACTATGGATTGAAGGGCAATTTGGGAAACAAAAAAAACCCCAAAAAAAAAACAAAAAAAAAATTATTTATTCCTTGGACAGGAGATGTTTCCCCGTCTGAGGAAATTTAAAAAAATAAATATATAAATAAAAGGGAAGGACGGGGTATGTTTCCCCGTCCAACCCTTTTTTTTAAAAAAAAATATATTTAGACGGTATATATTTTCCCGTCTCACTCGATTAAAAAATATTAAAATCGGAGCGACGGTATATGATTTTCCGTCCTTTATAATTTGAGAATTGGTATTTCGTTTCTCATATATGAGAAACCAATATAGCAAACTTGCTATAAAATGGCAAAATACAAAACCAGTGCAGACATCCGTTTCTTATAAAATGACAATTTGCCAATTATAAAAAATCACTGTGGATGCTCTTACGGCATCATCTTTAGTCGGCTATACCCAAAATTTGGGTATTTGACATATAGCAATAGAAATTTTGGAAATGAGTTGTAGTTGTCTAAATTCAAATTTTGTCATTTTTTCAACGGACGGAATATTATATTCCGTGAGTGCAAATTTTTTATTTTATTTTTCAAAAAAAAAATCGGACGGGATATCATATCCCGTCCGGAAAAAAAAAATCTGAATAAAAGAGTTACATAATTATGAAGTATATGCCTAAAGTAGGATTTAAAAATCGAAAATGAGAACCGTTCTTGACTTGGACGGGATATGATCTCGTATTTTGAATTTTTTTTTTTTTTTTAACTTTAGAAAATCGATCGGACGAGAAATCATATCTTGTTCGATCTATTTAATAGGAAAAAAAATTAAAACTCATCGACGGACGAGATATCATGTTCCGAATTTCAAATTTGGGCTTTTGCCATTTCTTCTCCCAAATTTGGTAGACAACTGTTCATCTCAAACCCAAAAAATGGGTATTTGGCCAACGACTGCTATAGATTTTTGATCAAATTATCCATTTTTTGGATATTTGGCCAACGACTATAGATGCTCTTAAATACTCCGTCCAATCTAAAATATAAGTCGTTCAAAATTTCTACACAACTATTTAGAAACAACATAAGATTGTGCAAGAGTACTAAACTATGATAGATGAACCTTTAAGAATATTGTGAAATACCATACTTATCCTACTCTCTTACTACTTATAATTCTCTATTGTAATATGAAGAGATACGTATAAAATTGGAAGTATTTTAGAAAATTAATTAATGGATAAGGCATCTACTAATTAATTAATATGAAGAGACAATTAATCTATTTCGAAAGTTTTTTTTTTTGACTGGCAAAAGGTAGGATTATTCTAGCTCACAGAATATATATATATATATATATATATATATATATATATATATATATATATATATAGGAGAAGGTTCGGGTGAGAACCATGTCCTGGGGTGAGAACCTAAGGGCCTATCCCAGCCATTCATCTGTGTAATCTTAACGGTCAAGATTTTTTAAAATTAAACAATAAGATTAATTAATTTTTGCATTAAGATGTCAATCCCTTTAATTAAGGGATGGGGACCGCGTAATAAAAGGAATGAAAGATCACAGATTATTAGGCAACATATATTGCCTTTTTTATTTTATTTAAAAGGAATGTAGATCACAGATTGTTAGGCAACATATATTGCCTTTTTTATTTTATTTTCAGCCGAACCACAATCTTCATCAGGATGAACAACATTTGTTGCTACGTACAATGTTGCTAAATATGAAATTTTTGTTGCTACGTACAATGCAGTTAGTTGCTATTCAAAAAACATTCAGTTGCTATATGGAAACTGACAGCATGTACAACATAAGTTTGCAAATTGATAAACAAACAATATATATATATATATATATATATATATATATATATATATATATATATATATATATATATTCCTGCTAAAATATGCACTAGTTGTCTCTACTTACAATACAGTCAGTTGCTATATAGTGAACGAATTGGTGAAGGAACGAATTGGTGATGATTCTGCAGTTCCTATTAATTTGGGATACAAAATCTTCTCGAATAGTAACTGTAATAATTATGAATAGCAACTGTAATAATTATAAATAGCAACTGAAATAATTATACAGCAATACCTGACCACTTAAACAGCAACTGTAATAATTATAAATAGCAACTGTAATAAACAGCAATTGTAAGGAACGAAATGGTGAATGATTCTGCACTTGCTATTAATTTGGGAAACAAAATCTTCTCCAATATTTTACGGGAATAAATTTTTTCTCTCTCCAGTTTGACCAAATTTGCCTTAACCGTCGCACACAAAAAAAGGCAATTTATAATTATTCCTTTTATTACGCGGTCCCCATCCCTTAATTAAAGGGATTGACATCTTAATGCAAAAATTAATTAATCTTATTGTTTAATTTTAAAAAATCTTGACCGTTAAGATTACACCGATGAATGGCTGGGATAGGCCCTTAGGTTCTCACCCCAGGGTTGGTTCTCACCCGAACCGACCCCTATATATATATATATATATATATATATATATATATATATATATATATATATAAGGAAAGTTCTAACACTATTACAAAAAAGACTGTAGGAAGGTTCAATCGAGCATAGGGTGAATCTGAGATCGAGATGGCATGCCGTTGGGTTGTAGAGAGGGCATTGGACTGTTGTTGTGCACCTCTACTAGTCCCAAAGACATGATCTCATTCCCCTTCTTCATCCAAAGCATAGCCCGTAACAAAAAAAGAACCATATTCAGTCGGAAGAAAAGCATACAGTACTAGAAGTAAGAGTTTGAACAAAATATCGGACTACAACAAAGTCTCAAAAAATACAACCAAAAATAGAGAAGCCATGTCGGTGATTAACTTGGGGTAATGTCTGCACTACCGCCCCTAGCAAGTCTCATGAGATCTGTCGCCTGTGCCTCTGAGCTCCTCCATATCCTTGCTTTCTTCTTGGACTCCCCGCTTGAATCTAGCCAATATGAGAACCAAAATTTTGTATTAGAGATTAGTTTATCCACAGTTGTATGCTTGCTGTAAAAAACTCTATCATTTCTATCATTTCATAAACTCCAACAAATAGCTAGTGTAACCAAATGCCATGAGTAAGTGAATTTGTGCTTGTTGTGATCATAACACCAATAGGAGAAGCATTCAGTAATAGACCCAGGCAGGTTTGAGATTCGGAAAGATTGTGTGAAGTACAGCCAGGTTTGAGCAGCCACAGGGCACTCGAAGAAAATATGGTAAGTGGCTTCAATCTGACATGCACAAGAGGTGCATGTTAGATCACTATCCCAACCTCTAGAATGCAACCTTTCCTTGAAGCTTAGCTTTTCCCCACTCAGCATCCAAATGAAAATTTTGCATTTTAGTGATGCGCAATTATGCCAACAAGCTCGATAGAAAGGAGAGATGAGGCCAGAAATGCTATAGAGGCGATAGGCTGATTTGACGGTGTAGCTCCCAGTGCGAGAGTGATTCTAGCGAGCGATATCAGGGTGCGAACAAGGCTAAATGTTCGAAATAGACTGTAAAAGATTTCTCTTTTCAATAAGGATGATGCTAGAAGAAGAGGTGTGAAGGCTAGGTCTCCAAATCCAGCTGCCTTGGTCTAATGTGCCCTGCGCGCAGAGAGGCTTCTTTGTTCCATGCAGCTTCAAAAGGGGAAGGAAAGAGGGTAGCAATATTGTTACCCTCTATTCATTTAGAAGTCCAGAACTTAACCATAGTCCCATCGCCAAGTTGCTAAGAGATGACTTGGTCAAATTGTTCTTTAAGTTTGAACAAATTCTTCCAAAAATCCGAAGCCTGAGTCTTGCAGATGAATTCACTAGTAGTGTTGTTGAAGTAGAGGGACTTGAGAGTTTGAGAGCAAAGGGAATCTTTAGTATATAGTTTCCACCACCATTTCATAAGAAGTGCATTATTGAATTGTTGTAGGTCCAAGACTCCAAGGCCTCCCTGGTTTTTAGGTTGGCATATACGCTTCAAAGTCATACAAGAAACCCCCGTAGCCTTGGTGTCTCCTCCAACCCAAAAAAATCTACTCCTCATTTTGTAACACCCCGAATTTCAAATAAGGATAAATTCGAGATTTCACAGGATCTTTACTTCACTTCGTATAATTTTACAAGGAAATTTTAAAAACTTTTTCAATACTATATCAGAGTTCCTTTACACTTGGTTTTTACACAGCGGAAGAAATAAAACTTACAACAGTTGAAAGACAAAAACATAACTTGTACAATTTTACATCATTGCAACATTTTTAACTTTCATATAGCAATAGCATATCCACTTTATAACTCCATGAATGGTCCTTTACCTGCATGTCAATCTGTGGGCACATCAGTTACTTACAACTGACGAAATGTTATACACGGCTATCATCTCTATGCCGGGAATAGTATAACGATCTCATACTTTAACAAATCACAAAAAAAGATTGAATGAACAAGTAAAGTGTCAAGAGTGATTATTCTAAATATAAGTGTATGTCATGCCTTAATGCCTAATGCACACAATTTTACACTAGGATGACACTAATGCACACTTGTTCAGATTCTATGCATCCCATACTACATAGGTCTGAGGGTAAGTGCCTACGTACTCCATATTGAAGGGTTCGATCCCTCGCCATGAGACTACCCAGTAATAAAACAAGTTTTAGAGTTATTTCACAGATACGGATCTCAGCCTCCCTGGCTTATAATAACAGATCCCAGCCTCCCTGGCTATTATATCGTGATAATAATCCCGTAAATGCCCCCTCTAGCCCCAGTATGTACATAATCTTTAGAGTATGGTAAACATCCGCCGACTACCCTAAGTCCCGGATAAAATACAGTCCATCTCCTACGGAGCAACCACAGTCCACCAACTGGGTCTATAGCCACGGAGATCCACCGCCGACTATATAGAAGCACCCATTTACGGTTGCACAAGTCTATTACATCTTCACCTAAGTGCCTAGTTATTTTTAGTTCAAGACATGAATATGTTATCACCCTAGAATCAGTTCTACCTCATACCGGATTTATTCACACAATACGAGATTGCCCGACGGCATTATCTCGAAATCAAGTCTCAAAATTTTTCTTTCAAAATTACCGGTAACCGAGATCTTACTAATTCTAAACCATAAATCTTTCATGTACAAGAAACATGGGTACACATACCCTTTAATAATCATGTCTTAACTTATTATATTCATGTCTCTAATGTATCCATAATTTGTTCTATGTCTTATTTGGCATCAATCATAATTCTCTTATAGTTCATTCATGAATCAACGATAACAATTTCATTTGCAAATTTAAGCACATATAATAATCAAGCATTCAACATAAATGAATAATCTCATCAAAAGGCAATTAATTCACATAATGTATATTTCTTTTACTCTTTAAAGTCATACCCTTTTTTTTTTAATAATAAAATCTTCAATCATTCTTGCTTTCTATACCAAATTTCCTTTTTAAAGTCTCATTTTTTACTTTCTTAAAATATACAATAAAATTTTCATAACAATCTCTAATAGCTTCTATTTTATCTTATAACCATAATAGGAATTTATTCATACTTAAAAAAAAACATCTTATTCTATTAAACCAATCAAAAAAAATATGAAAGAATGACTCAGGTTTCGAACCCATCACCACCAACCGAACAGGGAACTAATCCCACTCCAATAGCCAATAAGTCTATGTGGCTGTGTGTGACATTTGTATACCAAAATCCTCATATATTAATTATCGGTTTCGGGATCAATTTAAAGGAATAAAAATAAAATGTAACTATCAAGTTTCGAACCCGAGTTCTCTTATAAGTAGTACTCACTGGCTAACCAGCAAGTCCGATTGTGATTTCTGTCTAAGAGTTGTATTTGTATACTTTTGTTCATACTTTTCTGAAATTGTTTCTCTTTATCAAAATTCGTTTATCCAAAGATCCAACACTTTAGGATATTGAAATAAACTTTCTCTTAACTAAGATGAATTTTAAAAACAGTAGCTAACCTCATTTCAAACTCATTTAAAAATATATTTCTATTTTTAAATAATTCCCCTTCTCATTCTAGATGTAGATTTTGCATTTTTCTCAAAAAAAAAACTTGATTTCTAGGAGTTTTATTCATGAAGACTAGTTTATGTATTCCATCAAACTAATTAAATTTTGGTAATAAAGATAAACAAGTCTCTTAATTATAAGAATTTCACAAAATCTCTTTCATGAACAAATTATTATTTTCCAAATGTAACAATAAAAAATATACATATGTCAATAATAACAAAATTTTACTTTCTTCTTTCTTAGTCAATAAATCATAAAGCATGTTTATCATATGATATTCATCACTAAAATTCAAGTACAAAAATTGTAATCACATTAACATGATTCATGGTATAAAGAAATTCTTCTTTTTAATCAGCATGATATCACAACAAAATCATCCTCATTCAAAACATGATATACTAGCATAAATTTTATCTTATAATTCTCAAACAATATCTTCTTATACTACTCTTTTTTGTATGCATATCCTACACTAGAAAATAATGAAATCACCCACTAACACGATGTTAATCTATTTGTCAACATAGCATGATTCACTATTAATCTCACCACAATCATAGTATAGTTATTCTATTTTATCCAAACTACTCATTCATTTTTATTAGCATGTACATTCAAAAAAAGTAAAATTAGAAAGTAGGAGAACACCCACCTTGATTGAAGCTTGAATGATTGAAAGAATGATCACCACTTCTAGCTCCAAGACTCCTAATTCTTCTTCTCCTTCTAGCAATGGCCTCCCCTCCTAGCAAGATTACTCCCAAGCATAAGAACACTACTTCTCTTACTCTCTTTTCTTTTTCCTTTCCCTTATTTGTTTTCTTTTGGTGTGTGAAATGAGAAGAAATAGAGTGTTATTTATAGGTCTAAGCTAGGGACTATATTGCATAATTTCAACCTTAATAATTTCTCATTTTAATTCTCACCTCTTCACTTTCTTAACCTCCCTAACTCCCAACTCTTCATATTTTATAACCCTCAAAACTCCTAAACTCTTCACCTCCTTATAACTCCTACCTCTTTAAAAATCCCAACTCCCATAACCTCCCTACCTCTTCTTCTCCCCTTGCAATCCAGTCATACAAGAGCAGCAGTATTCTGCTGCAATACTTTCGTTTACTACCGTGTGGGCCCTCACCTCATCAAATCCATTTTATTTTTTTTTCATATGTATTTACAACACACTGTAGGCCCATCTCATAAGCAGCCCGCTTCACTCTCATGCTGACCGAACAGCACTTCTGCTTTCTTTCTTCTCAGCCGTGGGCCACTATCCATTCAAATTGTTCACTTTTTTTTTCTCTTTATAACAGTGCACACTTTATACACCATCAGAAATCCTATTACCAACACAAAAGCACACTAGTGCTGTTCATTAACCTGTGGGCCCCCATTCATAATTTCTATTTCATCTCATCTTAACAACATATTAACATACAAACTATGGTATATATATATCAACCCATATATATATAACACTTATATACCATATATTTATACTATTAAGAAAATTTGTTTAATTAAAATTTATAATGCAAAAATGTGCACACATTTTATTAAATTCATTTCGAGAAAGGATGCGCGCACCGAAACACGTGCGTAAAATATCAAAATACGAAAAATCGATTTTATTGATGAAAAATTATTAAATATAATCGAAAACAATACAGGCAAAATTACATTTACTAATTTATATATATTTCCTAATGAAATCACTACACGTAGAAAGCACGTGCATTATACGTGCAGAAAATCGAAAAATGCATTTTAATCAAAATAGGGGGAAAATAAATTTCAGTTTTATAAAATACATAAAAATAAATAATTTAAACCTATAGAAAATATTGTACGTAGTGGTGGAAACACGTGCACCAAAACACGTAAAAAGCACGTAAATTCTAGGGATTGAAATATTATATTTTAGTTGACTGAAATCAATACGGAAAATGTATAAATAGTACGAATCCAAACTATGTAGTGAAACATATTACAAAAATATACGTGCGTAACACCCAGAGGCAAAATTGTAATTTCCAATTTTGCGGGGTGTTACACATTTGATCGATCCTGGCAATCACCCACTGAGGCAGCTTGAAGAATGAGGCAAAATAAGTTGGAAGGGCGCTAAGAACAGAGTTGATCAAAATGAGTCTCCCCCCTGGATAAGAGACGACCTTTCCACATAGAAAATCTCCTCTCAATTTTAAGGAGCAAAGGTTGCCAGTCCCGCCTCTTGAGCCTCCCTTTAGAGAGTGGCATCCCTAGATATTTGGTCGGCAGGGTGTCTTGTTTGTAGCCTAAGTGTAATGCCCCGAATTCCAAAATACACTGAATTCTAGATTCCACAGGATCTTTACACTTCATTTAGTACAATTTTACAAGGAATTTAAAACTTTTCACTTTATATCAGAGTTTACATGAAACTTTACATTGCACAGCGGAAGTAAATTTACAACATTTAAATAAGTGTACAACAACATTGAATAATTTTTAAGCATCTGTTCCTTTTTAAATTTTTATCATGCCATTTACCCTGCATACAAAACTGTGGGTACGTCAGTTTATTCAACCGACGAACATTATATACGGTCATCCTCTCTATGCCGAAAATAGTATAACTCATTTTCCATATTTAACAAACGCAAACTTGTCACATATCAAACTAAAGGGAATACCCTAATGATGTCGTGTTGTGATTGTGCACTTAGTCCTTAATGCAATTATTTATATTATATGACACTAATGCGCACTTGTTCGGATTCTATGCATCCCATACTACATAGGTCCGAGGGCAAGCCTCTTAGTTTTCATCTTTGTAGGGTTCAATCCCTCGTCATGACTTAATCTACTACTGTAACTATGGTGAGTATCCTAGATGATCTATGAGTACAAGCTCGTGTACAGAAAACCTGGAGGGGAATCCCACGCCATATCTTGACTCATCAAGCATGCATTCTGTGGTAATTCAGCCTCCTTCATGGTACACGATCCTCTTGCAGTCACCAAACATCCCACAAGCATGGCTAAAGTCCGATCATTACTGAGTAGTGCCCATGCCATGTCTTGACTCATCAAGTATGCATTCTGTGCCTCACACCCGCACCGTAAACTCTAGTTCTCATACTCGTGTTTTTCTCTCACTTTCATCACGTCTCCACTATGTACTAATCCTTAGTTTTTATTAGAATCATGAACAAAATCAAAGCTCTGGAGATAGCCTCTCCACTAAACCGGACTTATTCATTCATTCAGACATGACCAACCTTGGTCTTTCATTTCATTTCTTTCCAATTGCCGGGGGAGACTTAGCTACTCTTTTGTTTCAATTCCAATTAACAATTTCCAAAGTTGAGCATTTCCAACTCATAAGTTCATTTTCATAATCATAACATTTTTTTTTTCAATAACATGATCTCTAATTTATTCATCTCTACTACTATAATGGGAGAAGACCTTAGTGTAAGTTGTCCATCTACCAACCCGTGCAACGCACGTGCATAACTATTGTAAATGAGATTTTAGATCAAATCTAGACTAAAAAGTCTGAATTTTTACTTTTAAAAATATATATATATTTATTAAGACGTGCATTGCACGTGTAAACTACTAGTAAGTTCATAGCCATACATGGAATTCAATTATTCCTTATGTGTTTCATCAATATCGTTTAAAAAATCACAACACTATTTATATAGCAAAAATTGAGTATTCACATTTCATAATTTTCACACTATTCTACAATGAGAATAAATTACATCACATCACTTCATATAATTCCTTTCTTTGCTATATTGTTTTTTCTAACACTTCATTCCAAGCTCTTTTGCAAATTATAACTTCACAAAAATATAAAATATAGAACCATAGTTTTATTTATACATTTATTCTCAAAACATACTCTACTTCATGCAAATAATTCTCAAATTATTTTTCACAAGTCCCACATAATTTTAGAATAATAAACATATTTTTTTCCATAATTTATCAATCATCAAAATCCAAAAAAAAATGTTTTTCCCACAAATTAAATACTGGCTGAGCCCAGTATTCGAACCCATGACCACATGGAAAACCACCGAAGGCACAGACCACTAGGCCGAACACTCTATGCGTTAGAAGGAGAGGCTGAGAGCGTCAAATGCTCTCGGCTGCGATTATTTTTATTTTTAAAAAAAGGAAACAAAAGTAGGGTGCCAAGCGGATTCAAATCAGCAACCCGAGTCCCCGAAACCTAATGTAGCGAATAGAAGCATCCCAACCACTTGAGCTATGCGCTCAGGTTGTCAATAGTTCAACTCAAGATCTAATTAAATCGATTCTCTCTGTTTAGTAAAACATTTCGATGTTCAACAAGCTCTCATTTCATTTTGCTTTTATAAAATTTGCTGTAAATTTTCAGATTGACTAATACCATCATAAATTATACTCCAGTATATAGAAATTAAATTTTTTTTATATATAATTAATGCATATTTTTCATACAATTGACTCGAATTATAAACTACCACTACCACGTTTCTTTTTCAACATTTCTTAACGAATTTAACATCACTAATCTCTTTATTAGCAAACTTCATAATAATTCTCTGTTTTTAATCATTTCCCAAACATACAATCTACGTCTTAATTCATTCATTTCAACATTATCACAAAGATCCATTTAACCACATCAAGTAACATTGTCAATCTACTAACTTTTGTATATAATTCTTGATGGTAATAATGAAATTTTCTTCAAACAATCCATGGCGATAATCAATACACACACAACTTAAATTTTAATAATAGAACCACACACAATTGCATATCCACATTTCAATCAATCAATAAACCATTTTCTAATTAAAATGTACTCTTATTAATATTTTTCATGCATCATCATTCTTTCAATTCAAATCTAGCATGCTTCCTAATTAGAAATACGGAAAATTTACCCACCTTAATTGGAGAGAAATACAACTAGCAACGCATCCTAAACAAATATCCTTGCAAAAGAACGATCCCCCTCCTTTATGCGCGCACCCGAGCCTCAAGCACACCAAACCCGAGCACTCCCCTTGATGAAAGCCGACCTTCCTCTTTGTTGCAAGCACAATCCTCCCACACAATCTCAATCTTTTACTCACTTAATAAACTACTAGATAATATATATTGAACTATAGGTTTGGAGGAAATAATAAGCACAAGAATAACTAGGCTAGGGGGGGGGGGTATTTATACTAAAAATCTAGGAAAATGGAAGGCTAGGATTAACTTAGGAGTTAGGATTAAAAGACTATAATTCAAGGAGGAGTTACAATAACCAACCATGATCAAGTAACCACCACCCATGACTCCACTCAAATTTTCCCTTTTCCCTCCAAAGCTCCAAACCGGCCATGCTCATCATGTGCATTTTGCACGTGTACGTGCAATGCACGTGCATGCAACTTGGTCTCCATTTAAAAATTGTACATTATATTTTACATAAAAATAATCTTTAAAATTTATTCTACACTACAAGTTGTATTTAAAAATAAAATAGCTCATGGGCTTTAGTTTATGGGCCAAAAATAATAGTTTATAAAAGAAAATAAATAAATTCAATTTGGGCTTTAAAAAGAAAGGCTTTTGTCTATTTGAAAAATGGCTTTATATAAAAATAATTAAAAAATACATATTTAAACATCTATACTCATCATAATGAAAATAATTATAATATTTAATTCTACCAAAAATATTGCACGTGCACACTACGTCCAAAATAAAATAATTTTCATTAAATGAAAATCGGGGCATTACACTAAGATATGAGCAAATGCATTGAGCTTGGCCTGAGAGTGTCCAAAATAAAGGATAGAAGATTTAGAGAGGTTGATATGGAGGTCGGAGACATTCGCAAAGAGATGCAGGAGCACTCTAAGGTGGAGCACTTCTTGCTCATCCCCTTTGCAGAAAATAAGTGTGTCATCGGCAAACTGGAGAATGGAGAGGTGAGCTAAGGATCCTCGCAGGTTAAGCTGAGAGAAAGTGTCATTATCTTTGCCAGTGCGCAATATTTATGCAAGAACATCAACAGCAAGTATGAAAAACATCGGAGATAAAGGGTCGCCTTGCTTGAGACCCTTCTTAGAGACAATGGTCTTACCGCCAACGCCATTGACCAAAACATTAGATTTGGCAGAATGCAGTATGGCTTTGATCCAAGAGCACCAACGGGAGCCAAAACCTTTTGCAATAAGGAGTTGCTCCAAAAATTCCTAGCTAAGAGTATCGAAGGCCTTGCGAAAATCAATTTTCAGCATAAGAGAATCAGATTTCTTAGAACAACAGAGATTGATTGCTTCGTGAGCTACAAGAAAGCAATCAACCGTAGATTTACCCTTGAGGAAGGCACTTTGTGAAGAGGATACTAGAGTATGCAGAATATGGCTCAATCTATTTTGAAAGTTTAAAGTGATTTATATTATAGAAAAGAAAAACAAAAACTAGAATGACTTATATTTTAGAACTGAGGAAATAAATAGTAGGAAGTATTGTGTTTTCTACGTGGACTGCATGTAAACTTTTTGTGAGGAAATATGTAGTAGCAGGAATTGATTTATGAGACAACCTCACATCTAATAAAAAATGATTTTCTCGTGTTTACGAGTATTTTTTTCCTGATTGGAAGTGCTTGGTGAGATACATCATGGACAATATATTATTGCTTGCTCATAGCTCTATGTTTATGAAATTATATGAATACTGTTAGAAAAATTGAGGATCTTATTGAGTTATGTGATGCAATCAACACAAACAGTTAAGCACATATATAGGAGATCACACCAAACACACCAAAGCACATAAGTTTGTCCAAGTTGGGGCTTTCGCCTTAATCCGGAGAGAGGAAACTTGATATATTATTCAACTAGAGAATATACAAAAATATTACAATTCTTATCACCACCCTCTCTCAAGTCTTACCAGCAAGTACTAGTTATTTATAATTAGAGAATCACTCAATATCTATTTCAATGAAGTACTCTCTCTCTTTGTTCTCAATGGATGTCAATAACAACAATATATAAAGATCTAGAGAAACTCTAGTTTGATATCTTGTTTCAATAACCGTTGGATGTTAGTGAAGAGATAACCCTACGATAGGAACCACACGATCTGACTTAAAGACGAAGTTGGGCTTCTCACGGATCAACTAGACTCGAGCCCAAAATCGATCGGCGCTGCGAACGGTCGACCATCCAACAAGACCAGCCGACCTTCCTCCTCTCGGGAAGACTCTGTACAGGGGACGGTCGGCCTTCCTCCAGGTCGGTCGACCTTATCCTGCTAGTCTGCTATTGCTGTTGCTGCTGACTATTTTCTTCTCTATCTTCAACCATCTCGATCTTTCGTCATCTCATCGTCTTTGTATTCAATATGTAAGATATAAATCCAACAGATATTTCTTAATCATGTATGTAGAGATGTTTATATTTGATGATCATTCAAGGATGTTTTTAGTTCATGTTCAAACGGTTGTCAAATGAATGATTTTCCATCAATCAGACCAAATCAACCACACGACACACATAGGTGTAGAAGACTTCAAAATTACCCAATTATTTGTATTTGTATGCATGCATTTCATATAATAGATCAGCTTATTGAGTAAACAGTCATTTGAACATTCAAATAGAATGTTATGCATAAGCTAATTAAGAGAGTCAATACTACTGTAAACATTTGTAAGATATGATGAACAACATGAATCAGCTAGCTAATAAGCAGAATAACTCCTAACCATTAAGCAATGTCTTAATTATATTCTAGAGGACAAAAATTATAGTTAAATTTCGATTTTCGAGTCTGAAGTCTAGACAATATCCTTCAATATTTAAAAAAAAATAATTTAAAAAAAGAACGTCATAATGTGAAGTTTTTATAAATTTGCTTATGAATCTTAGAGCATCTTCAAGATAGTTTATATATTTCAATCCACACATATTATTTTGTGGACCTATGTGACAATTATTGCACTAAATTTTGTTAATTTAAAAACTTAGCGTTTGGTTAGTTGTTTTGAAAAAAGTTTTCTGCAAACAGTTTTCTGAAAACAGTTTTCTGAAAATGAGAGTGTAAAAGGTATTTGGTATAAATTTTTTATGAAAACAGTTTTTTTTAGATGAGAGTATAAAATGCGTTTTGTATACCAAAAACTCCAAAATAATCATAAAAAATAATTATTGGAAAATGAGATTATAAAGGGTGTTTGGTTATAAAAATAAATTTGATAATTTTTTTTTATCATATTATAAAAGGCGTTTGCTTAATTAATTTGCATTAGTTTTCTTATGAAGTTTTCTGTTTTTTTACTGCAGATATGGAGCACAGTCCTACAAGCACGAGCAAGAAGCTTGTTTCAATATGAAGGCTGAGAAAGTGGGAATCGAACAAATCTTGAATATGAGGAGTTGTATTAATGTGATATACCTAATTTTTGTTCATATGAACTGTTAGCCGACTATGCTTGTTCCAATGAAGATCTTGTATCAGTATTGTATTAACACATTTCTAATCTTGATATGCGAAATGTAAGACGACCAACCAGGAAGCGCTAGGTGGCCGGTCAAGACCGCCACGTGGCAATATTTTTTTTTTCTTTCTTGACTCTGCTTCGTCTTCTCTTTCTTTGTCTGCCTTCTCCTACCACCGAAGAGCGAGATTGCCTTTGCTCTTGCCGAGCTCCTCTCGCAGTTGAGGAGAACTCGAAGACAAACGGAGGTGATGTCGAGTTCGGAGGTTCGGCGTTTGGAGGAGTTCGGCGGAGCTTCGTCGCCATGGAGGTGGTTGGGTTCGCCGCTCGATGGGTTTGCCGAAGGTTGAGCTCTGGAGCCCGATGGAGGGGAGGCGAGCTCGGCGGAGCTCTGCGACGGCAGAGGAGAGCTTGACGAACGATCGAGCTTCGGCGAATGATCGAGCTTGACATCATTGGAGCTCGACACAGGAGGTCGTCGTTCGGCGAAGGAGCTCGACGAGTGGGGGAACTCGTCAGGTTGACGGTGGAGCTCGTCGTCGGAGGTCGACGAGGTGAGGAGCTCGGAGCTCGTTGATGGGGTTGGAGATGGAGCTCTGCGAAGGATAGCTCGAAGCTCTGCACTGGAACTTGATAGTGGAGCTTGGAGACGTGGGGAGTTGGGTTCGAGCTCGGCGGGGAGCAGCTCAACGAGGAGGAAGCACGACAAAGGTAGAGGAGCTTGTGGGCTCAGCGAGGAGGTTCGGCAGCAGAGCTCACAAGCTCGACATGAGCTCGTCGTTGAAGAAGCTCATGTCGAGCTTTTGGCGGGAAAGCTGATGGAGAAGAAGAGAACGAAGGAAATGAGACGATTGTAGAGAGAGAAGAAGGGGTAAGAAATGACCGGTTTGATTTTTCTGAAAATGAGCTTCAAAAAAATGTTTTGAGAATAGAGTAACCAAATGCCTTTTTGGTTTTAAAAAACGAAAAAGGGAATAAAAAAGCTATCCAAACGCAGCCTATTCTTCAACGGACTCTACAAATTATTATTTTATTCATTTATTTTAGTTTGATAATTCAAAAAGTCATCTAAGAAAAATTAATTTAATAATAAAAAATTATTTGTGGAGTACTTTACAAAGTTGTAAATTTGAAGAGTGGGTTTGTGAACTTTTTTGGAAATGATTTTTGGATATTTTTGAATATGTGACTCCACGAATTGAGCCCCCAATTTATTTTTGAAGGGGATGTTCAAGATGCTCTTAAAGCATCCACAATCGTGGGGGTATTTTTCCATAAAATGCAATTTTTAGCATTCCGATAGTTGCAGTCGTCGGGTATTTATGCATAATTTGGCATAAATCGCTACAGAAGACTGCTATATATAAGAGATGAAATATCTATATGCATAGTATACAAGATGAAACTTCGAATTTCGTCCGAAATATTTTATAATATTTTTATTTGATCGGAAAAAACTTCAAGTTTCGTCCAATAAAAGTAGAGGCATTTTTAAAATTAATAAAACCCCGGATATGTAAAAAAAAGAAAAAAAAACTTGGACAAAACTTTAAGTTTCGTCCATGAATTTAGAATATTTACTAAGTTAATTAATTAATTAATTAATTAGTTAATTAATTATTCTTAGTATGCTAATTAGGTCATTTAATAAATAATTAGGCTTAGTTAATTATACTTAGAGAGTTTAGTGGGGTTTGAAAGTGATCGCTCCCCATTCTGTGGGGATATATTTATTTTTCTTCAGTCTAACGATGCTTCAAGTTTCGTCTGTTATTTTAAAATATAAAAATATTCAATTCAGCTCCAAAAGAAATTAATTTTTCGTTTTAAAGGATGGATCAAAAAATTGTATAATTCCGCTATTTTATAGCATTTGATGATTGCCACAAAACTTTATTTTGTTATATCTATTTATGCATTTTGCTATTTTTTATGGCTATGGAGGCTCTTACATGCATCATTATTTCGATCAGATGTTATAAAACAAAGATTCTGGGCCATGAAGCTGGCATTAATTAATTTTGTATTAGATGAACCTTAACCACTTTAAGTTTTGTTGATACCATGAACAAGAACAAATTAAAAGTTGATGGGTCAATGAATGACACAGTCGTCTAGGATGATTTTTAGGGAGAATATTTGACTTTGTTTTACAGATAGAATCCTAAGATTTTTAACCTTTACTCGCTGATTCCCGAAGCCATACAGTGTTTTGGGAAACCTAAAAATTCATCTGGCTTAATTGGTCCACCTTGACTGGCTTTATCTACTACCGGAGTATTTATTTATAGCTTTGACTACTGTGCTTGTTTGTTTGTGGGGTCTGATTCGACATTAGACCTAAAATAGGCTCAACGAATGGCCGTATTTCTTTTGCAGGGAGCTTGCACATTATCTAACTGGTAGAGCATCACAGTAGTATTTCTCATATTGGAAAAAATGGGCAGATATAAAAATAAGAAATAGAGAATATATGTAAAATAGAAAGACGGTACAACATGTATCGATTAGCATATTCAGTAAAAAAAATTTATTTAATAATCGGAAAAGTAATTTTAAAAAAAATTATTAAATAATAATCAGTCATTAAATAATAAATAGTAACTAAATTGTAATTAGTTAATTAATTATTGATTAAAATAATACTTAATATTTATTAATTACTTCCTAAAGAGAGATTAGTTGTTAATTAATGGGTTAAGTAGGTTGAAAGTGACATCTTCAATGTCAAATGGGACATATTGTCCCGTTTGTTGATTTTTTAGATCGGACGGGACAATATGTCCCGTCTGATCCTTTCTTTTTTATTCAGATGATACAAGACGGTACATGTTGTACCGTCTGATCATTAAAAAAAGAGAGTCGAACGAAACAACTTGTTTCGTCTGATCCCATTATATATATATATATATATATATATATATATATATATAACAACGGAATAATTTGAGAATGGCCAATTCGTTTTTCAAATATGAGAAACGACTATAGCGATTTTGCTAAGATATGGCAAAGACTGTAGGCCATCATTTCTCAAATTTTAAGAAAATGGCAAATATAGCAAACGACTGTGGATGCACTTAGAGCATCTGTAATCGTTGACTATTTTTCCTTTCTTTTCAAAAAAATGAGAAGAAAAGCGCTGCAGTCGTTGGCCAAAACCCAAATTTTGGGTTCTTGGTGAACAGGAGATTGCCAAAAATGGCAGAAGATTTGGGATTTTGAAAAATATAGCAATCGTAAGAAGATTTATCGTCTGCTGCATCGGACGAAAAAAAAAATCGTCAGAGAGATTTTTACTATTATGAAAAGTATCGGACGAAAATTAATTTTTCTTCGCAAAAAAAAAAAAGCGGAGGACGGGAAAAGATTTCCTGTCCGATCGATTTTTTTTTTTAAAAAAACAACCTCATTCCTAGGACGAGGAAAGGCTTCCGTCTCCTTATTTTTAATTTTTTCTTAAAAAAAATTTGGATGGGCGGGAAAAGAACTCCCGTCCTTTCCATTATTATTATTAAATTTTTTATTTTTTTTACTTCCCACGGGAATTTGTCTTTCGTCTGAGATTTTGAATTTTTCAAATACTCATTTTTTGGCAATCAACGACTACAGGGCAAAGCCAATTTTTCCATTTCCATTTGTCAAATACCCAAAATTTGGATCAAGACAACTACACATGCTCTTATCCTTTAGATTCTTTGTTTACAATGAGCTGACCTACTAATTTCTTCAACACCCATTTTGTTTTGAATAGAAAGGTGGAGAGCGTCCACATATACTTGTTAAGAGCATCTACAGTCGTTTTCTATTTATGCAAAAAATGGAAAAAAGCATCTGTAGTCGTTTGCTAAATACCCATTTTTTGGGTTTTCGATCTACAGTAGCCGTCTATATTTGGCAACAGATTTGGCAATATGCATATTATAGAAATCGGAAGATAATTTACCGTCTGTGTGTCGGACGACATATGACATACCGTCTGAGAGGAATTTTTTAATTGCAAAATATAGAGACGACATATGATCTGCCGTTCGAATAAAAAAAATTTTTAAAAAAAAATCGGAAAATGATCTTCCGTCTCTCGAAGAGAGAAAAGGTCGCAGGTGACCAAAAGTGTTGGACGGCACATCAGCCGTCCTTCACTTTTTGGAATTTTTTTTTTATAATTACAGGACGGCAGATCATTCACAAAAATTTAAAAAAAATGCAAATCTTCAAATGGTAGATGATCTTCTGTTTCATCCCCAAAAAGCCATTTTTTGAGTTTTAACGACTGCAGCGCTACGCCTTAATTGCTATTTCTATATCTTCCATATACCCATTTTTTAACAAAACGACTGCAGATGCTCTAATGAGAGAAAAACGAACAAAACTCAAACTTATCTAGGAACAAAGAAAGCAAAAGAAAAATAACAAAAACTGAAGGACAACATAACCCCTCAATATCACTGGAGGCTGGAGGGTATGCTTAAACAAATACTTAGTTTTGTTCTTGACCATATATATACTCCACTCAACAAAGCGCAGGAGTGCGGTTGCAGTCTTCACAGCGCCTACTATCTGGCTATTGAGTTTCCTCCAGCTTAGACCACTGTCTCGTAGCAGCATCGCCTCTTCCCTCGATTTGGGAGTAAGAGTCGAGATGAGTCTGTGTGATGAGAAATCGCTTGAGAGAGCAAGAGCGTGAGAGAGGTAAAGGTATCCTCTCCACGGCTCTCCCTTGGAGCGTGGTTCCTTTGGTGGGGTGAGCGAGATAGTTGTTTGATGAGAAATCGCCGGGGAAAGCACAATTATGAGAGGTAAAGGTATCTTCTTCACGGCTATCTCTTTGGTAGCGACTGTGGGAGCTGTTGGCGTGTTTGTAGGATGCATGATGGAGATGGTGGGAGGGTGCGGTTGTTGTGCTTGTGCCGTATTTGGCCTACGGGGCTTGGGCCCAAAGATGGGGTCCCCTCCAACAAGGAGAAGGCAGGGATCGACGGGTGATAAAAGCCTGCCAGACTAGTTTCAGTTAGGTGTGCACGTGCCGTGGAGGCAGCGTACGAAGCTAAACTAACGTACATACAATTTAGCGGGTCTGAGTTGTCGGCCCACCCTCCAGGGTTTGTTGGAGGAATCTATTGTTTGTACGGGTCATGTTGCTTCATGTATATTTTATTTTCTGTCTGACACAGTTTTCTGAGTTTGTATCGTTAATTTCTTATTAATGAAATAGGATGACCAAATTTCACCTTTTCTTTTAAAAAAAAAAAAGAAGGAAAGAAACAAAGCGCAGGGGTCAATGCCTTTTAAAGGTGTCTTGAAATGAGCTTACTTATTTGTTGAATGAAGAGCTACATTGTAGTCTCATCGTGAACCTGAGATCTTTCTTTTGCCCATCGTAATATAGTTTGAATTGAAATGATGCTATAAGAAAGGCTCTTTTGTTTTTGTTCTTGTTTTTATATTTCGGAGATTTGATATAATAATTAAGGCATTAGAATGCTTGACATTTTGCATTCTAGAGGTACACACCATTGTTGGCAAAAAAATCCTTGCAGACAAGGTAGTTGATGGTGCCTCTCTCCCGGATAGCACTAGTCAAACATCTTGATGCATGTTCACTTTCAGGGACGGAGAAAGTAAGAGTCTAGGGGAAACAATTGGGACCCCAAAATTGTTGTAAAACTCTTTTATATAGACCAAAATTTTTATTTATCCTCCCATTTAAAAAAAAATTTGGGACCTCCATGTCTAATCCACCTCTTAAAGGCTCAAATAGTTATATGGGCTTTGGGCTAAAAATTAATAGTGATGTTTATTATTTGATATGTATGATCGTTAGATATTTTTTTGAACGAGAAGCTAGTGTGTACACAAGTTACAAGTATATCTATTTATTTGGGTCGCATCTCTTAGCTAGCCTCTAGTATTATATCGGTGTAAATATTGTAATATGCTTATTGATTAGCATTAATCTTATCAAATTTAGAGTATAACTGTACAAGTGCAAAAAATACATGAGACTAAGAACATGAATTTGAATATTTACTTCGATTATAATTGTATTTTGATCCATTTAATTTAATTTTCACAAAAATAATGTAAGAAATTTTCGGTAACAATCATGTCGGTGCCGAAAAAAATTGAGACCCTCATTGTGATTTGTATGACTCCGCCACTGTTCACTTTAGTTTCACTAAAAAATGACTGGTCAAAATGTATGTGTAATAGCCCGAGCACAAATTAACTACTGAACTTGACTTGACCACATTATTAACATCTATATAATAAAACACAAAGAAAGCTATCAAGTAGCTCTCCTTTAATCTCCCCAAAATTAAGGGCCCAGATCTAACCTCACCAAACACATTTTTCTTCCCAAAATTTCAAACCCCAAAACTCAAATTCAAATCCCCATAAAAAAAACAACTCATTTATTTATTTAATTATTTTTCTTTCTCTCTCTCTCTCATTCTCTCTCTATTTACTCACAAATTTAAATTTTCAGATTTTAGGTTTGTAAATTTTCAGATTTTTTATGTTTTTTTATTGCCCATGTTACATTGAAAATAGCAAATATCTCTTCAATAGTTAAATTTCATCATTTTCCATCCTCAAAATTCTAAGAAGTTGAATTTTATACCTTCATTAATAATTATTTTTCAACATATACTAATTAAAACATGAACTTTTATTTACAACTAATTATTGTCATACTATTCAAACTTGAGCTATATCATTGTTGTTTTACTGTTTACAAGACTTTTCATATGTTGTATGGTTCCGAAGATATGCCGTAGGCACGTGCCTATGGGCAAATCTAGTCTTGTAAATATCTCAAAGCTACTAATCAAATTATCCAAGAGACTCATGAATATTTTCACGATTCTCATCTATACGGGGAGTCATTTCTAAATACAGTCTGATGCGGTTTGTTTCTGGGAGACGTGTGGATGCACCAGGTGTGAGTTCTCTACTCGATTTGTATTTGAAGGAGAAAGCTTCTTCAGAGGCGACCCTCGGCTGGCCGAGCGGTACCTGCGACTGGCCTGGGAGTGAGGTGGATGTCTGGGCTCGGATCAGAGGGCTCGGATCCGAGGTCTTGTGTACCTGCAGACGGTCTCGAAACACCGGGGTTGATCCCGGTGGCAGACCCTCCGACGATCTAGTCAGTCACTAGGATAAAGCAACAGTAACTAGGGTTTTGAGGAGAAAAGATTGATTACCTTTTTAGAAAGGAGAGGGCCTGGTATTTATAGGAGATTCTAATCGGGTCTGGACCCGTTTGGGGCTGGGCCGGACCCGGTTACCCGATTGGCCGAAGCGGTGGAAAGTCGGGCGGTATAGGGCTGACGTGGCAGGCGCCGGAGTGGTTTCCGGACTGACGTGGCAGATCTCCGGGCGGTTTTCCGGCGCTGACGTGGCTGATCTGAAGGATCAGGAAGGACGCGTATCCTGAGGAGATCTGGTGGCTCAGGGTGAGCCACGTTTTATTCCTGACCCATATCACAAGCCCCTCACTCCCGCAGGGTTGGGTGATCCAGCAGTGCGGGGGTGACTCATGGTCCTCGGGGGAAGGACAGATGTCAGGGTAAGAAGTAGGGTCTGTTGTTCCCCGAAGAGGGCCAGGGGCAGGAGGAATGGACTCCTCGTTTGGATGTGCGTGGGGTGAAGTTCTTAGGGGGGGATAGTCGGTAGTATGAATGCCGAGCTCACTAGGTCGGTGGCCGAGTTTGGGTCGGCAGACGATCTTTCGGGTCGGCGGACGAACCCATACGGGTCGGTGGACGAACCCTCTAGGGGTCGGATGACCGACTCGCTAGTTGGAAGAGCGAGAGGTCGTCCAGGCCACTCGATGGGGTTCGTCTTTGCATGAGGTCGCGAGGTCGAATGGACGAGCGTCTTGGCTAGTTTTAAGAGAGTGAGGAGAGGGGTTTGATTCGGATTTCGATCCGAGCGCCGAGCCCGCATTGAGAGGTGAGGCAGCCAGGCTTGAGCTCAGGGGGGTCGGCGGACGAGACTGAAAGGGTCGGTGGACGAGACCAAGAGGGTCGGTGGGCGAGACCAATGGGGTCGGCGGACGAGGCCAAGAGTCCCACCTGTCGAAAGAAGAGGTGGCTTGGCTCGGGTTCCTATCCGAGCGTCGAGCCCCACCTGTTGAAGGAGAGACGAGACCAAGAGGGTCGGTGGGCGAGACCAATAGGGTCGGCGGACGAGACCAAGAGCCCCACCTGTTGAAAGAGGAGGTGGCTTGGCTCGAGTTCCTAACCGAGCGTCGAGCCCCACCTGTTGAAGGAGAGACGAGACCAAGAGGGTCGGCGGACGAGACCAAGAGGGTCGGCGGACGAGGCCAAGAGCCCCCTCTGTTGAAAGAGGAGGTGGCTTGGCTCGGGTTCCTATCCGAGCGTCGAGCCCCACCTGTTGAAGGAGAAGGTGGCTTGGCTCGAGTTGTTATCCGAGAGTCGAGCCCCACCTGTTGAAGGAGAGGTGGCGTGGCTCGAATTCGCATCCGAACGTCGAGCCCAACCTGTGTGAGGAGAAGGTTGCGTGGCTCGAGTTCCTATCCGAACGTCGAGCCCAACCTGTGAGGAGAAGGTTGCCTGGCTTGAGTTCGGGGGGTCGGCGGACGAGGCAAGAAGGGTCGGTGGACGAGGCCAATGGGGTCGACGGATGAGGCCAAGAGGCCCACCTGTTGAAGGGGAAGGTGGCTTGGCTCGAATTTCTATCCGAACGTCGAGCCCCTCTGTTGAAGGAGAGGTGCCTTGGCTCGAATCCTCATCCGAACGTAGAGCCCAACCTGTGAGGAGAAGATTGCTTGGCTCGAGTTCCCATCCGAGAGTCGAGCCCCCCCTGTGAGAGGAGAAGGTGCCTTGGCTCGAATCCTCATCCGAACGTAGAGCCCAACCTGTGAGGAGAAGATTGCTTGGCTCGAGTTCCCATCCGAGAGTCGAGCCCCCCCTGTGAGAGGAGAAGGTTGCGCGGCTCGAGTTCTCATCCGAACGTCGAGCCCAACCTGTGAGGAGAAGGTTGCCTGGCTTGAGTTCGGGGGGTCGGCGGACGAGGCCAATAGGGTCGGCAGACGAGACCAAGAGGGTCGGCGGACGAGGCTAAGAGGCCTACCTGTTGAAGGAGAAGGTGGCTTCGCTCGAATTACTATCCGAACGTCGAGCCCCCCTGTTGAAGGAGAGGTGCCTTGGCTCGAATTCTCATCCGAACGTTGAGCCCAACCTGTGAGAGGAGAAGGATGCTTGGCTCGAGTTCTCATCCGAACGTCGAGCACAACCTGTGAGAGGGAAAAGTAGCTTGGCTCGAGTTTTCATCCGAACGTCGAGCCCAACCTGTGACAGGGAAAAGTAGCTTGGCTCGAGTTTCCATCCGAACGTCGAGCCCCACCTGTGAGAGGGAAAGGTTGCGCGGCTCGAGTTCTCATCCGAACGTCGAGCCCAACCTGTGAGGAGAAGGTTGCCTGGCTTGAGTTCGGGGGGTCGGCGGACGAGGCAAAAAGGGTCGGTGGACGAGACCAAGAGGGTCGCCGGACGAGGCCAATAGGGTCGGCAGACGAGACCAAGAGGGTCGGCGGACGAGGCTAAGAGGCCTACCTGTTGAAGGAGGTGGCTTGGCTCGAATTACTATCCGAACGTCGAGCCCCCCTGTTGAAGGAGAGGTGCCTTGGCTCGAATTCTCATCCGAACGTCGAGCCCAACCTGTGAGAGGAGAAGGTTGCTTGGCTTGAGTTCGGGGGGTCGGCGGACGAGGCTAAGAGGCCTACCTGTTGAAGGAGAAGGTGGCTTCGCTCGAATTACTATCCGAACGTCGAGCCCCCCTGTTGAAGGAGAGGTGCCTTGGCTCGAATTCTCATCCGAATGTCGAGCCCAACCTGTGAGAGGAGAAGGATGCTTGGCTCGAGTTCTCATCCGAACGTCGAGCACAACCTGTGAGAGGGAAAAGTAGCTTGGCTCGAGTTTTCATCCGAACGTCGAGCCCAACCTATGACAGGGAAAAGTAGCTTGGCTCGAGTTTCCATCCGAACGTCGAGCTCCACCTGTGAGAGGGAAAGGTTGCGCGGCTCGAGTTCTCATCCGAACGTCGAGCCCAACCTGTGAGGAGAAGGTTGCCTGGCTTGAGTTTGGGGGGTCGGCGGACGAGACAAAAAGGGTCGGTGGACGAGACCAAGAGGGTCGCCGGACGAGGCCAATATGGTCGGCAGACGAGACCAAGAGGGTCGGCGGACGAGGCTAAGAGGCCTACCTGTTGAAGGAGGTGGCTTGGCTCGAATTACTATCCGAACGTCGAGCCCCCCTGTTGAAGGAGAGGTGCCTTGGCTCGAATTCTCATCCGAACGTCGAGCCCAACCTGTGAGAGGAGAAGGTTGCTTGGCTCGAGTTCCCATCCGAGCGTCGAGCCCCACCTCTGAAAGGAGAAGGCGGCTTGGCTCGACTTCGCATCCGAACGTCGACCCCCACCTCTGAAAGGAGAAGGCGGCTTGGCTCGACTTCGCATCCGAGCGTCGAGCCCCATCTGTTGAAGGAGAAGGTGGCTTGGCTCGAGGTGTGATCCGAGAGTCGAGTCCAACCTGTGAGAGGAGAAGGATGCTTGGCTCGAGTTCTCATCCGAACGTCGAGCCCAACCTGTGAGAGGAGAAGGATGCTTGGCTCGAGTTCTCATCCGAACGTCGAGCCCAACCTGTGAGAGGAGAAGGAAGCTTGGCTCGAGTTCTCATCCGAACGTCGAGCCCCACCCGTGAGAGGGAAAAGTAGCTTGGCTCGAGTTTTCATCCGAACGTCGAGCCCAACCTGTGAGAGAATGAAGGGTGCTGGGCTTGAGTTCTCACCCCCACCTCTGAGAGGAGAAGGCGCTATCGCGCGAGACTCCTTCCGAGACCTCTGACTGGCCGCCACTTTACACTTTATGTTAGGAGGTGATTCCTGTCTGGCAAATAGGGAGGGGTAGTATTGGAATTTTACCCTTTCCGCTGACGTAATGGCGCAACTTTCAACGTTTGTTTTAGCCGCTTGATCTTGTCAGATAAGATTTAACGGCTAGATGCTCATTTGCGGAAATCGAGGAGTCGCTGTCTATTTTAAAAACCCCCACCCCCCTCATTTCTTTTCACTTTATCGTTTCATAATTCCCAATTTTTCAGCTTTAGCGCAGGCATTTCGATCGCTGTTGGCGGATCCTTCGCAGAGAAGCGTAACTTTCAAAGAATCAGGTTAGTAATTCTCCTTTTTTCTGAATGTCGCGTACTCAGTCTGGTTCCGAGGCTACAACGTCTGGTCACTCGGAGATGGAGTCAGATTTGGAAACGTCGTCGTCTCTGGGCAAGTACCAGGTTAAAGAGGAGGTTTTCTCCGAACATGGCTCCGAGGGCGACAGTGACGTAGCTCTAATCATGCAACCGTTGAGTGTTCGGAGGCCAGGAAAGGAGCCGATGGTAGAGGGTGGTGCGGACGAGGATAGTGATGATGAGGACGAGGAGTCGGACGAGGAGTCGGATGCTGGTGATGAAGAGGATGAAGGAGAGCAGGGCGACACGGAGAGTGAGGAAGGGGAGGGCGTTGGTGCGTCGGAGGCCGGCCACGTAGAAGATCTGCCTCCGTTGCCCCCCTTGTCGACGCCGTCGCCCGAGCGCAAGCCCCGGCCACGTCGGAAGAAGGTAGTCCTCACCATGCCTCAAAGTCCTTCTTCGTCTGACGAGGGTGCGCCGAGGACGGGTCTTGATGTTCCGCCCGTCACCTTCTGAAATCCTGTGTCGATACGGATGTATCCCGATGATGTAAAGGACATCCAGCCGATCCCTCCAGTGCCTGGAGAAAATACGAGGACGAAGATTCGTGCGGACAGTACTCCCAGCGTCTTGAGACCGGAGTATCTGAATATCATCAGGGCTGCTTACTACATTCCGAGGGAGTACGAGCTTCTGCTGCCGAGCCCGGGTATTCGACCTACGACGGTGTTGGCTCCGGGTTACTGCTTATTTCCGGAGCAAGCTTTCATCTCGGGGCTGAGGTTCCCCCTGCACCCCTTCGTGAAGACGGTCTTGAACTGGGCCGAGCTGTCCCCCATGCAGTATGGCCCCAACTCTTGGAAGCATCTCATCTGCTTCATCCTGAAGTGCCAAGAGAAAGGGGTGAGGCCGAAGCTTTCATACTTCCACGCAATCTTCAGCATTGGTTCGCTTGGGGATATCGAGGGCGTGTTCTTCTTTACGCCGAGATCGAACAAGAAAGTGGTGCACGGCCACCCGGACTCGATCAAAAATTGGAGAGATAAGTATTTCGTTGTGAAGACCGAAGGGGAATGGGACATCCCGACCCAGTGGAATTTCGTGAAGCCGAAGCGCAAGCCCCCAAAGAGAAATGAGTTAACCGCCCAAGAGTGGGGGAGGGTCGATCATTTACTCCGGGGAGACAGCATCGCATGGCGCCGGGTGACCGAGGTTCACCTAGCGAGGGCCGGACTGAGTCCCGCCGACCCTAGTATGTTTCTTTCCTCATTTTTTTATCTTTCTGCCTTCGTGTTAACGTTTAGCCTTCCTTTTCTGTCTTGTTGTAGGGATGACGACACAACAGGCACACGCCAAGCAGATCCTACTCGCCGCCGCAGAGAAGGCGAGACAAGAGAAGAAGAAGAAAGAAGAGCAGGAACGCCTCGCCGCCGAGAAGCGGAAGACTCCTGGCCAGCCTTCGCAAGCTGGAGGGCCTTCCACCGTGCCTCCCCCGGTGCCCGAGGAACAGCCTTTACCGAAGAAGCAAAAGAAGCACCACCATTCTTCGCGGTCGGCTAGAGACCCAGCGGGAGGGTCGGGGAAAACAGTTGAAGCCCCGGCACAACAGCTTCCCCCCGTACGTCCGAGTGCGGCGGAGTTGGTGGGAAGGATGGCGACAATGCCCTTTGCCCCTGATTGGTCGATCTTGAAGGGCGACTCCATCCTCGACGGACCCGTATCGATGGAGTTCGTCTCGAAGGCCATCACCGATCGGGATGGAATGGCCTTGGCAGCGCAGACGGCCGATCAGGCCTACATGCGCTGGGCCCAAGCCAACCTCTCGGTAAGTCGTCCGAAGCCCACCCGATAAATAGGCTTGTAAATTTGTAATTGTTGCTAAGTTTGATTTTTCTTGACAGTCAATGCTCCACGGTCAGCACTTCCACAAGTGTCTGGAGAAGGAGATTACATACGAGTGGAAGCAGAAGGAGAAGTTCCTTCGGGAATTGACCAAGGCGAAGGAGGATTTTAAGGAGGCTCGGGACATGGTGGTGGTGCACGAGGCCCAGATAGAGTCTCTGGACAAGATCCACAAGCAGGACCGAGAGGACCTGCTGAAGAAGATCGCGGCCGAGACGGCGGAGAAGGAGAAGGCGAAGAAGGCCCTGGCGGACTTGGAGGTGGCCTTGGGGGATACGTTGATGACGGCGCAAGATGAGGCTTACGAGCAGGCCAAGTCTCACTTCAAGTACATCTATCCGGAGTGCAATGTCGACCACCTCGGCTTCGGGTGGAAGCCAGACTTGCCTCCGACCCCGGGGGGTGATGGTGACGACGGCGGCCACCACGAAGAAGAGGTGCACCTCGACCCTCAAGACTAGATGTTTTTGTTTTTATTTCTCTTCCTGTTGTAAATGCCCTCGGCGGACTGGCCACCGCAAATTTTGTATCTTTTTGAGATGAAATGAAATATAGAATTTTTTGGGCCGACTCTACAACACTTGCATTTTGTGATACATGTATTTTTTCTTTTTGATAGAGGCTAGCTCGTCAACGAAAGTTGGCTCGGGACCGAGAGGCCGCCAAGAATTACTTTTTGGACAAGTCTAGAGAGCTCGGTCTAGAGGTGGCTCGTTTGAGAAAGATTGTAGCCGACCGCGACTGGTGGGTCATTGAGAAGGACTGGACGGCCTCGGATACTTCTAGCGGGCGATCGGCCTCCGAGTCTTCTCTTCGCGAGGTCGTCATAGAGAAAGAATTGGAGATTCGCCAGTTGAAGCTCATACTCGGTGCCGGTCTTGTTGAAGAGGCAAGTAACTCTACTCCGGGGAGGTTGCCGCCTCCTTCGCCGATTGTGACACAGCCGGATGATGCGGAGAGCTCGGTGGCGGGTACGTCTTCCTTGGTTGGGATAGCCGAGCGTCACAGGAGCCCTGAATTCGAGTTCCCGGCCGAGTGAGTGAGTTGAGAGCCTTCATTGTATTCGCGTTTTCATTCATTGAGTTGTAAGCGATGAGTAATGAATAAGATCGTTTGTTCTTCGGAGCCTTGATTGCCTCGGGTGCCGAGTGTAGTTGGTGTGACCGTCAATAATCGCGACGTTTCGCCTTCTTAGGCATTATTAATGGTGATGTTTCGTCATCCACCGTTTCACACTCCCAGGCGTGATTAATGAGGCCCCAGGGACGGGTGCCGAGCCCCCATAATGGTGAGAAAAGACAACTGCAGGCGTAGTAGCCCCGCCGCCGAGCGCTTAGGTCGTGGAGCCCTCGGAGGGGCATCCCGCCCTGCTCGGGGTCAGAGCCGAGCTCCTGCACATGTTCTCGTGGAGAGACGGTGCGGGAGTGGCTGGCGAATGTCGCCTCGAGTCTCGGTTGGCGGCCTCCGAGGAGGTCAAACCGAGCGAGGGACATGTGCCGAGCCCCCACAACGGTGAGAAAGACAACTGCAGGCGTAGCGTAGCCCCGCCGCCGAGCGCTTAGGTCGTGGAGCCCCCGGAGGGGCATCCCGCCCTGCTCGGGGTCAGAGCCGAGCTCCTGCACATGTTCTCGTGGAGAGACGGTGCGGGAGTGGCTGGCGAATGTCGCCTCGAGTCTCGGTTGGCGGCCTCCGAGGAGGTCAAACCGAGCGAGGGACGTGTGCCGAGCCCCCACAACGGTGAGAAAGACAACTGCAGGAGTAGCGTAGCCCCGCCGCCGAGCGCTTGGGTCGTGGAGCCCCCGGAGGGGAACCCCGCCCTGCTCGGGGTCGGAGCCGAGCTCCTGCACATGTTCTCGTGGAGAGACGGTGTGGGAGTGGCTGGCGAATGTCGCCTCGAGTCTCGGTTGGCGGCCTCCGAGGAGGTCAAACCGAGCGAGGGATGGGTGCCGAGCCCCCACAACGGTGAGAAAGGCAATTGCAGGCGTAGCGTAGCCCCGCCGCCGAGCGCTTGGGTCGTGGAGCCCCCCGGAGGGGAATCCCGCCCTGCTCGGGGTCGGAGCCGAGCTCCTGCACATGTTCTCGTGGAGAGACGGTGCGGGAGTGGCTGGCGAATGTCGCCTCGAGTCTCGGTTGGTGGCCTCCGAGGAGGTCAAACTGAGCGAGAGACGGGTGCCGAGCCCCCACAACGGTGAGAAAGACAACTGCAGGCGTAGCGTAGCCCCGCCGCCGAGCGTTTAGGTCGTGGAGCCCCCGGAGGGGACTCCCGCCCTGCTCGAGGTCGGAGCCGAGCTCCTGCACATGTTCTCCTAGAAAGGTGTTTCGAACCGAGTCCCACGCTTGTGAGAGAAGCGTGTTTGGACATGAAATGTCATCCAAGTGATAAGCCCTACGCTTGTAAGAGAAGCGTGTTTGGACTCGCGATCTCATCCGAGTGACGAGCCCTACGCTTGTAGGAGAAGCGTGCTTGGGCTCGCGATTTCATCCGAGGGACGAGACGCACGCTTGTAAGAAAAGCGTGTTTGGGACTCGCGATTTCATCCGAGCGACGAGCCCCACTCTTGTAAGAGAAGCGTGTTTGGACTCGCGATTTCATCCGAGGGACGAGCCCTACGCTTGTAAGAGAAGCGTGTTTGGACTCGCGATTTCATCCAAGGGACGAGCCCCACGCTTGTAAGAGAAGCGTGTTTGGACTCGCGATTTCATCCGAGGGACGAGCCCCCATGCTTGTAAGAGAAGCGTGTTTGGACTCGCGATTTCATCCGAGGGACGAGCCCCATGCTTGTAAGAGAAGCGTGTTTGGACTCGCGATTTCATCCGAGCGACGAGTTCTGTGAGGGGTCCTTCATCCGTTTACAAGAATTGGAGTCATAAGCTTGTTTCTAAGAAAGCTGGCGTTTACAATATACGCTTGTTACAGACAAGTCTAGGTACGACGTGCCGTTTACAGGACTTTACAAAAGACAAGGCCTAACGTGTCGTTTTTAGAATTACGTTTTACATGGAGGCTATTCTCCTAAGAACTTGATCAAGTGTTCCGCATTCCAGGGCCTCTTGACAGGCTTGCCGTCGGTGTCGATCAGGCGATAGGTACCCGGTCGTACGACCTCTGAAACCTTGTAAGGGCCCTCCCAGTTTGGTGCCAACTTCCTCTTCTAGCCGGGATTGGAAACCGCCAGTTTCCGGAGGACAAGATCTCCGAGAGCAATGTTTGTTGGGCGCACCTTCTTGTTATAGAACCTCTCGATTCTTTGCTGGTAGATGCTCCTTCTGATGGATGACTTCTCCCTGACCTCGTCAATGAGGTCCAGGTCTGCTCGCAGCTGCATGGAGTTGCTTGCTTCGTCATAAGCCATAATTCGGGGAGAGGGGATACCTATTTCCAAGGGAATAACAGCCTCAGCACCGTACGTTAAGTTGAAGGGTGACTCCCCTGTCGGGATTCTTTTTGTTGTTCGATGGGCCCAGAGAACACTCGGCAGCTCGTCGACCCATAGCCCCTTGGAGGAATTATCGAGTCGCTTCTTGAGTCCATCGAGGATCTGACGGTTCGCGTTCTCTGCCTGTCCGTTGGATTGGGGATGGCATACCGAGGAGAAGCGCTGCTGGATACCGAGGTCTTCGCAGAACTTGCGGAAACGCTTGCCTGCAAACTGGGTCCCGTTATCCGTAACGAGCACTTGGGGGATCCCGAACCGACAGATAATGTGCTTCCAGAAGAATTGTTGAGTTTGCTGCTCGGTGATCGTAACTAGTGGCTCCGCCTCGATCCATTTGGTGAAGTAGTCGATGGCAACTATAAGGAACTTTCGTTGCCCCGTCGCCTTGGGAAAAGGGCCTACCAGATCCATCCCCCACATTGCAAAGGGGGTTGGACTGGCCATGGATCGTAGGTTTGCTTGAGGAACCTTCTTGATGGGGGAGAATCTTTGACAGGGGCCACACTTTTTGACGAGATTTAGAGCGTCCTGCAGCATGGTGGGCCAGTAGTACCCGTGGTTCAAAGCCTTTCGCGCGAGCGAACGGCTTCCCATGTGACACCCGCCGATCCCCTCGTGTAATTCTTTGAGAGCATATTTGGCTTCACCGGGAGTGAGGCAGCGGAGATAAGGCCGTCCATCCGAGGTTGTGTAGGACCTTTTGAAGAGTGTTGAGTCGATCATTGTGAACCTTTCCGCTCGGGCCCGGACCCTTCTTGCTTCGGCTCGGTCTTCCGGGAGCTCTCCCTTGACGAGAAATCGCCTAATTGGAGTTGTCCAGTCTTCGGGGGGCGCTCCATCTTCGAGGCACAGGACCTCCGGGATGTCGATACTGGGTTTTAGCATGACCTCGATCAAGATCGTGCGGTTGAGACCTTCGAAGGAAGAGGATGCCAATTTTGACAGAGCGTCAGCCTGGACGTTCTGTTCCCGAGGGATCCTCAAAACAGCCGACTCGTCGAAGGATGAGAGTAGGCGTTGGACTACAGCTCGGTAACGAACCATGCGATCGTCTCGGGCCTCGTACTCCCCGGTGATCTGGTTGACCACGAGCTGGGAGTCGCTGAAAGCCCTGATCTGCCTGGCACCGGCTTGATGGGCCAGGGTGAGCCCAGCGATCATTGCCTCGTATTCGGCCTCGTTGTTAGAGGCCGGAAAGTTGAGGCAGAGGCAATACTGCAGAAGAAAACCGTCTGGGCCTCGCAGGATGATGCCCGCTCCGCTGCCTGCCTCGCAGGAGGAACCATCGACGTAAACTTCCCACGTCGGGTCGTTTTTCGTGTTTGCAGGGTGCTCGGATATAGTGCACTCCGTAATGAACTCCGCGAGCGCCTGCCCCTTGATGGCTGTTCTGGGCTGATAGCCAATGTCATACTGGCTGAGCTCAATCGACCATTTTACGAGTCGACCCGAGCTCTCTGGTTTGTAGAGTACGGCCTTCAGGGGTTGGTCCGTCAGCACTTGGACAGAGTGAGATTGAAAATATGGACGGAGCTTTCGCGAGGCCATGATCAGGGCGTACGCTACTTTCTCCATCCGAGAGTACCTGGTCTCGGCATCGAGCAAGACCTTGCTGACGTAGTATACAGGCTTCTGTGATCCCTCTTCCTCCCGAACGAGAACGGCGCTGAGCACCTTCTCAGAGGCTGATAGGTAGAGCCAGAGTGGCTCTCCTGGTTCGGGCTTGCTGAGAAGAGGGGGGTTCGCGAGGTATTCCTTTAACTGGGCGAAGGCCTCTTGCTGTTGGACCCCCCATTCGAACCCGTCGGTGCCTCGCAGGGCTTTGAAGAAGGGAAGAGACTTCTCTCCGGACTTGGAGAGGAAACGGCCGATGGCCGCCAGTCTCCCAGTCAGCCGTTGGACTTCTTTGATGTTCCTCGGAGGGGCCATGTCCAGGATTGCTTGGATCTTTTCGGGGTTCGCTTCGATTCCCCTTTGGCTGATAATGAACCCGAGAAACTTTCCCGCGGAGACGCCGAAGGCGCATTTGCCCGGGTTAAGCCTCATGTTATGGGTCCGAAGTACCCCAAAGGCCTCCTCCAGATCGGCTACGTGATCCTCTCCCCGCCGGCTCTTGACGAGTGTGTCATCCACATACACTTCTATATTGCGCCCGATCTGTTCCTTGAAGACCCGGTTGACGAGCCTCTGGTATGTGGCCCCGGCGTTCTTCAGCCCGAAGGGCATGACTCTGTAGCAATAGAGCCCCTGGTCCGTGACGAAGGACGTCTTGGCGATGTCGGGAGGGAACATGCGGATCTGGTTGTAGCCTAAAAACGCGTCCATGAAGGACAGGAGCTCGTGACCCGATGTTGCATCGACGAGAGCATCGATCCTGGGAAGGGGGAATGGGTCCTTCGGGCACGCCTTGTTGAGATCCGTGAAATCAATGCAGATCCTCCAGCTCCCGCTCGCCTTCTTCACCATAACGACGTTTGCCAGCCACTCGGGATAGCTGACTTCCTGAATGAAGCGCGCGGTAAGGAGTTTATCGACTTCTGCATTAACCGCCTGTTGTCGCTCTGGCGCGAACTTGCGTCGCTTCTGTACTACTGGTTTC
This sequence comes from Hemerocallis citrina, assembly GCA_017893485.1. Lineage (NCBI taxonomy): Eukaryota > Viridiplantae > Streptophyta > Magnoliopsida > Asparagales > Asphodelaceae > Hemerocallis > Hemerocallis citrina. The sequence goes on from CM030362.1 coordinate 81,519,866, forward strand.
GAGCCGGGGATCACGCTGAGTTTATGCATGATGAGTTCCTCGGAAATTCCCGGCATGTCAGAGGGCTTCCAGGCAAACAGATCGACATTGCGCCGGATGCAGGTGATGAGGTCGGACTTGAGGCGAGGTGCGAGGGAGCGACTTATTCGAAATTGTTTCGATGAATCCTCTGCCTCGAAGGAGATATCCTCCAGCTCGTCTGCCGACTCCGGCTCTGGCTGGGTCCTTTGGGGCTGCATTTCCACGGCGTCGAGGGGAAGCACTCCGCTTCCTATTGCTATCATATAGCAGGAGCGAGCGGCTTCTTGGTTCCCTCGGACCACTCCTACCCCGGTACTGGTAGGGAACTTCATCTTCTGGTGGTAGGCCGAGGGGACAGCCTAGAGGGAGCAGAGGCCCGGTCGGCCGAGTATGGCATTATAGGCTGCCTTGATGTTGACAACCATGAAGTCCATCAACTCGGTTCTCCGATTCGGGGCCGTCCCCGCTGTGACATCCAGCGTGACGATCCCCTCGATTGTCACCGGAACTCCAGAAAATCCGTGCAGGGTGTATCCTGCCGGCTTAAGTCTGCTTCGGGGGAGCTTTAGGTTCTCGAAAGCATCGAGGAACAGAATGTTGACCGAGCTCCCGTTGTCTACCAGGATCCGCCGAGCATCAAAGTTTGCCATGCTGAGATTGATCATGAGGGCGTCGCAATGTGGGAGCCGAACCCCCTCCAGGTCGTCACCCGAGAAGGAGACGGGGAGTGGCTGGATTTGAGGAGTGAGAGGTCCTTGGACGGCGTTAACGTCCCGGATGAATGCCTTACGGGAGGTGTTAGAATCCCCTCCCATGGGCCCTCCGTGGACGCAGTGCAGTATGGGTTGGTCGTCCGGTTCTTCCAGCTCCTGCTCTTGCCTGGGGAGCTGTAGGGGAGCTCGAGGAGGAGGTGAGGTTCTCCTGTTCCTCGTGTCCCTTTGCGCCCGGGCATCATCCCTCTTATACTCCCGGAGGTATCCTCGCTGAATCAAGGCCTCGATTTCATCTTTCAGGGCACGGCAGTGATCTGTGTCGTGCCCGTTGTCTCGGTGGAAGCGGCAGTAGAACCGTTGATCCCTTTTCTTGCTGGTGTTGTTGGACGGTCGAGGGGGGTACTGAACGAGGTCTCTGTCCTCGATCGCCAGGAGTATGGAGGACACATTTTGTGTGAGTGGGGTATATCTTTCGAAGCGAGGAACCAGTGGTACCTTCTTCATGGTGCCCCCGTCCTTTGGAGCCTTTTTCGAAGGCTCGACTTCTTCGGCCTTCCGTTTCCCTTTCCCGGGTGCTTCCCTGGATTCGTCGGGGTTTAGGGCTTCCTCTGCCCTGATGTACTTCTCGACTCGGTTGAGGAGGTCGGGGAAATCGATCGGGGGCTTCTTTGCCAGAGAAGCTTTCAGCTGTCCATGACGGACGTTGTGCCGAAATGCCGCGGAGGCGACGCCCGGATCGAGAGAGGAGACCGACCTTGCTTCCGCCGTGAATCTCCGGACAAACGCCCTGAGTGATTCCCCCCCTTCCTGCCTGAGCCCCAGTAAGGAGGCGCTCGTTCTTTCGGCCTTCCGGCTAGTTACAAAATGGGCGAGGAAACTGCCTTCCAGTTGATCAAAGGAGTAAATGGAGCCGGGGGCAAGTTTTGAGAACCACTCACGTGCCGGACCCCGAAGGGTGGCAGGAAAAGCTCGGCACAGCAGAGGATCCGATGCACTGTGAATCATCATGAGGGTTTTGAAACCCTCCATGTGATCAGCAGGATCCCCTTCGCCGTTATAGGTCTCGAACTGTGGGGGTCGGAAGTTCCGGGGAATTTCTGCTTGGATAATGAGGGCGGAAAAGGGGGGTCAGACAGGTTTGTACCCCTGGCCGGCTCCGACACCGTCGCCCATATGATCGATTCGGTCCTCCATTTCTTGGAGGCGCCTTAGGAGCACGCCCTCGGCTTCGGGCTGGATTGTTGAGGAGCGAGAGACGCTGGCCTCAGCGTCTAACCTGGTTTGGGAACGGCGTGCTTCCTCCCTGGGGGCCCGTTGGAGAGCCCCAAGGATCTCCCTTCGGAAATCCTGGAACTCCTGCTGAGTAACAGGAGCTCCCTCAGCTCGGGCCGGTTGGACCGGAGGTTGCCTCCCGACTCGGCTGAGTGCTGGCCTTCGTTCTTCCGGCGGTGGCCTAGGACGGTTCGGGGCCGAGTTGGAAGCGGCCCTTTCCCTACTGCGGTCAGCCTGCCGACTGGAGATTACCCTTCGAAGGTCAGGTTGGGTTGGAGGAGTGGGGGCCCGCTGGGACCCCTGTCGGGAGGCCCTATGCTTTGATGTGCGCGGCCCGGCGTTGGTATTTGATGGGAGTGTGTCTCGTCGGTTGACGGAGGACGCAGCCCCCTTGCCTTTGGAAGCCATAGGAGTTCGGTGACCGAGGTACCTCGGCGGTAGTACTCGGGTCGGGTTCCGAAGTCGCTTTCCCACAGACGGCGCCAACCTGATGCGGTTTGTTTCTGGGAGACGTGTGGATGCACCAGGTGTGAGTTCTCTACTCGATTTGTATTTGAAGGAGAAAGCTTCTTCAGAGGCGACCCTCGGCTGGCCGAGCGGTACCTGCGACTGGCCTGGGAGTGAGGTGGATGTCTGGGCTCGGATCAGAGGGCTCGGATCCGAGGTCTTGTGTACCTGCAGACGGTCTCGAAACACCGGGGTTGATCCCGGTGGCAGACCCTCCGACGATCTAGTCAGTCACTAGGATAAAGCAACAGTAACTAGGGTTTTGAGGAGAAAAGATTGATTACCTTTTTAGAAAGGAGAGGGCCTGGTATTTATAGGAGATTCTAATCGGGTCTGGACCCGTTTGGGGCTGGGCCGGACCCGGTTACCCGATTGGCCGAAGCGGTGGAAAGTCGGGCGGTATAGGGCTGACGTGGCAGGCGCCGGAGTGGTTTCCGGGCTGACGTGGCAGATCTCCGGGCGGTTTTCCGGCGCTGACGTGGCTGATCTGAAGGATCAGGAAGGACGCGTATCCTGAGGAGATCTGGTGGCTCAGGGTGAGCCACGTTTTATTCCTGACCCATATCACAGTCATTGTTCTACATCCAATTAATTATCAATATCTAAATAAAACTTATATTTTTAATCTTCACTATAGTATTACATAACGATACTTAACTTACAAATAATACCCTACCTCATTATTGTACCTGAACAGTTTCAACACTTCTACGCTCTACACCAGATTTACTGCAAAAACATAAACCGTAAGAGAGAACGGTGAGCTACAAAGCTCAATAAGAAAATAACATAGATTAAGCAAAAGCAATACCGTAAACAAAATACCCAAGTATAAATGGAGACATTGCATACAATAAAAATCATGTGGATCTTATAGTAGGTTTATCTCTTCAATAACATCCAACGGCTATTATAAAAAAATATCAAACTAGGAATTTTCTAGATCTCTATATATATTGTTGTTATTGGTCTCCAATGAGAGCCAAGAGAGAAAGTATTTTATTGAATGCGGAGTTTTGATAGGTTCTTCAACTGTAAACAACTAGTATTCCTTTTGAGATTTGAGAGAGAGTCGTTGTGAGAATTATAATATTCTTGTATCTTCCCTAGTTGAACAACATCTCGGGTTTTATTTTCCCCGAATTAAGACGAAATCTCCAACCGGGACAAACTTGTATGAGCTTTGGTGTGCTTAATATGAATTCATATGTGCCTACTAGTTTGTGTTAATTCTATCGAATAACTCAACAAGATCCTCGAAAGGGAGACAAGTTCCTCAATTTCCTAACAATTGGTATTAGAGCTATTCAAGTTCGTGGATTTGTTCAAGTTCCTTAAAGAATATGACAAATCTGATCACGAAGATCAAGCAGTTCGAAGGCAAGATCAACTTTGATCTCTTGAAGGTGGACATCCATGAAGTATCGGTTCAACAGCACTTGGATCTAGTCCTAGAAGGAGATAAAGGAAGACCAATCAGCACAAAGAATGAGAAGTGGGAGGAGATTTATTCAGATGTCTTGGATTTAATCCGTATGTATTCGATAAGCGAAGTCAGGTATAGGGAGAAGTGCAGTGAGTCTTTGGGCAAAATTCAGAACTGACTACTCGGGATCGTCATTACAGGGTCGGATGCATCAGAAAGGAAAGTTGTTGGGTTTCTCAGTGAAGGAACGTACCGCTCTTCTAGATCATATGGAATTCAATATGGAATTATCTGAACCGAGGGCGTTCAACGCAGATGATCTAAAGCTTTCAATTTGATATATTTACCTCCAAAGTCATCCAACATGATAACCTTGCTAGGCGAGAAATCTACCAAGGAGAAGTTTTCCATAGCAAGTATGATCAAGGGGTTGGAGGATGATGCACCTAGGAAGGAGAATCAGAAATCGGCGTCAACTTTTGTGAGTCACTTGGAGGTGGATTGTACTTCAATTGGAAGAGAAAGTGTATGTAGGGGTAAGGTCTGTGGCCACCAGTGTAAAGAGATTGGACATTACATGAGAGACTGTTGCAAGCGGTTGAGTCAGAGGGGTGCTAAATCCATTATCGCTGAATCGGTGATGGCTTAAACAGTGCTTTTGTTTTAAGTTTTTCAAATGTGGATTCCGATTGTTCTTTTGATTCAGTAAGTTCTTCTCAAGTTTTCTCCGAGAGGGATATGGTTTCTACTTACAAGTCTGCATCATATCGTTGTATGACGTATGTTGATAAATTTTGTGAAGTAATGGTTCCTACTTGCAAGTTTTCATCATGTCATTGTGTGAGAATGAAAGTTGATAAGATTTATGAAGTAAGAGGTGAGAGAACAGTGGAGTCGAAGATGACAAACGGAAGGGGATACACAGTAGAGGAGAGCATGCATATTCTTTTGATGAAACAGAGTATGAGAACCCTTGAATCTATGGATTGCAGGTACACAGGTCCAGGTGGAGTTCGTTCAGTTTGGGAAAGTTGTCGTAAGGTGATGAAGGGTGAGAAGGGGAATGAGCAGAGTCGGCACAACCTCTATCAGCTTTGGAGGAACAGAAAACCTTGTCCAAGTGATTTGAAGCCCATTGTTCTTAAAGCATTGTCTAGTATGTCGGCACTAGAACCATCTGAGAGAAACTACGACGTTCGAATATCATCAGAAGGTAGAGAGAGCCTTGAGGTAGGTGGAGTTCATGTGGAGGGTAACACCTTCATGATTATATCTACTATAGTGTGCCCTTGAGGTGGGCATACAGTTGAAGAAAAACAGGTGGAGATAGATTTAACTAGCAGAGAAAGTCATTGAAACGAGTTGTTTGCAAGAAGAGAATAAATAAATCTAGAAGGTTTTAAATCACATAGTGTGGATTCATAGCATGCAATCCAATGTGGAGATTGTTAGGTTTATTTCTTGCATACTATGTTGGATATGAAGACGATGAGACGATGAAAAATCGAAATGGTTAAGGATAGAGAAGGAAATAGTTAGCAGCAGCAGAAGTAGCATGGTAAAGTCGACCGACCTGGGGGAAGGTCGACCTTCACCTGTACAAAGTCTTCCCGAGAGGAGGCCGGTCGACCGGCCTTGTTGGATGGTCGACCGGTCTTGTTGGACGATCGACCGTTCGCAGTGCTGATGAGTTTTGGGCTCGAGTCTGGTTGATTCGTATAAGCCCAACTTCGTCTTTAAGTCATATAGTGTGGTTTTTATCGTAGGGTTATCTCTTCAGTAACATCCAACGGCTATTGTAACGAGATATCAAACTAGGATTTCTTTGGATCTCTATATATTATTGTTATTAGCCTCCATTGAGAGCCAAGAGAGAGAATACTTCATTGAATGTGGGGTTTGATAGGTTCTCCAATTGTAAACAACTAGTACTTGTTGGTGAGGCTTGAGAGAGGATCATTGTGAGAATTGTAATATTCTTGTATCTTTTCTAGTTGAATAACATCTCGGATTTCTTCTCCCCCGGATTAAGGCAAAAGCCCTAACCGAGACAAACTTGTGTGTGCTTTGATGTGTTTGATATGATCTCATATGTGCTTAGTAGTTTGTGTTGATTGCATCAAATAACTCAACGAGATTCTCGAAAGGGGGAAGAGTTCCTCAATTTCCTACCAAGAAGATTTTTCTCTCTCCTCTACAAGTACCGAATTACGTGACTACGTCGACTATACTTCTAAATCGACTACGTCTACTTCTACTATTATTTTCTCTCTCATTTCTATATATGATTATCCTCGTTATCCGCAAAGTACGATATCAAAATTTTACAACCCTCTCAACTATTGAATTTTGTTGTAGTTCTATTTTTTTTATCATATTTGTTTGTTAGTTTTTTGCTTCTTTCTCTCTCTCTTCAATCTAACTCTAAGTCACCTCGAACTTTAGATTATCATCTTCATTCTTAAATATATAATTCAAGAAATTTGTATATATATATATATATTATTACATGTATTTATATGTTACAAAGTTGTAAAAAAAAGTTGAAATAAATAATATATACAATTTTCTTTAACTCATATCTTGTTGTATTTTTTTTGGAACTATTAAATTTATTATATAAAAAAATTACACTCCAACTCGCAACCCGGCCTGATGTGAAACAGGTTCGACCCGTTCGGGTTCGCGGGTCGAACGGGTCGGGTTGTCAACCTTTTGACCTGGCCCAAACCGGTCCGGTTAATCGCTCGATCCGATCCGAACCCGCCCTACAAGCGGGCCAACCTGAATGGTCCCGACTCAACCAAGCCAACTAGATCCGATTGCCAACCCTAATCATATTCAACACCTTTAGGCACATGTAAATTTGTGTCATAAGTTCTTCAGAGTTTTCATCAACCCTTCGATTACGAATGGACTTTTGGTGTGAACTGTTGTGCGAACGTCTATTGTCGCTATCACCAACAGCGACAACAATGCAAATTTCAAAAAAAAAAATACAGTACAGTTATTCACTATAGCGATATTATTGCAAATTTCAAAAAAGTATACAGTGCTGCTATTCCCATTAGCGACATTATTTGCACTGTTGTCGCTATCTGCGATACCTGTTCGCATGTTAGTTCGTATCAAAAGTTCATTCGCAACCGAAACTCCATATATATATATATATATATATATAAATATAGAGAGAGAGAGAGAGAGGGGGGGGGGGAGATATGCTCCATTGAAAACGGGTTTGTTTTCACCGTGTCATGGAAAACAGCGATCTTAGCCGTTGATCGCTCTTGATCGTGATCAACGGCTCAGATCGCTGCCGCCCATCATATCACTTAAGTGGCGGATGGTTAATTTTGGAATTTCGTCCCAAATTACTCTTTGCCTCATTCGCGAAAAAAATTGAATGTTATAAAAAATTGAATCATTGGTCGTTATTTGGAACAACGACCTTTTATAACCTAGGTCGTTGTTCCCAATAATAGCCTAGGCTATAAAATTTCGTTGTTTCAAATAACCCAGGCTATAAAATTTTATACCCTGGTCCGTTGTTGGAAACAACGACCTAGGTTATAAAAGGCCGTTGTTCCAAACAACGACCTATGTTCTCAATTTTTATAACCTAGGCCGTTGTTTAAGTTCATTCAATTTTTTAGAATCCGTGAGGCGAAGAGTTATTTAGGACGAAATTCCCAAATTAACCCACCGCCACTTAAGTGAGATGGGTGATGGGCGGCAACGATCTGAGCCGTTGATCATGATAAAAAACGATCCAATGGCTCAGATCGCTGTTTTCCAACCTGTGAAAACAAACCCGTTTTTAATGAAGCATTTCTCATATATATATATATATATATATATATATATATATATATATATAATACAAGACAATTTTAAAAAAAGCTATCAAATGGTTCCCTTACAATTGAAACAAAATCAACGGTTCAGATTCACCCTCCCAAAACATATTTTCCCTCCAAAAAGTGCCCCCCCCTAAAAAAAAACTAAAAAACTCATTACTTTATAACTATCTCTCATTTCTCTCTTCACTTTTTCATATTTCTCTCTTTCTCTCTCCTCTCTCTCTCTCTCTCTCTCCATCTCTCTCATTTTATCTCTATATACTCAAAAATTAGATTTTTCATATTTCAGGTTTATAAATTTTCAAATTTTTTAATGTTTTTTTTATTACTCATGTTAAATTGAAAATAACAAATATCTCCTCAATAGTTAAATTTCATTATTTTCCACCCTCAAAGTTCTAAGAAGTTGGATTTTACACCCCCATTTATAAATATTTTTCAACATATACGAATGGAAACATGGACTTTTATTTACAGATCCAGGCTATCTACTGCTTTTAACCTTGTTTGCATGGGTTCGTGCACAGATTTACGTTCAATAATCCCTGGGGCTTTCACTTCGCCCACACTTGTATTCTAACTTTACTTTAGACAACATTGAATTGAACAACCATTTTTTCATAGAGTTATTGTCCCCCCCCCCCCCCCCCCTCTATTTGATAAAAATATAATAGATGAATAGTCATTCGATGAATAACCATTTTACTATTTTATTTCCTATATAATTATCGTCATACTATTCAAACATGAGCTACATAATTGTTGTTTTACCGTTTACAAGGCTTTTCATACGCTTTATCGTTCCTAAGAGGTGTCGTAGGCACGTGCCCACGGGCATATCTAGTATATATATATAGAGAGGGAGCAATGTGCAACGGCAATTCTGGCCATTGGATCAAGTTCATCTTGATCCAAAGGCCGTGATCGAGCCACACCCGTTGAATGTACCTAGACCGTTGTTGGGAACAACAACCTAAGTTATAAAAGGTCGTTTCAGACAACTCGTTGAATGAACCTAACAACGGCCTAGGTTGTTTGAAACAGCGGCAGTTTATAGCCTAGGCCGTTGTTGGAAACAACGACCTAGGTTATAAAAGTCCGCTATTTCAAACAACGACGTAGGTTTAATAACTTAGGCTGTTGTTTCCAAACAACGGCCTAGGTTCAAAAGTGGGAGTGAGTGAAAGAGTTTGAGGCGAAGAGTTATTTGGGACGAAATTTCCAAATTACCCCTCACAACTTAAGTGATATGGGAAGATGGACGGGTTCAATCACGGTCATTGGATCTTGATCGATCTGATCCAATGGCCAGCAATACCGTTTGCACGGGCAGTGCAAACAGACCTGTTTGCGATGGAGAATTGCTTATATATATATAGGGAAAGCTTCGGTTGTGCACTCTTCTAGTTAACACGGCGTGTGCACTAGGCCTTCGGGTGTTCATATCGACGATCCGAACTGTTCACATTAATCTACACATCTAAATTAGTCTAAATATATAAAATCAAATCATTTGAAAATCATTTGCCCATCCATTATGTGACTATAAAAAACAATGATTTTCAGCCATACAATTTTGTAACGCTTCAATGGATGGGTAAATAAATTTCAAATGATTTGATTTTACATATTTAGACTAATTTAGATGTGTAGATCAATGTGAACGGTTCGGATCGTCGATATGAACGCCCGAAGGCCTAGTGCACACGCCGTGTGCATTAGAGGAAGTGTACAACCGAAGCTTTCC